>JAXRJS010000106.1:697500-835000 GCA_037127375.1 Dione juno | reverse complement strand
CCATGGAGGTACTTTGAGATCATTTTCGCCTCTATCGTTCTCATTATCATTCAGAGTTTTCGTCCGATTTGTCATCTTCTTTACAACCGACTAGACGGCCAAAATCATAGTCTAAAATACACATCTATACTTATTATATATTATTAGCGACAAAATGCGGCGTTGAATTCCACTATGTTTAACCAGAAGTTTCCTCACAGTGGACACAGCACGATGCTGTAAATTAATTCCAAAACTCTATAGCTTAGCTTCAAATACTTTGGAAAGCATTATATCGCCACCCCTTTAACCTACAAACGTCACGAAGAGGCATTCCGCTATATTATCATTACGCAAATGGGTCTTCCGAAACACTATAACTATATAATTGAACTGTACTCACAAATTTGTTTATCAATTTATATACTTTAAAAGTTAATATATTTTTTTAAAATTCAAGCTTTTAGCCCTAGCCCTATCTCTTTGGCCTCGTCCACTGTCATATATTTTGATATATATTGACGTATTAATATTATATTGATTGAGAAGAATAAAATATATTGTAATATATATTTATATATTATAAATATATATTTAATAATAATATATATTTAAATATATATCTTTTCACATTTTATTTTGTATGTTATACAACGTATTTTGTATACATTAGATGTTTTATAACACGCAACGGATTCAGTTTTACAAACATACTTAAGTTATTAATAACAATGGTAGACATATATATATATATATATATATATATATATATATATATATATATATATATATATATATATATATATATATATACATATATATATATATATATATATATATATATATATATACATATATATATATATATATATATATATATATATATATATATATATATATATATATATATATATATATATATATATAGACATATATATATATATATATAGCTTCACGCTGTATCCCGCATATAGCAGGGTAGGCAGAGGGACTCTATTATTTAGACACTCCATTCCTCGGATAATAAAACTCATATTGCAGACGTCTGCCAAATAACTGCAAAATTGAAATATGACTGGGCAGGCCACGTCTGACGTCTAATGATCGCTGGGCCAAAATCACCACCAATTGGACCCCTACTGGAAAGCGACCACGCGGCAGACCACCACAGCGGTGGCGGGACTGGTACACAATAGCTCAGGCCCCGCGAGAAATGGAAAGGAGGTAGAGAGGCATTTGCCCTGCAGTGGGACGATACAGGCTCATAATAAATAAATAAATAAATTCCTCGCTTTTCACCTTCCGAGACATTACGCGTGGAGTATCAGAACTCACCGTTACGATATTTTTTTGTTACCAGACCTAAGAAAATAAAAATATTTCAGCTTCCCCGTACTGGAATCGAACTCACAACCGTCGATTCTACAGTTAAAATATTAAACTATAAAAAACCTGCAAACAAGCCTTTAAAGCTACTTACTTAAAAATTTCAAAAATTATTCCTGTGAAAACCTAACCGCTACAAATTCGAAAGTAGTTTTTCTAATAGCACGCGTCACCCGCATCATACACAAATAAACGTGAAGAAACTTACACCATAATTGACTTTCCTTTTATTTTTTTTTAAAAGTCTCTCACATCGGACGTTGTAAATAGTGCCTAGTATGAAAACACTCTGTTCTCTGAAAAATAATAACAACTTATATAAAAAATATACCTTTAAATATACCTTTATACTATATTTAACTAGATTGTCCAAAATAATTATCTTGGTCATCTATAATGAAATGACTTGGCATCATTCAACCGTGGCATTCCTCAAATCTGATTAGAACCCAATACTAAATTCTAGTAGTAGAGAGAGAGAGTAGAAGCGATGGCTGGATGTCGTGACGCAGGACATGAGAACCGATAGATTGCCCAATGAGGATGTTAAAGACCAAGCAAAGTGGAGTAAGCTTAGCCGGAAGGCAGACCCTGGCAGACGAAGCCGGGACTAATACAAAGAGGTTGGAGCAGCATCATCGCCAATTTTCGTAATTTCGAAACGCTTTTCGTGCGTTTTCTAACTCAACGTCGCTTCATCCTTCCATCTTCCATCCGCGGACTAGAGAATTGGTCATATATTATCTCTCCAATAGGTGTCTGGAACCACCAGGCATATATACAAGGATTTACAAAATGCAAACTTAGAGTAGAGTTAGATTAAAAAGTAATAAAAAAAACTATTCTTTATGAGAAAATATATAACAAACGTATAGTCATACATACAAATGTATACATATGTATAGGTTAGAACAAATTGGACTCACCTTCCCTTGTAACAATATACATATCTGAATCAACCACATTGCGGTTAGGTCTAGATCTTAGGTCCTAGAAAAATCTAGACTGTACGCTATATCGTAGGTACGAAAGTCCAAAACGCCTCGAACCCAGCCTCCTTTGTACGTATCAAATAACGACCTTGCTAAGATTTCTATTGATCGAGTTATTTAATTGAGAAATATATTGCTAAAACTACTTTGTTATGACAGATTACAATAAAAAAATCATCCAAGAGCCAGTCGGATTTTTAATAAAATAGGTTCCGTATTATAAATTGAATAGTTTTCGTCATTAATATGCGTGATGCGACACCACGATGGCTCAAGTTGTGCGCGATGACAATGAATAAACGGGACGGTCGTAGGTTTAAATACACAAATAGACTAAATGACGTATACCATTTTTATAATTTTTTTTGTGTGAGTTTAATGCTGTTAGCCCTATTGGCCTTGACAGCGACACCGGTTGGAATTTTTATATATGAAGAATGAGTGACATAGACAGGTTTCTTCTGCATTCCACAATAATACAGGAAGGGTAGCCAGAGGGAACCTAGTGTTAAAACATTCCATTCCCCATCCCCCCTTTCCTCCATTTTGCTAGAAAATTTCGATATAATGCATGACTGTGGTAAACGCGTTGTCTACTAAAGCGGGATAATCCTCAACCAAGTGGGTGTTCGAATCCACGACCATCGCTTTTATAGTCAGCAGTTTTGCACTGCACCAAGATGGCATCAGAAATATAAAGATAACATACATAATTTCCTTTTTTTTTTTCAACACTACAAACGGGATCGGAACCAGCTACTAACTAATATAAACGCATATATAACAAAAAAAAACCAAACTTTAAATATAATGTAACAGACAGACAAATTGCGGAGGATTAGTAACAGGAGTCCACTGAAACCTTTCGAGCAGGGAATCCTAAAAATTTTCTCAACTGTCGCGTTTCTGTTGTATGCAAGTACCAATGGAAGGTCGCAGATTCGATTTCAGCGTATCGAATGTCCACAATTGTTTCACAAACGTTGCAAATAAAAGTTAATTAATATTTATGACACCATCACGGCCATCATTTGGGTGTTTGTGGCGCAGTCGGGACAGGGTTCGCCTGTAAACGAGATTCGATACCATTTTTAGTACCATTGCCCTAAGTGGGGATTTGGGGCAATGGTACTAAATAAATGGAAAAAGCATTAAAGTATACTCTATTGTAACGAATACTTGGTCAATCATGAAGTCCTGGTTCTTGCTAGTTGATTTTATTTGGGGACATGTCTGACTGGTAAACCAAACGCGGCGTTGAGCGCCACCACTCAACAATTCCCCAAAAATTGGGAGAATTGAAAATGGGGAAGGGAGTGTCAAAACGCTACATCATGCAAACCCGTGCCTTGTGGAAACGTGATCATAATTCTTGGACGGTTTCCAAAAAAAATAAGCTTCCTAAAACTACATTATTCTTTCCTTTGTGTGGGAAGAACACTTTAAAAATATAAAATATATTTTATTATTTATTTACACACGTAATGTTATACGAATATAATAAAATTTGTGAAAGACAAAGTTGGCTATGGATTTTTTGTTTGTGTTGGCCATTTTTTATGAACAGAGCCACAGCCAGAGCCAACGCTACGGTCCCTGCATACCTCTTTCGCCTCGTCCACTGTCATTAACCTCTTCATACATGCACTCCGAGGGGTCCTCTTGTTTTTACGTGACCTTAATCCAGTATCTTCGACACTATGTCCTCGAAGGTTAACGAGGTCTTCCCCTTCCTCTCTTACCACTGACTCTTGCTTCATATATTTTCTTAACTATTCGTTCATCACTCATTCTCTGGATGTGCCCAAACCTGAACACATTCTTCTTCATCATCACTGTAACATCCTCGCTAGTACCTGCCATTCTGTATATCTCTTCACTGCGGTGTCAGGTAAGCTGACTCTACACATCCGAAGACATCGCGTCTCTACAGCATTCTCTTTCTTTAATTCTTCTAATATAATACCCACGTTTCATTGTCGTATGACAGCGTCAGTGCTGGTAGCACTGCATTGGGTACGGCTGACATTCCGCCTCGTTGATTCTGTTACCTGCAGCAATCCGCCTTTCCACATATTTCGTTTATGAAATTTTATTTTACTGTGAACCCTTTTTAGGTACATCTTAAGGTTGGTTTCACCTAACCAACCTGCCCTGTATCTACCTGTCCCGATTACCGAGGCCCCGCCAGTTGTTGGTTGAAACAGATTTCTTTTACAGATATAAGCCCGGCATTGAACTTAAACTAACATTTTATATTTTAAATAAAATATATAAGTATATTTGTAATGATATCTTACATATCTATAGATAACCAATTTAAATTTAAATATAAAAAATACCTACCCAGAACCAACACCTCAACAAACAGGTCACATTACCGATCACATTAATAAAACAAAAAAAAAAAAACAAGCACTCATCATCTCATTTTTTTAAAACAAATTAATTTGAAAGCTTTCAGTATTTGCACGGCGTAGCTGAGTGGAAAGTGGCGCGTGAGTGAAACCCGCGGACGCGCCGTGAATCATGTCTGAAGGTGAATTTTGACATTGACATTCATTTTCTTGTTCCAGCACATTATACATTTTGTTTCGCATTCGAAACGTCAAAACTGAAGAACCCTAGTGTATTGTTTTAAACGTATTACGCAGATATACAATATTGATGTAATGCCTTGCAAAAAAAAGCGCGACGTTGAGATCCGCCACTCAACAAGCAATGCCTCGTATGGCGGAAAGCGGGGAAAGGAGTGTCTTAACACTCGCTTCCCACGGTTCCCTCTGCCTACCCTACCATGTGCGGGATACAGCGTGAAGCTAATTTTAATTTAACTAATTTGCAAAATTTAAGTGATAGTTTAAATGAAAGTCTTACTAAGTCCTCAGTAAGGGATAGAGTAAAGCTGTTGCTCTCCGCAGCTTAACCGCGTACTATACATAAATCTCACAAAATTATTAAAAACTAAAACAAAAAAAGAAAGAGTCCGTCATAATGTAAGTAGGCTAACTTAAAATCTTACATTCTAGGAGTAGATCGCGACGGTAGGGAGTTCGATTCCCCACGGAGGGAATGAATTATATTCATATTAATTTATTCACTGCGGTAACAAGACAAGGTTAAGCTCCGCACTACATATATACAATGTATGTCGAAAATTGGGCGGAAAGCGGTGAACGGAACTGCCCTGCGGGATACAGCGTGCAACAAATATTTATGTAAATTTTCATCAAAATCAAATTAATCACAATTATGCGACATAGAGTAATAATAATCTAGTATATTCAAGTATATTCAAGTCAGAAAGACAATTAAACCAGCTCATTTTTCAAGCTGACCCAGTATACTGTGCCATTGTAGGTCACTCCATTGTGCTTTCAAATGAAAGCTTCAGAGAGGCTTTGTATAAAAAAAATCATGAACAATTCTATTGCTGTAATGATGTTCTAGATTTATTATCATAGATATAGATAGATAGGAAAAAATAATAATTTCCGTAAACGTTATCAAAATTTGAACATATCGGGACTCGAACCCGGGCTACCCGCTTTAGCGTCCATTCTCCAAACACTTGTCGTCAATCAAGCTATACGATCTCATCGAGCTATATTTTGAAATTTATATGTGCTTGTTACTATTTTTTATTACTAATAACTATATATATATATATATATATATATATATATATATATATATATATATATATATATATATATATATATATATATATATATATATATATAGATAACCAATTTAAATTTAAATATAAAAAATACCTACCCAGAACCAACACCTCAACAAACAGGTCACATTACCGATCACATTAATAAAACAAAAAAAAAAAAACAAGCACTCATCATCTCATTTTTTTTAAAACAAATTAATTTGAAAGCTTTCAGTATTTGCACGGCGTAGCTGAGTGGAAAGTGGCGCGTGAGTGAAACCCGCGGACGCGCCGTGAATCATGTCTGAAGGTGAATTTTGACATTGACATTCATTTTCTTGTTCCAGCACATTATACATTTTGTTTCGCATTCGAAACGTCAAAAACTGAAGAACCCAAGTGTATGGTTTTAAACGTAGTACGCAGATATACAATATTGATGTAATGCCTTGCATAAAAAAGCGCGACGTTGAGATCCGCCACTCAACACGCAATGCCTCGTATGGCGGAAAGCGGGGCACGGAGTGTCTTAACACTCGCTTCCCACGGTTCCCTCTGCCTACCCTACCATGTGCGTGATACAGCGTGAAGCTAATTTTAATTTAACTAATTTGCAAAATTTAAGTGATAGTTTAAATGAAAGTCTTACTAAGTCCTCAGTAAGGGATAGAGTAAAGCTGTTGCTCACCGCAGCTTAACCGCGTACTATCCATAAATCTCACAAAATTATTAAAAACTAAAACAACAAAAGAAAGAGTCCGTCATAATGTAAGTAGGCTAACTTAAAATCTTACATTCTAGGGGTAGATCGCGACGGTAGGGAGTTCGATTCCCCACGGAGGGAACGAATTATATTCATATTAATTTATTCACTGCGGTAACAAGACAAGGTTAAGCTCCGCACTACATATATACAATGTCTGTCGAAAATTGGGCGGAAAGCGGTGAACGGAACTGCCCTGCGGGATACAGCGTGCAACAAATATTTATGTAAATTTTCATCAAAATCAAATTAATCACAACTATGCGACATAGAGTAATAATCTAGTATAATAATCTAGTATATTCAAGTCAGAAAGACAATTAAACCAGCTCATTTTTCAAGCTGACCCAGTATACTGTGCCATTGTAGGTCACTCCATTGTGCTTTCAAATGAAAGCTTCAGAGAGGCTTTGTATAAAAAAAATCATGAACAATTCTATTGCTGTAATGATGTTCTAGATTTATTATCATAGATATAGATAGATAGGAAAAAATAATAATTTCCGTAAACGTTATCAAAATTTGAACATATCGGGACTCGAACCCGGGCTACCCGCTTTAGCGTCCATTCTCCAAACACTTGTCGTCAATCAAGCTATACGATCTCATCGAGCTATATTTTGAAATTTATATGTGCTTGTTACTATTTTTTATTACTAATAACTATATATATATATATATATATATATATATATATATATATATATATATATATATATATATATATATATATATATATATATATATATATATATATATATATATATATATATATATATATATATATATATATATATATATATATATATATATATATATATATATATATATATATATATATATATATATATATATATATATATATATATATATATATATATATATATATATATATATATATATATATATATATATATATATATATATATATATATATATATATATATATATATATATATATATATATATATATATATTATATATATATATATATATATATATATATATATATATATATATATATATATATATATATATATATATATATATATATATATATATATATATATATATATATATATATATATATATATATATATATATATATATATATATATATATATATATATATATATATATATATATATATATATATATATATATATATATATATATATATATATATATATTTGAACCAGTACCTATAATTTTAGAATAAAATATTAACAAACCGGTAGCATTTTAACCAGGAGCACACTTCGCTACCAAATGCATTCATATACAGGCGAGAGGCTAGTTATAAACTCAGTCACGTATAGTGTAATGAGCATTATTGTTCTAAAGAAAAGAAGGCGAGGCCGCTTACTGTGAAATATACGCTGTACATATAAGTTTAAAATATTATCCAAGTAAGGACCATTTCAATAGACGGTCGGGAGTTCGATTTCCAGTTGAAGCGATAAATTATTTTCATTTTTGCCTAAAGACATGATATGTAGGTCGGTTGGAAAGCTGAGGGAGTGTCTTGTCTCTAGCTTCTCTAAGAACACGACTTGACGACTTAAGTAAGACTATAAGTTCTTTTCATTTGATCAGACGGACAAAGCTGCGTGTAATAGCTAGTATCATATATTATATATTAATTAAATATATACTAATTACTTCTCCCTGAGTAAATCTTGTTTGTAACATTCTCCATATAATTTTTTATAGCGAAAATATATACGGCAATTGTAGAAATGTTAGCCGTGACAAAATTTACTAGCCCCATATACGCTTTAAAATCAGCAGTAACGTTCCCTGAAATAGCAATCGAACCTGCAACCAGCGCGCTTCAGTCGGATGTTGCCCCATTACACAATTATAAGTAAGTTATTTCTATTAAGTTAGTAATTTTGAGGACTGTCATGGCGCAGAGGCATAGCGTCTGATTATAAACGCGACGGTTTGCGGGTTCGATTCCCATGAGATGAGAGGAGAATGAGTTATTTACATTTGTTTCGCTCTGGCAGCGAGGCAAAGCGCGGCGTTGAGTTCCGCCACTCAATATGGGAACAGGGGGCCGAGTGTCTAAACACTTGCTTCCATCTGCCTACCCTGTCATGTGCGGGATACAGCGACAAGTCTCTTTTTATATACAACATATAATATTATTTAAATTTTTAATATATATTTTTTAAATTTCAATGTTAGTATACCATATTTAACGCATCACCGATTTGAACACAATGTGTGTTGGGTAACGGTCCTATCAAAACCCTTGAGCTTTCGTCTTAAACAGACCGAGACAAACTCCATATAGATATACCTACATACGTAAAGCAAATAGACCCCATTAGCATGAGAACTGAATCCGTGACCTTTGGCCTAGAATGTAAGGCAAAGTAAAAAATTACTATTATTTTGTTTAACAAAACAGCTGAAATGCAATAGATATGATAGTAATAGTATTTAAATTACATTTTTCTATATATTTTAGAATACAAGGAGCTAAAATCTAAAATCGCCTCTCTCCACTTTTCTCCTATTGGTTAATAACATTTACATAAATATCAATAAATATTTTCACTGTTTACTTATATAGTGGAATAGATGGAGAGAAGCTAACCTCAAGTCACTCCGCTCTCCGCACTTAAGACATTGCGTGCCACTTAAACTCAGAATTGATTAACGTTTTGCAATAGCCTATAGCCCTCCTAGCCTATAAATAGTCTATACAATACAAAAGCCAAATTTCAATATGAACAGATAGTTTCTGAGATAATCTATACTGTCTGTTTGTATGTCATTTTAACAACAGTTATTACTTAGTACACTTTTTTTCGGCTCTTTAACTGTTTTACATTTTTTGTTTGAATGTGAAGTATGAAAGTGACTAATGATTTTTTTTAAAAGAAATTCCTCGGGGGGTCCTCATGCTCACGCGACCTTCCTCCAGTATCTTCGACACTGTGTTCTCGAAGGTCAACCGAGGTCTCACCCTACCTCTCTTACCACTCACTTTTGCTTTGTATATCTTTTGGATAAAATTAAATAATATACTAAAACGTCATTGGAGCTTAGTGGAGCTTGTCTGTACTTGACGGTTGTGGGTTCAATCCCACTCCAATCGAGATTTTTTCGGTGATACTTCATCTCGCACAGTGGGATAGGCAGCGGGAATCTAGTGTAAAAACACTTAGTTCTCCGATTTCCGAATTCGTGACACTACGTGCTGAGTGGTGGAACTCAACGCCGCGCCTTCTCCACCATAGCTACCATGTGTCACCGTACCATGATTACAAGAACTAGACGACCCGTTGACGTGTGAATAACGCGTCGCCATAGCAACGTGTACGTCACTTTATACAGAAGTTATATATTGTTAAACGTAGGGTAGTGTGTGTAATGTTTTATTTATTGATTTAATATACTTTATGAGCATTATTTTTGAACAATATTAGCGTTGTGCACATCTCCTATACACACACACACAAACACACACACACACACACACACACACGCACGCACACACGCACACACGCAAACACACACACACACACACACACACACACACACACACACACACACACACACACCAATAAACTATAAATATGCCAAATTTAATACTCCTCCGTCTGTGCAATTTTCCAGGAGTCCATAGCTTTTACTCCACATATTAATTAATATATAGATAATTGTTCCGCTGCGTTAGGTTACTCCTACCAAGTCCTCTCAATGAAGAGGGTGTGGTGTTATCACACTTCCCTCTTTAGAGGGTCAACTGATTACATATACATACTGTGTATGACGCAAGATGTTTGTTTGTTAATCGCCGGCAGTCGGCCGCTACACTAATTGCTCCCAATTGAAATAGTTAGATAAGTTGCGTGGTCCTTTGTAATCCATACAAAGTGATCGAGACTTAAGTCATGGGTGAAAATAGAATGTTGAATCACAATTTTTCTTCTATATCTCCTTATCTATATACAGACTATGTTCTAGTTATGTGCTAGATACTGCTTATCCAGCACAAGCGTGCTAGAGCACGAGGTTTCTCGTGAACCCATCATCCAGCTCGTGTAACGGCATGGTGGGAGGTTTCGTATTATGGTGTAATTTCGCCCCATTCCCTCCAAGAAGGTGTCACGATGAAAGCAAAAAATAAAGTGATATTTTAAAATCCATGGTGAAATTTTTGATGCTTTATTTCACAACAAGGAACGGGTTGTTGTGATATATAAAAGAAAAGAAAACTATCTAACATAGAACATCTGTCACATACACTATCAAAAACTTGGCTAGCAGAAGCGGGATTTGAACTGGCACTGGTCACTTGCCAAATAGGCTATAAGTTCGTCGCCCGGTTGGGTAATTTTTCCATATTATATGAGAACCAAAGCCAAATTGTCGGGTCTTTGAGCTTTTGATATATGTTTGGCCTTATTACTCCATATTCCATATAATAGTAGGTCTAGTAGCAAAATATATGGATTGCTGGTGAAGTCAGTTAAGAAATACCGCAGAAATCGATTGTTATTGTAACAATATATAGGCGTGGAACATTTTTATTATTTTGGAATGGAATGAAATGGATATGTTAGGAGTATCTCTGAAGAAAACTAAAGGACAGACCTACAGAACCGGTGACTACTGGGACAAATGCGTTCTGGAACGAAGACCGCGCCTTGGCGTGCGTAAAGTACTATGTTCTCCTGAACAACGACATACGCGAAGTGGCTAGTAGTGACTAGCCAAAGATCGAACTCATGGACCCAGTAGTGGACGAGGACAGGTTGATGATGATGATAGTTAACACCTATTATGACTCTTTGCTCAAATTCCACCAGGAAATAGCCACCATGCTTAGCAACTTACTCTATGGCAAATCAAGTTTTCTAATAGTTCATCTTGTCTTTTATGGTCCTTCAAGAGATCTTCCATATCTTGTATGTTTATACGAATTACTATAAATTAAAAAAAATTTTTGCTAAAAATACCCATAAAAACGCCATAAGATGTCAACGAAAATTTTTTTATCACTCAACAAAATTAGATAAAAAAATGTATGTACACACACACAGACACACATATACACACTCTTTTAATTGTTTTCATTATAGTATTGGTAGCAATTCAAAATTACATTTCCCAAGTAAATTTTAAATATTATGACAGTCCAGTCATAACACTACTGGCATTTGAAGGTGAGATGTTTATTCAACCAAATATAGTATGTAGCTGGGTCTTTACAAAGTTTCAAATATATATATATATATATATATATATATATATATATATATATATATATATATATATATATATATATATATATATATATATATATATATATATTTGAAACTTTCTAAAGACCCATATATATGTGTATGTATGTATAGAAGATTATATAGCAGGGTAGGCAGAGGGAAACTAATGTTTCCCTTCTCCACTTTCCATCCGAATTCGACTGCAAGTTGAGTGGCGGAACTCAACGCCGCGCTTGTCTTACCAGTCTGTAGAAATGTAATTCTGCCCAAGATTAAAGATTAAATCCACAATTATCATGAATACAAACACTGTTCCTCCACACCATAATTAAGCTTGTAAGAAGAGATGCAGGTTCAAACCCAGATACATTAAATAAAGAAAAAAATTAAGCATAGTTTCCAGTTAACAGCTACTAGTCTCGTACATTTAGGTCAATTAATAAACTTCAATTAGCATCTATACTAGAAGGTCATAATAGATGGTCAAAATAATTTCATTCCATTTTTAACCTAAGCTTAAATTATGGTGTTAGAATTTGTTTTTGGGAATTGAATTATCATAATATATCCATACTGCTATATTAATTGCTTTGTTCAATTTTTTTTAACTATTCATATAGTCCATGTGTTGAGAAAGGCTATAGGCTATATAACAACATGTTATGTCACTATAGCTGTCATCAGAATTATATAGCTAACTAACATTAGCATCATGTATTTTGAAGGACAAAGAGGGTAAAAGAGAAAGAGGTAAAATCTAGTTCACCATGCTTTATCCTGCATATAGAGGTAGCAGGATTAAGTAGAGAACCCAGTGTGAAGACACTCTATTCTTTACTGATTTCTCCGAGTTAGAGATGAGAGTGTGTTGAGTGGCAGATATTTACAGCACACTTTGTCTTGTCAGTGTAGGAAATAGTTAAATAATTAATCTTTATAGAAAATAAAGGTACAAGTATAGGGTACATATAAGATTTTACAGAATGTAATGTAATGGAATATGGAGTTTAATTTTTTTTTCTACATCTGTCATTATATGGCAAATATAAGTATTTTTATGAGCTATAATAAAAAGGTAATTAATTTTTTCATTATTTATATAGGATATTAGGTTAAACAACACAAATTTATATTTACAAAAAATCTAGTTTAAAGTATTCGATAATTTAGGATATTTGTTCAGCATAAGCTTGAATCACACTTAATAGGAAGCTACACAGCAGGAAGCTAGCACACATAGCTAGGAAGATAGAACTTAGTGTCAAAACACTTTATTCTCCACTTTAACCATTGAGAGTTTAGAAAAAATTCTTGAAACAAAGTAATATTAATATTTCATATCCAATAAATACTATAAATAAATTCCACACTTTCTATTAAACGGTTGCGTAATAAATACATTAAAATTTAAATATGAATGAATTATTATATGAAGAGAGATTCACTATTATTTTGTAACAACTTGTATATATTTTAAATATTATAAATGCTAATATTAGATATTTATTATTTACATTATAATTGTTAATTGATCGATTTTCCTTATTGTCATATAAATAAAAAAAAAATTATATTAAAAATTAAATATATTTAACCATAAATCAACAGAGAATCTAATATCATTTCTCTATTCTCCACATTTTGGTAGTTTAAGAGAACAGAGAGAGAACTCAAATATGTTGTAAGTTAAAAGTAGATGTATGTAACATGATCTAGTATTTTATTTTTACTTACCTTTCTAAGCAGGGGGTATTCTGCCACGCCTATGCGGAAAATCCATTGGAAGAAAACACTGTACACATTTTGAACACTAGCACAATATACTTATTTCGGAATATATTAAAGGCACAGAATTATTATGAAATAATCGTGATAATATACTAAAGGGGAGATGCACTTTTAGATATAAACGAAAAGTCAATCCAAGTTTTTAACCATTCATACGATAATTACGCAAAATTTTATTTAAATTACGTACAAATTAAAAATAC
Organism: Dione juno; assembly: GCA_037127375.1. Lineage (NCBI taxonomy): Eukaryota > Metazoa > Arthropoda > Insecta > Lepidoptera > Nymphalidae > Dione > Dione juno. The sequence goes on along the minus strand of JAXRJS010000106.1, from coordinate 820,979 downwards.
AGAATAAATAATGTAAAGTAGAATATATATAGAAGTATTATTTTCTGATAATTTTAGGTCGCGTTTATCTATAATATGATTATTTACGTTAATTTGTTATTATTGACGGTGTATCCTACGAGAGAGTCAACAACCGTTTGACAGCTACTGTGGACCTTGGGTCATGGACGCGACGCCATGTTAGATTAATGTTGCTACAATAAATGTTCAAATCTCCCTTAAAATCAGTGCTGCCATTTGTATAAATAATTATGTATACTATATTATGTTATTTATATATTTAAATAAACTTGTAATTGTACAATCTGTTTTAATATTATTTAAAGTTAAATTTAATTTTAATTATTCGATACCATCTATCTATATATGTCATATACAAAATAAAGTATTGAAATGCCGTTAGATGTCTCTCTATACTATATATAGTTCTTTTTTTTGAAATAATTACTTGTATACGTTCTAGATGGCGCTGTTTTTTTTTCTTGCTGGAGAATTTGAAACGAAAATTTTGTCGAATAGATTTTAAACTATATAATACTACTAATTTTGTATCCGTCAGTTAAAATAATTATTGTTGCTTAAAAAGTGTAACATCATTTATTGTTAGTTCAATTCTACCAGAAAGACTACAAGATATAGTTTTCTTTTTTTTTTTCTTTTCTTGCGTAGTCTATTGTATATATGTATGTATTTACGTGTATATTTATATATTATACCTATATATCGCATAAATAAATATATTGTGTACTGTATATGTATGAATGATAATTATATATATATATATATATATATATATATATATATAATATATATATATATATATATATATATATATATATATATATATATATATATATATATATATCTATATATATATATATATATATATATATATATATATATAATATATTTTTTTTTTTTTTTTTTCAAGCACGTATAAAGAATAGTTTACGAATAGTAGGATATAATAGGTAGTATATATCCTACTATCTACTATCCTAGTATATATCCTACTAATATATAATAGGTAGGATCCCTGAGGATATTGAGGACGATAATCATCAAGGCCGTATGTCTTGTATTGGATGTGTAATATTGATAGAAGTTTGAATACCTTAAAAAATATTTAAATTAACCAGTATTTCAAAAACAGCCAAATACCTAAACGAAAAATGAGTTAATTTGTACGCGGTAGAAGTAAGAGCGAGAGGTATACTAGTGAAATCTCTGATGAAACGTCGTCTTGAAGCTAATCACTTGCCCATATCAATGTTAAATGAATACTTAAGGGTCTTTATTTAATTTTAACTAATTTGTATTATTTTGTAATTTTTTTTATTTAAAAACCTTGTTATGTTGGTACTTTTATACCTTGAGCTTTTTAGTCTGCAAAATAAATATTAAGGGAAGTAAATCTTATGGGCAAGTACTGTTGTCAAATTTCAATCTCCAGAAGAAGAAAAAAATGTGGAATGATACCTTCTAATAAAAATACGTCACAATACGTACAAAAATACGTAATAAATAATCTTGATCTTGATCCAAAAATTTTCAACTATAAGTATTTTATTAAATAGTCGACATATTCATAGAAATATCGGTCAACTAATAAAAATTGACAAACTTAAATATGCGGTTGTATCCACTTAGTTTGTATGAAATGAACTACATGTATAAGTTTGTAATGATTTCTTTCTGCGTTAAACTTATAAATTATCACAATTGAGAGTTCTCCCTTTATATATATTGTTAGTTCTCACTTCTTGTCAAATTTCATAGATCTATGTCAATGAAATAAAACTAATAGGAGTCGACAAACTTAAATTTGCTATGTCATATGTACTAATTTTGTATGAAATGAACTACATTATTAGTTTGTAATGGCTTTTTTTTCTGCGATATATTCATTAATTTCCATTTTATAGAATTTCTCCTTGCTTGTATTATAATTAGGCTAACGGGAAGTACCCTGTAGGTTTTAATAACGCGGCAATTTTCATACAAAATGCAAAAAAAATTAAGCCCAAACGCTCATATCTTTTGATTGCATTGACTTAAGAGTTTGATTTTTTCTGTCCTTTAAGAGGTTATGGAGGATTTAGATATTAGATAGTTACATTTCAGCTACAAGACGACGGAGACTAGAGACTAGGGTGAAAGCTAACTTAATGCTACAGAAACATAGTAAAACAATTATAAATATATACGATATATATGTTCATTATATTTTTAAATAACATACAGTGTATTCTATCGATATAATTTTTTCTACATATTGATACAAATACATGTGTTATAAATGTATAGTATTATATATATATATATATATATATATATATATATAAATATTTGACTATAGTACATAATGTATATGTAAATTATAAATATGTTCGTTGTCTAGCAGATAGACAACACGTTTTGATTTTTGATAATTATTTAAAGTGTTAATCCACACTACGAATAGAAAATATACTAAACATATAAAAACTTGAATGCAGCGGGGTTCAAACCCGCGCCTTATGTTTCCCGTCCAAGCGCTCTCACCACTCGCGCCATACGTTCGACCTCACGTTACGTCGAAATTCTTATACGCTTTATACAACTTATTACGTTGTTAGCCAAACAAAAAAAAATTAGTTTCACAAGTCTCAGATAGAATTATCTAGCAGATAAAGGCCTGTTTAAACTGATAGGCTATATCTGGTAGACAGCATTAACTACCAGCTTACTATCTGGAACTTTATCCGTGACCGGGAAATATTATATTTTATTATTTTTTTATTATTTTGAACTGACTAGAATATAATACAATAAAAATAATAATAAGATATAGAAAGAACCTAGTGTCAAAACACTCCACTCTCTACATTCTACTTGAACAGTCTTATAGAGGGGGGAATATTAGCGAGTTGACCACAGACTACTGCAAAGTGGTCGAAACGTCAAGTTTCCAGTAAATGTCAAATCTAAATTCTAATATATATTATTAATCCGTTTAAATTATTTTATTTGAAATGTGTATTATTAATAATTAATTAAATTAAATTAATCGCAAATTTTGTATTAAGCCTACACATTTTTTTTTAAATATAAATATAACATTTGGAATGTATGAAAACAATTCTTGGATTTTCTATAAAAAAAAAAAATTATAGCAGATTAAAAAAAAGCTGTCATCACAACATTATTTGAAATCATACGATTCAAATAATTTCAAGCGCCATCAGCTTTGAATATTTAGTATCCTTCTCCACACCTGGGAACTTAAAGCCTCTCTCGCCCAATTCTTCATAGGTTATCTTATACAGCTCCTGGAACCCAGCCTTCCTAGCGACGGCCTGAGACGCGGCGGCGGTGAACACCGTGGCTGTTACTTTAACGCCTAACGCTTTACATAAGGGAATTCTGAAAAAAAAGTTCGTTTAATTTTTAAACAAAATAAACATAACACCGTCGTGGTGGCGCAGGCGGTCCGCATGTAAGCTTGAGGACTTCATTTTCGTCGCTCTGGTAATAGGACAAAGCGCGGCGTTGAGTTCCGCCACTCAACATGTAATCTCTCGAAAGGCAGAACGGCGGAGAACGGAGTGTCACCAGCTTCTCTCAGCCTACCCTGCTATACGCGTTATACAGCGTGTTCTGCTTATACAGCAGTAGTAGTTCATTTAAAAACTTGGACCAATTAAATTATTACAGAGCTCCGCTCCTCAGAGTGATAAGTAAATGGATGTTATATTTAAAAAACATACATAATAATTGAAACAATAATACTTCTATTTAATGTAATTAAAAAAAAAAGCAAAATTTAAACTTTATCAAAATTTATTAAATAAAATAACCCAAAAAATAAATTAATATACACCAACACTATTTCAAAACATATATCTGTTTGTTTTGTCAAGCTTATGCCGTTGTTTACAATCAACTTTGACTATTTTCTTTTGTGGCAACACATTTCTTTTTATATGACAAATGGGCTGTACAGCAGCGAAATCGATTTCATTGTAATATAAGTGCTTGTTTCTATCCGCAGGATTGGGATAGTATGCCGCGTGCAATATTCCATCAACCTCGTATATTTTAACATCTATCGTATGTTGGAATAAAGCCCCACTTAGTAGCATCCTCTCGATTACCTCACAGCTTTTTTCACCAATAAAATTACCCCAAATATTTAAAAATCTCACATAATAAGACTTTTTCACCGTATTCAATATATCCAAAACACCGTCATCTGTTATTTTATTATTGCTCACATCTAAAGCGCGGATTTTCGAATATGGCAACCCAAAGCTCAACGCCCTCGCTCCCGTATCGGCTATACCGTTTCCGGCTAAATTGATCAAAATTAGTTCAGGATTTTCTTTTAGATAACTTTCTAACAATTCTGCACCATAGTCAGCGATCTTATTGAAACCAAGATCCAAGTACAGCAGTGTGTTGTTACGTTTTAATCCACGCACAATATATTCTACATCGTGACCGATAAATTCGTTCTTCTGTAAATGTAATTCTACTAGAGTTTTGTTATACATGAGCACATTCTCCACGTGATAAGCCAGCCATTTGCTTTCATAGGAATATCGATTAAGCAATGGCACGATACGACTAAAGTCTAGAACTCTCAAAGTTGTATTTAGATTCAACTGACCCAGCACTGCTGCTATCTTCGCCACACTCGTCAAAGTCTGTCCTGTCTCGCCTATATCTAAATATTCCACTGTGACATTGTCTTCCAAAAACTTGGCAAGAGACACACCACAATCATCACCGAAATCGTTCCCATTAACTCTAAGATACTTTAACTTGACCAATTCAGCATATTTGGCCAAATTATCTAAACTTGTTCTTGACAAATTATTATTCATGACATTCAAATTGATGACACTCGATCTGCCTTTGACTAGTATGTTCTTAAGTAGCTTAAAGAAACCTGCATCTGTAATTTTATTATAGCTTAGATCTAATTTTGTAATTCGTTTAGGATTTTCAGTTATATATAGGCAGATTGCTCTAATGTCATCGTCAGTTATACGTTTGTTATATCTTTCGAATATATCTCGGCCCCTTAGAACTAAATTGCGTGTTCCGTCAGAGTTCCTCTCAGTGAATAGATTGAGACGAATTTGGTTGACTTCTGTAACATCTAGAAGTGGAGGCTCGCCAGTAATCTGTCTGAGTATCATCACTTTGTCGCATATACATTTCTTTTTCTTCTTCATGATTGTATCCAAAATACTCGCTCTCTCTCTCTCTCTCTCTCTCTCTCTCTCTCTCTCTAAGTAAATTTATCAAAAAAATTTAAGTTATCTATGAACTTGCCACATCCATTTGTCCAATCTATAACTTCAGTAATTTCACGTTTATTTAACTATAAATAAAATATATTTTTTTGTAGAACGTTTCAATTTAGACCCAATTCTATTATATTATATTCTATAAAGATATCTAATCATGTACTTTTTACTTGAAACTTCAAATATGCCAGTTTGAAATTGTCAATTAACTTTTTAATTATTCGTTTGTTGTACAAAATTTAAAAAGTTTCGGGCGATTAAAAACCTCTTTTGAGTTTAAGTAATTTAATTAATGAGACCTTAATGATGCAAAAATGAACTTTTTTATCTAATATTTTTAAATTTCTAAAAGCAAAGAGCAGTTGATCTATTTAAAAAAACACTATTCTTTGTTTTTTATTTGTATAGTGCTATGATATACGAAAGCGGCGAAACTATATCATATTCAGAGGACCTTATTACTAAGCCTCCGCTGTATATCTGTCTGTCTGTCTGTCACCAGGCTGTATCTCATAAACCGTGATAGCTAGAAAGCTCAAATTTTCACAAGTTATGTATTTCCGTTGCTACTATAACGTACCTATAGCAAATACTAAGAATATCTCAGCGGAATACGTACAATCATAAATTAGCTACGGAACTCTCGACGTTCAAATTATTTACGTTGGGCAAATATCGAAGTAGGCGAAGAAAATACAGTGATGAGACACTCCGTTCTCGACTTGCCAATTACATACATGTTGACTATCGTCAGGTTGGCAAACTAAAAAAATTGTAAACATAATAATTCCTTTATTAAATGATTTATCATGCTTGAGTGAGAAGACAAAACGCAGCGTTGGGTTCCGCCACTCCCTCCTCGCCCTCCATCCCTCTGTCCACCCTGCTATATGCGGTACACAAATCCTTCCTTTGTTTTTATTATCATTCCCACAAGTGAGCATCGAACCTGCGACCGTTTACTGTCAAGTAGTATCTATAGGTTCATTTTGCACCATTATGGTAGAATCTCATATAAATGATGAACCAAATATCAAACTCCTAACATTCTCCCGTTCCTCATTCTCTCGGCAAAGGAATGTCATTTATCGGTATATTGGAATTTACGCTATTCAGAGCTATTATGAAGACCTTCGTGGCTCAGTGGCTCGTTGGATGTGTATATCAACTAGAGTTGTGATTCGATTTTAGATATTAAATAATATTTTTCTTTTAATCGCTCTGGTGGGAAGACTTACTACTTTTGAAATATATATATATATATATATATATATATATATATATATATATATATATATATATATATATATATATATATATATATATATATATATATATATATATATATATATACATATTTTTTTTTTTTTTAATTATTAATAGTCCATTTGTTGAGGAAGGCTATTATAAGCTATATCACTGTGTACTGTACTTGCTGACATTTCCATTTGGACGGGAGAGAAGCTGCAGGTAAAAGCTGGGTAAGGTGGGTAAGTCACAGTCTTCATTTTTCTTGCCAGTCCACTACGCCCTCTCTATTTTATTAACAATAATATATGGAAAACTACAAGCAAAACAAAAACAGCAGCTTCACGTTGTATCCCGCATATAGCAGGATAGACAGAGGGAAGCTAGTGTTAAGACACTCCGTAACCCAATTTCTATTTGTGACAATTTTCAAGACATCGTGTTCCCGCAATGTCTTCTCGTCTGAGCTAGGAAAACGAAAAACTACACTTTCCTTCACGGGAATCGAACCCACACACTGTACTGTAAATTAATAATTATTTAAGTTACATCTCTATTTCTACTGACACAACTCACCTAGCAAGCAAGATCTCCTTTCCAATCCCACTCCCCCTCCACTTCGGGTCCACGACCAGTCCGTACGCGGTCAGGTATTTGTCGACTTGGAACCTGCTGAAGACGTCCACGCTGCGCGAGACCAGCTCCACTGCACCGAACAGCGTCGCCCAAACCTTGTCGTCCGTCTGTTTGTCGAGATGGAGAGTTTATTATATTATATGTATATAACTACCATACACATAAATAATATATACACACCAACAAAGTTCTGGGCATCTACTACTTAGGTCATATATGTCATGGCAGATAGAGAGCATTTTTTAGCTTCACTCTATATCCTGCACATAGCAGGATAGGCAGAGAGAGCCTAGTGTTAAGACACTCCGTTCCCTGTTTACTTCACATCCAGGGCAGGAAAATAAAAATACTTAATTACTCCGTATAAAACTGGCTACAGTGACCAGTTTGCAATAAGATGCTGGTCAATATACTAAAAGGTATTTCTGAATTGTAATATTTTTTTTCTTTTTACCTAAACTAGACTTTTTGTTATCAACTATACAATCATATATCAGACTTACCTGAAACTCCTCATCCTTATCTTCCTGACAGGCCACTGTCAGTACATTAACGCCGATTATGTCAGTTGGTCTGTCAGTATCCTCGACGCACACGACTGACAGGTTGTCCTTTATGGTGTCACGCCACAGCTTCTCCAATTGTAATTTAGCGTTTGGGTATTTGTGGATTTCTATGTAATATATGTATATAGGTATAAAACTTGAATTTTGCTTTAAGAACTAAAACTACTGTGGCTACATCTGTCAAATGATAAGTAACGATGTTATCATCGCTTATCACCATCACCTTCATCATGATATCATTGAAAACTTAAGGAAAAAAAAATGTTGGAATCGATTTTAAAGAAATGTTAGTGAAAAGAATATATTACACTTAAAAAAAATATTGTAATTAAAAAAAAAATCAATAAGCCTTATATGCTTTTTAATTTTAAGTTATAAAACTAACTCACCTATATACTTGCAAGGTGGCTCATCAGCCATGAAGTACTTGGTCAATAACTGAACAGCTGGCTCCACCTGATCCTCAGTCAAGTCCTGGACCCTCAGCTTCATTCCTTTAGTGGTAAATCTGTGCCAGATGGTAGGCATGGGCAGATTTGAAGGACGCTTATAGACCATCTAGAAGGATTTTATTGTTAGTCATGTCTATAGTATAGTAAATAGATGAAATTTTTAGTTTTTCATCGTCATCAGATTTCATGACACATAAAGTTCTAACTAACATTCAGAATTATATTCGCCGCTTAAGTAAACTGAATTGCGTTAATTTTGATATGTCATACAAAATCACATTATACATGTTCAGTATACTCGTATTTACTATAATATATATTTTATAAAAATAAAAATAAGTAAGCCTAAGTTACTCCTTATTACATCAGCTACCTGTCAGTGAAAGTCCCGTCAAAATCGGTTCAGCCGTTTCAGAGATTAGCCGGAACAAGCCGACAGGCAGACAGACAATATTTACTACATGCACATGAATATATATATATATATATATATATATATATATATATATATATATATTATATATATATATATATATATATATATATATATATATATATATATATTTTAATTTTTTTATTCAGCCTTGGCTTCAGTAGCGAGAAAGACAACGTATGAATTAAATAAACCAAATCTCTACGTCTTATACAGACATTGGATCTCTCTACAATAGATAGATAAAATATAGATAAAGTTAAAGAATTCGATGAACACATACATCATGGCGCAGTGGCACAGCGCCTGATTGTAAGCGCGACGATTGTGGGTTTAATACCCATGAAATGAATTATTTATATAAATATTTTAATAAATGCTCTGTCAATACAAAGCGCGGCGTTGAGCTCCGCCATTCAACTTCAGGTGAAAAGCGAAGAACGATATGCTATAGTCTTATATGCGTGGTAACCTAGCCATATTATATACAAAAGGAAAACCAAGAAAATCATTAAGGATTTGAACAGCCTGTATATTTATATACATTTACTTTACGATGACTGAGCATTAAGAGCACTAGCAAATGGCGCCCAAGTGGCGGAGTTAGTGATGTAAAATTAAAAGATCGCTCTAAATAGAAATATTGTTACATATTTTGGTATAATAATTTTAAAAAATAGAGCAGAGAGCGGAGAGCGTCGTCACTACAAATACCTTTAATAATTCTTGCTATAGAAGACTGCAAGCTATTTAAATAAAATGCTATTTAAATAAATTAATAGATAGCTTCACGCTGTATCCCGCATATAGTACGGTAGACAGAGGGTTAAGACACTACCGTCTCCAATTTTTTAACCAATTTTCAAGACTGCTTGTTGAGTGCCTCAACTCAAAGCTGCCCTTTAATACCAAATCGTAATAAGGCGAGATAGGAAAATGATACATTCGTCCGAGTGGGAATCGAACCCACAACCGTCGCGTTTAGCCAGACTGTGCCGCTGAGCCACGACTACCTCTTAGATGAAACGTTAGGCTTTAGCTACCATACAATACCCATTAAAAATGACTGAATGAATTGACATTTCCTGAATGATAATAATTAGGTTTTAATTAATTTTTTTTTTTTATTATTTTAATGCAAATAATTCCTGAAGTAAAGCTACATACAAAAAATGTGCTTATGACTTATGCCTGGTTTTTTATTGTAAAATTTAAAAAAACCTAAATGAAAGTCCTACGGGTAATAGAAATCGTAGGAATATCGTGATATAAGCATATAGTTTTAACATAGCTTCACGCATTTCCAAGCATAGCCGGATAGACAGAGAGCATCTAGTGTCAGAAGCCTCCGCTCTCCACTTTCTTCCGGAATTCGTAATATTTTGAATTAATCACTATATATATATATATATATATATATATATATATATATATATATATATATATATATATATATATATATATATATATATATATATATATATATATATATATATATATATATATATATAAATGTAATATAGTAAAAAGCAATACCTTTAATGGAAAATTCAGGCGCTTCCGCTAACTTTTACTATTGACTTGAGGGAGGGTGAGTGGTCTTCGCGGCAGCTACCCCGATACTGGTGATAAGGGGTGTCTTGAAATATATCCTTAGATGAGGACACACTGAGAGGAATATATATATATATATATATATATATATATATATATATATATATATATATATATATATATATATATATTACATTTTTATATGTTATTCCACATATTTAAATAAAATACTTTTAGAAAAACATAAGAATTTAAACGTAGCGGGATTTGAGCATGCGCCTCTTTGAAACTGTATTGAAACGCGCCTCGTGGACGGTTTCCAAGAGGCGAGGGTTCAAATCCCGCTACGTTCACATTCTTATGTTTTTCTTAAAGTATGTTTCTATTAATTTATTTGCAGGCTCGATGGAGAGAGATTTATTATATAGATTTATTATATATATATATATATATATATATATATATATATATATATATATATATATATATATATATATATATATATATATATATATATATAAAATATATATATATATATATATATATATATATATATATATATATACATATATATATATATATCTATATATATTAATGTATAGATACTATAATAAAGTATAGAACTAAATGCATTTGATCCCCACCTGGTACTCTTACTAAAAAGTAACGATTCAAAAAAGTTAGTAATTTTGAAAGAATAATAATAATATTTACTTACTAACTTACTTATAATTACTTTTTTCTGTTTAAAACAAAAAAAAAAAAAGAAAACAGTTGTTTATATGATAATAAACAATTTAATTAGAATCTATCTCTCGGTACACCTTCAGCTTACAATGACACCTCAATAAGCTAATCTCGACCGCTAAACGGAATTTGAATCCGATTTACTCTATACGATTTGTCGTCATAGGATCGTTGTCGTCGTATGTTTTGTATGTATATTTTTCCTAATTTTAGGTTGAGAAAGCTCAGTGATATAATACTCTTCTTTTTCTCAATTTATTTTTACACACACACAGTGTATTATTTCTCTCCATTTTAAGAATTTGTTGTAGGGAGAGGAGCATAGAGCGCTTGCACCCCAAGTGTAGGGTTAAGTTCCCCTTCAAAATGCGAAATAACGTCCTCCTCCATTGGCTCCTCCGAACTCCTCTCGACACTTAATAAATTTCAAAATGATTTAAATACTTTTCTTTTACAATATTTTTTTGTGTTTCATTTGTTTTTCTGTGGTTTCCTTATATAGTATATCTGTAGCATATGAATATATATACGATATATATACCAAAATAACAGTTTATAAGATTTTTGCCTGTCTGTCTGTTTGTTCCAGCTAATCTTCCGAACGGCTGGACCGATTTTGACAGGACTTTCACTGACAGATAGCTGATATAATAAGAAGTAACTTAGGCTACTTTTATATTAAAAAAAAATATTATATGTGAGTAAATACGAGTATACGGAACATATACAATTTGATTTCGTATAACATATAGAAAGTAACGCAATTCAGTTTACTTAAGCAGAGAAGCCGCGAGCGACCAGCTTGTCTATACATACATGGAGGATATATTAAAAACACTGCTATTGGGGGCATTTATCAACTTAATAGAAACAAAATCAATGTTTTTTTTTATTTTTGGCTGTGCGTTTGTGGAGGGTCATCTCAGGAACGGCCTAACTTATACAAATGTAGTTTTCGCCATTATATTATAGTAAGCTTCACTTAATTAAGTTTTTTTTTATTTCAATCGGTACGTAAATTAAAAAGTTATATCAATTTAAAGTTTTTTGTATACTTTCTCCATTTTATTTATTTATTTATTAAAAATATTACACGGTTAAAACTTCTCTAAGTTGTGATCGAGCCACTACAATCCGCCACAGTGGTGTCAAAATATTATTATAAAAGCTTTTTAAATATTGCTTTTTAATTAGCAGATCAGGCAGATGGAACCTAGTGTTAAGACACTCCGTTACCCACTTTCCGCCTTTCGACACAATGCGTTGGTGGCGGAACTCAACGCCGCGCTTTACCCTCTTACCAGTGCGAAGAAGTTATTAATCGCACCAATGGGACATATTAAGACTCTGTGCAGTGTGCCGTTGAGGACGTAATATGGAAGAGCCTCGCGCATTATTTAGGGTTTGCAGAAAGACGTTAGTTAATTAATCTTCTTATATTCTATACTATTCTCTTATGTATTCGTATTCGTTACTTCTAGAATGTTAAACAAAAAATAAGAGAACAAAATAATAGTTTCTGAGATTAAATGGGCTTTGTGTGGAGTGGCGAAACTCAACGCCGCGCTTTGTCTTGTAATTAATATATATATATATATATATATATATATATATATATATATATATATATATATATATATATATATATATATATATATATATATATATATATATATATATATATATATATATATATATATAATATATATATATATATATATATATATATATATATATATATGTATATATATTATGTTTAACTTTACAAATAAACAAACAAGAGTTTACCTTTCCACCCTTGCTTTGCTTCTCATGCGTAGGTACTTCGTCTTTGGCACACGTCCATATTGGCGCCACTCCAAGCGCGGCTTTCCCAACGCCATCACAGTTTCAAACCAATCGCAGCACAAGATACACGTATTATAAACTATATAAATAATATTAAATAAATAAATAAATACGTAATTTTATTTGAGCAAAAATATTTTATTTAAAAGTTTTCAATTGATATCTGTCAGTTGTCAAAAAAGCGCGGCAAAACACGCAAAGGAATTGTGTCGTTCATCCTAGTGCGTGTGTTCGGATATATCGATACAGGTGAGTAATTTGGCTTTACTTTATTTTGTTATATAACTAAAATAATTTGTGGGCAAAAATTTTACATATTTCAGTAAAAAATAACTAATCCGAATGTTGTGTGGTTTTTTTTTTTAAATATACTTTGGGGGCTGTCGTGGCGCAGCAGCATATTTTCTGACTGGACTGACGATTGTAGATTTGATTTCCGTTGGAGAAAATATATTATTTTCATTACGCTGTGGTAAATAGCAGCGTTTAGTTCCACTATTTAACAATATGGGGTATTTGTATTTATTGGTATTAAATCATATTAAATTAAGGTACCGTACAATATCCTTTGTACAGTACCTTAATTTAATATGATTTAATACCAATGTATAAACATTTCACGTGACATTGTCGAAGGGAATTGATACACTATAAAGATGAAAGAAGACCGTCTTTTTTTTGTTTTATCATGTGAAATTAAAATTTAGTTATTCTAGAAATTCAACCTGCAATCAATTACAGTTGCAATCCAAAAAAATATTGCCATTAAAGTGTCTGTTGAAATAAATAAAAAAAATTAAGTCGCTATGTCTGTCTGCTGTAATCTGCGTCTGGTAACTAAACTGCACGTTGTAAATTACGGAATTTTACGATTTTAAGTTAAATGCGTATTTTCCTTCATTTATAATATGTATTTATAAGGAATATAAATATATATATATATATATATATATATATATATATATATATATATATATATATATATATATATATATATAATATATATATATATATATATATGTCTGTCTGCTGTAATCTGCGTCTGGTAACTAAACTGCACGTTGTAAATTACGGAATTTTACGATTTTAAGTTAAATGCGTATTTTCCTTCATTTATAATATGTATTTATAAGGAATATAAATATATATATATTATATATATATATATATATATATATATATATATATATATATATATATATATATATATATATATATATATATATATATATATATAGTAAAGTGAATTGCATTCGTTTATTTCAAATTAGCCATATGTTATTCCAATAAGAAAGTTGTGTTACTGTAAAATTTCATCTAAATCTGTTCGGTCGTTTTTGAGTGAAATCGAAATGTCACATGTATATAATACTACGGTAAATATATCCCGTTTATCCCGTGTTCAGTTCCCGTGGGATAAAAAGCCTATGTGTTATTCCAGACCATAATCTACCCCTGTTCCAAATTTCATTCCGATCCCTTCAGCCGTTTTGACACGATTGAGTAACAAACATACATACAAACTCACTGACAAACATTCACATTTTTAACATTAGTGAGATAAAAATAGAAAAAAAAAGGAAAATTAAAAAAAAATTAAGTATTAAACCGATAATTTAATTTTCCTAAACGCAATAAATGAAAACAAGCAATATATAAGGTAAATATACACCAAGTAGGAGTCTTAGCCTACTTGTCATTCTTGAATCGTTACAACTGAACTACATATTGGTACTATAAGAAGATAAATTGCTTTTCTTAATCTCCCACATTTCGAACAAAGAGAGATGCTTCACTCTGTTTTCTAATTTCAGAACAAAAAAAACTTCATGCTCCAATGAGACTGGGGTAATTCTTACAAATATATAAATATAAAAAAGCTTAACCTATATTACAATATCATTCATTTGTCCTAATTCTAGAATTTTACAAGCATTTCCTTTGTGAAATACGTGTTTAACCCAAAATTTCATTCATACAAAACATAAAGGCGTACGTATATCAGTATATCAGATCCATCGAATGCGCACTTTAGTTTATAAACAGACACCTACGCCAGATTTTACGAAGCGTAACAACTCAATAACTAAAAAAAGATTGATTGTTATTGAACTACTTGTTGTGTTTGTTTAACACATGTCTGTCTACAGTCTCGTCTGATTTCACTGAAAAGGCGTATTTTTTTTTTTTTATAAAGATAGAGAGATAGTGTCGAGATATTCCAGTCCTGGTTCTTCAGCATCAGTCCTCCTCTGTTGGACAAAGACCTTTAAAATAGCAGGCCATTGAGCTTCTTTGGCATCTAGCAGCTGCTTTCAATCATTCCTCATCGGCTGTAGGAAGTGGTTCTATACTATATTGACCAAGGCAAGGTCTTTCTCCAATTAAATATTATAAATAAAATAAGCATTTTCAATACAAAGAAAAGAAGTTGTTATAACAAAATATTTAAAAATTGATTTTTAAATTCTGCTAAACTCTAAAACGTTTAATTGCGTTTTAAGTCGACCTAAAAAACTATATCGCATAAAATGTAACGTGTTTAGTGTCAAGGTTCCGGTCAATAGCCGCGCTATTTTTGGACTCCATTTTGTTGTGGCGGCCATTTTGTGTGCGTAGATGTTTTGTTGATGGAATTTGAATTTTATTTTACATCGTGATCTTTTATGAAGGATATTAAAAGATTATTATATTTTTGAAAGGTTAAATTTTTATTGAGCTTTATAATGATGACAGTTAATTGTTCATTTGTCATTTTTATTTCGATTCATTTTTGATGTCACACCTCTTTTTGGACAAAGTTATTTGAATTCTAAACTATAAATAAATGTTATTATAGAGTCTGTGGAGGGTGGATAACTTCTTTCTCTAATGAATAATATGCTTGAAGCTGTTTTTTTGCCACATCATAGAAATATTCAAATTATCTGGTTGGCGGCTTTTAATGTCTTGCTTATAGAAGCCTGTGATATAGATAGATATAGAGTAGATTTTTCAAATTACAATAAAAACACAGATTGGTTCATGAAGAAAGATTAATATATATTAGTATAATACTAGCATATTATATTAAATTAATGCCGAGAATATCAAAAAGTAGTGATGTGATGGCCTTCTACTTCCAATGGAACACTAAAATATAACTAACTATTAGGAGTTAAGACAAATCTGAGTTTACAGAAAGAGTATTTCAGTAATACAGTAGGTATTTAACGCGTATAGTTGATTCATATTATAGTAGAGTATGTATGTAGATTATGAATGATGGCGCTCTTCAAATACTATCCAATAAATATTTTTAATATTTAAAACATTTGAAGCTAACTAAATTAGATTCAAATCGAAGAATAGAACGACATTATATATCTATTTTCATATATTTTTTTAAATATGTATTATTTTTAAAAACGTTTTTCCCTCCACAAGAGTATATAATAACGACGCTCCATCAAGGCTAATGCATGTATGTTTATTATTAAGAATAACACGTTGCTATGGCAACCGCCTTCTCATTGGCAGAAGACGCAGACGACCGACATCCGGTCTAACCTTGTATTGACGTCAAAATTAAATTTGTATCCAAAATATATACATAATTTTACATATGTTGATATAAATTGGTGGTCAATTGATTGTTGCTAATTTTGATAATTATATAATTGTAATATGTAATTTGACGGATATATATATATATATATATATATATATATATATAAATATTTATATATATATATATATATATATATATATATATATATATATAATATATATATATATATATATATATATATATATATATATATATATATCTAAATATATATATATATATATATATATATATTATATATATATATATATATATATATATATATATATATATATATATATATATATATATATTTCTATTCATATATTTCCCTCGATAGTGTTTTGTCAAGAAGTCCATTGTATTCAAATGCAGTCAACAAAAAATACATGTAATTCGAGCACAAAGAGAGAGAGAGAGAAATGTATTGAACATTTCTGAGGTGAAATGTTTATGAAATTACGTTTTCGGGTCTCTCTATCAAAAACCTTTTTGAAAGCAGTACTATTTCATTTAAAATATTTTCCAATTCATTTATAATTTATTATCTGCGAAGTTCTTTTCAACAACAACCTGGTATTTATTTTAAATTCACAGTTAAAAATGCACTTTTTCATCTAGTAAAAGAGAGAACAGTAACAGTAACTCAGTAAGGTGTTTTCATCCCAACGGGTTCCCCCAACACTCTATATTCGGTCCATACACAAGCGGAGAAAGCGAGCCTTATCAGGAGAGAATACGGAAAAAGGAAAACTCACGGACTCTGACAATCAATGAATCTCAGAACTTACCATATGAGTCTGTAGTGTATAATAATAAATATTAATAAAAAAATAGTAGCTCATTTCTCTAACTGGCACTTAAGAACCTTGAGACCTAACTTCTTCAACCCTTGAAATCAACAAAAAAAAGCATAATGTTTGAAATGTCCTCAAACCTCACAAGATGATGCCACAAAAACCTAAACAGGTGGAACAAAGGTTCTCCAATAAATGAAACGCATATACAAAACAAACGCACTCACTTGTAAACATAGCCACGTGGCGCGACCTAACCAAAATAGCAAGTCAAGGTTATTGGCCAGTGACCACCAGGATGAGGCGAAATACTAAATGAACTAAGTCTTCAAAAGTCCATATCATTCTAACTGATTGGAGACAGTCCAAGTCCAAAAGAAAACTGACATATGGAAATTTTTTGTCTCCAAGGCAGTTCTAGGAAAGTGTTGTTTGATCTCTTTCGATAGAAAAGTGAAGACAGGTGTTAATTTGGCAACATTTGGCTGTATAATATTAGAACTTAAGCTTTTATACAATTTAAAAGGAAACCGGATTAATCGCGTATATTATGATATTGTATAATTACTTTTTTTTCTAATTCACATATCTCTTGCAGTATTTCTAGCATAGGAGAGAAGAGGAGTCAGTCAGAGAACGGATTCTCTTTAAATGATGAATGATTATTCTCTTATAAATTTTAAGCCTCGCTAGTTTTTGGAATTATTGCATTGAAATGAGAATCTTGGAATCAACACGTCAAATTGATGGAATCAAGCCTTAGGATTTTACTTCGTTCGGCCCAAACTAGAGTGATGTACTCGTAAAAAAAGTAATGCCAAAAAAAAAGAAAATTATATAAAAATATTTTGTGTAACAACAAATTACTTGTAAATGAATACCAATACCAATACCAATGTATTATCTATACCTTCGCTGTTTTCTAATTTATCCTCATGCAGCAGGGTAGGCAGAGGGAACTTAGTGTTAAGACACTCTGTTTCTCCTTTCGAGCCCATCTGTGTTGAATTCCACGCCTAGTCTTGGAACCAGAGCAAGGAGATAACTTCATTATCTCCTCATGGGTATCGAACCCACTCAAAGCTTTGTATATAACAAAGATATATTACTTGCAGGAATGGAAGCTACCTAGTAGTACACATATATATATATATATATATATATATATATATATATATATATATATATATATATATATATATATATATGTATATATATATATATATATATATATATATATATATATATATATATATATATATATATATATATATATATATATATATATATATATGTATATATATATATATATATATATATATATATATAATATATATATATATATATATATATATATATATATATATATATAATATATATATAAAACTAAAATAGACATGTTGTAATAATCAAATGCGAACTCATCGCTTCTTTAATCAGTGATGTCAGTTGTCACGCAGTTTGGCTTCACGTGTTGGATAATAGCCACTTTTGTGTGTTGTTTTGTTTTTAAATCGATCTTTCATCGCTGATGGTAAACGTAATCTGAACAAGTATAGGGAAATTTCCTTAAAAGGTTTTTTTTTTTTAAAGTTCTTTAGTTATTATATATATATATATATATATATATATATATATATATATATATATATATATATATATATATATATATATATATATATATATATATATATATATATATATATATATATATATATATAATGCGTATCATACACAATGCATACATTTTAGCTTTTAAGTAAACATTTTAAGTATCTGAAGAACCTCTAACCGAGAGGTAATAAAGCCATATCCAAAAAAAAATCAGACTAGTAGTTCTTAAGATATGCGCATTCGAACTGACTACCAAAATATTCGTCTTAGCGTAGAAATTAAGGATTTTCCTCTCTTAGTTTGCAAAATGAAAAACTAAATAACAATGTAAGTATAAAGTGTAGATTAATTTAAAGATATATAAATAATAAATATAGAGATATAGAGATATAGAAAAAAATGTATATAATAAATAAGAATTATAATCTATACACAAATCTTGGAAGGAAATGTAAGAAAAACGTATGGCGTTGCTAAAAAACCGCTGCTAAAAGAAAAATAGAATGTAGACTAGTTTCCTCTGCCTTCTCTGTTAGATGCTTGAAGTTTAAAAAGTATTTCTATAATATTGGCATAACATAAGATTACAAATAGTTTATAACCTCGTGCTAGTACCAGCACGTGAACTCTGAATCAAAGTCAATATTTTTGGCACTGGTACCGCTCCGCTCCGCTAGAGCTGCGCGTGCGCATCTTAATAAAACAAACGTAAATATATTAGGCAGATTAGCGAAATTTATGTTCTCGTTTCCGTAGTTTATGCTTAGATAGTAACCATAATAAATAATATTCTATTAATGCGTTTGCTCTCCCTGCTAACAAGATGAAGCGCGGCGTAGAGAGTTCCGCTCAACATGCGATATCTCGAAAGGCGGAGAGCGGAGGATGAAGTGTCTTAGGACTGAGCCCTCTTTTCCTATCCTGCTACATGCGGGATACAGCGTGAAAAGAAATTGCTTGAATAAATAAATAAATTTTATATTTAAATGCCGGCCGTTGGATTCTGTCTAAATAAAATTATTGAAATTTTCCAACTTTTCTATCAATATTTAAAGATATACTTTTCTTTTGGCGGGAAATTAGAGAACAATTGGTGAACCAACAACCATAGAGTTACTACCACAAAGGTTTAATATCAAAAAAAAATTCTCTCCTTGGTGAGAACACCAATAGAATAACAATTGAAACGTAAAAAGCTTTTAATAAATATCATTCTGTTAACAATAATCTTTGTGTAATCGAAATTTGCATTAATCTCTCTACAGAGATGCTAAAAACATAAATAAACGCTGACAATCCTGTTCATAATCCGGGTTCAAATCCTGAAACAGTAAAAGTTTCAAGCCATAACATGAGGTCTAAACTGGAATAGTTTAGACCTGGCTTGGCCGTCGTACTATTTTATTAAGAAGCTGCACGTGGTATTTACTATAGCAAATATTTAATTTGTGTTGATTGACAGTGGATTACTTCATCATATTTCCATCTCACCATGTGTATGGTTTTCTAGCGATAAAGAACTTAATGTAAAGACATTTTAAAGAAATTCCAATTTAAATTGCAGAACTTATTGTTGGCCCTCGTTCAAAACGTGGAAAGCGGAGAACGTAGTGTCCTAACACTAGGTTACTACGGTTCCCTCTGCCTACCCTGCCATGTGCGGGATACAGCGTGAAGCTATTATTATTATTATTATATTGATGACCATTGTATGGCCTAATTTGTCCAAAAATGGAAATAATTTAAATATGCCTTCCTCAAATTTGTTTCTCTTATCAATCCAATTCCATGTACCAATAAACGTAAATTACAGTGATTTAAAATCAATAATCTGGTCTTTATTGTCTATTTAGTAGAGATAAAATCTTAGGGTGAGAACAGATAAAAGAAAAAATGTATATATATATATATATTTTATTTTAGCAATCATGCCGTCTGAGGTGATAGCCGATAAGTCCCTGCAGCGTGAGCTGGCTGACTCCATCATCCGCATGGTGCCGCTTGATGAAATACGCATATTACTGGCTTGTGGAGCAAAGGTTCAATTTATTTTTAAATTTTATATATATAATTCTTCTATCTGTATGTTTGTCACGCAACTCTTGCAAAATGGGTGAACAAATTCGGACATCCAAACCACCGAAATATTAGTATAAGAAATTACTTCCATGGATTCACCGTGCTGGTGTTAGACCCTGGGACTGGTGACATATGTCACATTTGTAGGTTTCAGGAGTACTTTACCATGGCCAATAACGCTCACCTATCCACTATCCAAACTCCTCTCTCTACCTAAATTAGTATAAAACTATAAATAAACATCTTTTTAAAAACAATAAATTGATTTCTATTTTTGAATCTCTCCCATCAGGTAAATGAACCAGTAACCCAAGGTCTCCGTCCGCTACACTACGCTATCTGGCAACGCTACCTGGAAGCCACTAGACTATTACTGGTCAGAGGATGTGACATTAATGCAAGAGATGATTGCGGCTACAGCGCTTTGCATTTGTCTGCTGAACACGGGTATTTAAGTTACTTTTTCTCTTTTTTTTTTTAAACTAGACACTCTATTCCCTTCTTTCTGCCTTTCTAGACATTATGTGTTGAGTGATGGCTCATCACGCAGAGCTTTGTCTTGTTACCAGAATATAGAAATTAGAATAGTTAATTCTCCCCGAGTGTGAATAGAACCTACATTCTTCGCGTTTGAAGTCAGACGCTACGCCACTGCGTCACGACGGCTTTGTATTTTTTTAAATCCTTGAAAATGAAATTTATGTTAAAATTGGAAAACCACCAACCATTGAGTTACCACTAGGGTTTTTCCAATTGCAGAAAAAGCTTGGAGAAATTTGCATTGTTAAAAATTTCAGATATACAGAACTAGTGAAGCTACTCCTAGAAAGTGGGGCCGCTGTCGACTACCGACCGGACACTGGTGAAGAGTTTCCTAGAACTACCCTCTGTGATGAGCCCCTTCGATTGGCTATACGGAACAAACACTATGTAAGTTTGCCTGAAAATGCCTCATAGCTATTGAACTAACTATGAGGCCTTTTGTGTTATGAGACATTTATTAAATAAACTCAAACCTCAAAACCATTCTCCTGTCTCTTATCCGTAGGGCGTAGCACGTCTTCTTCTAGAACACGGGGCCGATCCAAACAAGCGTTACTTCTTCGGTTCAGAAATAAATCTAGTCTCTGACCCTGAGTACCTGGAACTGCTACTGATGTTCGGGGCCAATCCCGATTCCAGGGATAGAGCTGGTCTTACTCCTCTAATGAAGGCTGCCAGGCAGAGAAAGGTTATTATATATTTGTTTTAGTTGGTTTTCTGTAAAAGATTGTTGGATAATGACTGTAGATATTTTTTTTTATTACACATAGACTTAAGTTCTATATAATATGGAGAATGTTGAAATATATCACAATATATTTTACATTTTTCTGTGCACTACATTTTTCTTCATTATTCATATATAATAAAAATATAATTTTTACCGCCATAACAAGTTTTAATTAGGATAAGCAAGAAGACAGCTTCAAATCCGCTTGAAATCTCCAGTATTACTATAAATACCCATCTCCTCTTCCATTTCCAGGGTATAGAGTCAGTGTTGCTCCTCATCAGCTACGGCGCAGACGTCAACGCGATAGCTGACGCTCGCAATGACTATAGAACTGTTATGCATTATGCAGTTTTGGGTGGTGAGATAAAGTTTTAATTTAAGATTAAACATATTATATTTTATACGAAGATTGCTTTGTTCCTTGTAGAAGAA
This sequence comes from Dione juno, assembly GCA_037127375.1. Taxonomy (NCBI): domain Eukaryota; kingdom Metazoa; phylum Arthropoda; class Insecta; order Lepidoptera; family Nymphalidae; genus Dione; species Dione juno. The sequence goes on along the minus strand of JAXRJS010000106.1, from coordinate 798,414 downwards.
AAAATAATTAAATATATTATATTCTGGTGAATCACTTTTTCTTCCTTTATGAGTTTAAATTTTAAACATCTAAGATTTAAAGTTATCCCAAAGTTTGACAAAACAAAAACCTCTAAGTTCTCCTCTTTTTAGGCAGCACAGATGTCGTGAATCTCCTCATCAAGCAAGGAGCAAGAGTCAACTATGAATCACCAGATTTGAATAAGCCAAGTCCTTTGGACTTAGCCATTTTGAAAGGAGATGTGCCGATGATGCAGATGCTGTTGTCTGCTGGTAGGATAATGTATTATTTTTGTTGGCTTTTTTTAGCTTCACGCTTATCCTTGTATCTTTTTCATATATTCTATTAAAGCAAGCTGTTGTCGCAAGCAAGCAAACGTAAAATAATGTTTTTGCCACTTCACATTGGAACTCCACATGCCAAATTTCAAGTGCTTACGCTGCGTTATTTCGGCTGTGCATTGTCTGTCCGTCGTTTATATATATATATATATATATATATATATATATATATATATATATATATATATATATATATATATATATATATATATATATATATATATATATATATATATATATATATATATATATATATATATATATATATATATATATCTATATATATATATATATATATATATATATATATATATATATATATATATATATATATATATATATATATATATATATATATATATAATATATATATATATATATATATATATATATATATATATATATATATATATATATATATATATATATATATATATATATATATATATATATATAAAAGATAGATAGAGCAGTCAAGACGTGCCTAATTAATGTTTGTTCATTTAATTTCGACTCCTAAGACTAATTATGTATATATAATTCGTATTTTTTTAAATTAGTTTTATGAGCTTCCTAATGTATTCTTAATGAGCACAATAACGAGCATTACGGAATAGACACACATGATTTATCAGAACAAAATAAAGCTATCTAAAGAAGTATACCTACTTTTCTTATGCAATTTGGCTTGGGTTCTCTCTGACTTCTCCGCATGATGAGATAGGTGTGATGGTGAACAGATAAAAATAAAAAAATAGGATGGCTTTAAAATTGGATGGAAAGTGGAGAACTCCTTCTTCCTTTCCTCTGCATACCTTGGATAAAGTGTAAAGCTAAAAAACTACAATAAAAGTTATATTTTACAGGTGCTCGAGTTAATTCATCCAGTTCCGTGATCGGGACTCCTCTGCACGTCGCGTGCTCTGACAATATTTCAAATAGAAAGGAAATTGTAAAGGTATTATAAGGCATTATTACTTTAGTCTATATTATTTTATTGTTCAGACCATTATGACACAATGAAATTTCTGAAATCTGGATGTAATTGGTCGTGGGTTCAATCTTATATCAGGAGATTCAATTATTTTTATTTCCCTACTATAGTAAAATAAAGTTTGACGTTAAGTTCTGCCACCTACACAATTTGATAATACAGTCTTGATGTCGGGTAGAAAGTGTAGAGTACAGTGGGAACACTAGGTTCCCTTGGTGCTGGATATAGCGTGAAGGCAAAAAATACTTCTCAAAGTGCAGTCCACAATAATCTATTTCTCTTTACTTAGCATATTTTTATAAATTGCCAGATCCTTCTAGAAACCGGTGCAGATCCAAACCTGAAAGTGTTCAATGAAGACGACGGCGCCCAACTACGGCCGGCGCTTGCCGAATATTTGGCTAGCAACACTGAACCGTGTGCGGAGACTGTTAGTTTGTTACTTAGATATGGTGCTAGAGTAAGTACTTTAGTTTATTTGTATATATTCGAGTTCTTTTCTTGTACTGTATGGTAAAAAATGAGAAGGAGAGCAGAAAAATAGAGAGAAAAATGAAAATAGAGCTATGTGTCTTTTAGTATAAAAGCCTATTTAATAATTTTTTATTTGCAAGTTCTACTGCTTATATTCCGTTGGTTGATATTGACTTAATTGAACTCGTTATTTTTTACTTATATTTAATTTTAATTGCTTTAAATTTTATTTCGATCTTAGCCATATACCCATAGAACCTGCTAGCAGTATACTTTAATAATATGATACTCAAAATATACTCCACTTACGTAATTTTTACTTATACTATATAAGTAAAAATTACGTAAGTGGTTTGTTACGTAAGTGGTGGTTTACGTGTTTTTATATATCAGGTAATAATGAAGACTCAGTTCCGCGATCCGGACGGCATCCTCAACCACCTCCAAAACGTCACTTCAGAGGAATACGAGCACATCTTCTACATACTTCTAGAAGCTGCTGAGTCATTTGATCTCTGTATGATTAAGAGAAATAACGTATTGAAGCCAAATCAAAAACAAACTTTAATTGAACGCGCTAAAACACCGATTTCATTGTTGGCCCAAACTAGAATATTTTTCCGTAAATATTTCGGCACTAATCTCGTAAAAGTTGTGAAAAAATTTGAAGTACCGAAAATTTTGCACAGTTATTTGCTTTTTGAATGCAAATAGATTATAATTATATTCGCGTTGGATTATTTTTTGGCAGAATGTCTTAGGACTCTTGCCACTTTATAGCAGTGTTGCTATGTATCGTTATTTACCCCAAATTTTGGGGAAATGGTGAAAATCGCTAGGAATTATTGTATAAGCTAAATATTAGCTGATGTTTGCAAAATCTCAGTGATATAATAATGTGTGTTAAATGTTATTCATTATTTACAGTAGACATCTAGATGTGGAAATTATATAAAATAAATTGAAAAAAATGGAAAAAATATATATTTTTGTTATTAAAATAAATATGATTTGTAAAAAAAATATAATAAACTATGTCATATTATTTTTTTTAAATATAAGTACAATTATTTTTATAAAAACTAGGAATTTTTGAGAAATTCATATAAATATGTATTTGAAAACTGATTTGTAACTAAATACCTATTTTGTATTCAAAACAGTTTTAAATAATATTTCTAAGTAAAATATATCTATTAGACTTTTGCTATTATTCATATTGATGATCAAGAAAGAAGAGGTATTACAACGAAAAAAAAAATTAATATTAAATTATATAATATTTGCTAAATATTAGTCTGATTATATAATTATATGTGATATCTTGTGATATTTTATTTAAGCTAAGAGTTGCTTGTACTGATTTGTTAGACAAATGTCTAAAATTCTGTATTTAAATGGAATAAAAAATGTGTGTATACATGGTGTTTAATTTTAACTCGTCGTCTTATCGTGTGTGTGTGTGTGTGTGTGTGCGTGTGTGAGGGTGTGTGTGTATGTGTGTTAGTGTAACATTATGGCTTTTATGTCTTTATATAATTTAATGTTAGTAGCCAGGCAGTTAATATTTTCTTTGATTGATAAGAGATTTTATTTATTTTATTATTTACAAATCTCGACTGATTTGGAAGCTGGCTGTTGTCTAATATAGTTGAGGAAGTAGTGATTCTATGCACTTTTAAGGTGCTATGCAATATATATAGCTTTCAAACGGTTAATAATTGGCCATAGTTATATATTCTCTCAGTGGGGAATCTAAAAAGGTTAAAAAACATAACCTTCAACAAATATCTCTGTACTCTTTCTAATGAAGGAATTTCATTTTGATACACCCATGTCCCCATACAGGGATACAATATCCTAGCTATCCTATTTATTACGCTTAGGTGATATAAATTTGCATAAGTCGTTTTTATTTGTCACGTATCTTGTTATTTTAAATATATAGATACAGACAGATAAGCTTGAGTGTTCTAGAACTGGTAAAATTAATATGTGGGTGGCCAGATAGTCGTCGATCTAACAGAATATCAAAATATTTGGTAATAGATAGTATACTCTGAATCGACGGAGCAGTCACAAAAAATTTAATAATCATACAGGCAGCTATTCAACTCGATCTTAAAATCCCCCAGCCCTCTCGTCGGCCGCAAGCCGAGGCTCGAGTCCCACAGGGGACGCCCTTGCAGCCGACGTTTCCTCTCAAGCAGACACGATAGTTCTTGCTACTTCTCAGGGACAGAGTACCCTCTTCCCTCCCCAATCGGTGTCGCTGTCAAGGCCAATAAGGCTAACAGCATTAAACTCACAACAAAAAAAAAATATCTTAAAATTATTTTCAAGCTGGGTTCTATTGTTCTGTTATTAATAGTTAAGCACGCATTTAGTTTGTTTTATCTTCCTTAATAGTAAGTAAGTTACAATTGAGCCAGATATATATTTTTGCAAGTCCCTTTTCTGCAGACAACTTTACGGCGTTTCATGAAGAATTGGAGAAAATGATTGCGGTATCATCTACGTAGGCAAAGATTCTACCATTAGTAGACCATATTATTACCATACTCAATAAATCATTGATATAAAGTAGAAACACCGTGGGCTCCAAGATGCTTCCTTGTAGAACGCCAAAACTTACTAAAGAATCACAGCTTATGTAATCCCCAATTTTTACTCTTTCTTTCAATTACTGAGGTAGTCTAGCCTATACTTTCCAGTCTTTTTAAGACAATTTTAATACATATCGTATCAAAAGCATTTTAAAGATCTAAAGAGATAGTTAAATATTTATTATATCAAGAACTTCAGCGATATGAGAAGTTAGTGCTACAATAGTAACTTCATAACTTTTTACTACGTCTAAAGCCATATTATGAGCTGGAAATGAACTTAAATTTTTCCATTTAATTCAGTAGTCTGGAGTTCAGCACCTTTTCTACGATTTTAGCAAAGGCTGGTAGTAGTGAGATAGGTCTATAAAAACTTATATTACTATTGTCGCCTCCTTTATATATTGGAATTGTTATATCATGGCTGGTTTGTTTAGTAAAGGGTCTATCCTCCATGTCCAATCGACGGCCGCAAGCTAAGGTCCGAGTTCCGTAGGGTAAGCCCTTGGCGCTGACGACTCCTTTCAAGCAGTCACGTAGTGTTTGCTACTTCTCAGGGACAGAGTATCTTCTTCCATATCCACGTGGTGTCGTTGTCAAGGCCAATAGGGCTAACAGCATCAACTTCACAATAAAAAAAATTATATTTCGATATTTCTTTAAAAGTCAGAAATGCCCAAGAGACTTCAACAACATAAACAATTAATGATAGTATACACAAAAGAATAGAGAAGGGTCAATAGGAAAATTCAAGACATAGACATAGGTACAAGAAATGACCTTAGAAATGCAAAATTATCTTTAGAGAAATCTATATCTCTTTAGCTTTAAAATGTCACACCCTAAATCACTAATGGTCTGCAATACATATGGCTCACTATGAAGCTGCCGACATATTTTAGCACATCTGTAAATATGCCAATAGTTCCAAATACATGAACACAAGTCAATATCCACAGCAAAACCGAATACGAGTATTCGTAGAGAAAACTTTTACTGGGTGAAAAACTTTCATGTGGTGTAATAATTGCTTAATCCAAGCCAATACAATCACCGAAACTCTACCGAATACAATTATTGATAACATTGAGCCGAGCTTTGAAGGAAGAATACCTTCATAATTTTTTTTTTATCTAACAATTAGTTTCCGATATTAGCATTATTAACTGAACAAACTGAAAAATGTCTTAAATTTTACAATAAGCAATACTCACGCCATTTTTATAATAAGTCAATTTTAAATATCTATGCCATATTAAAAATAATATGGAACTAATTTAATCTGTTAAAAGACAACTGTCATAGTAAGTGACTTGTCAAATCACTAAACCGCTTGGAAATTGCATTGTCTAAAACAGAAGACACTCGTATTTATAAATAAAAAAACTAATAGTTGCTTCGGCTTATTAAGGAAATAACAAAATGGCAGATAAACAAAAAGTAGACCTTGGTCTTTTGGAGGAAGATGATGAATTTGAAGAATTTCCCGCTGAACGTGAGTATCGGTTTGTTAAGAACCACAGTCACAGTCAAGGTATCTCTCACATCTCATAATTGGTACTATTAATTTGTAACTACTAACTGTATTTCAACAGACAAATATATTTTCTTAAAGAAATACAGCTAAGTCTGAATACAAAGGAAATTTTAACATAATTTTTTTTTTTCTTCCACTTAGCATTATCCCGGCCTATTGCCAGAGTCTGCTTTCCTACTTAATCAACTCCACTTTGCACGGTCTTGAGCATCCTCAGTGGTTAGTCCATTGGCCTGCATTAATACGCCAGCACTTCTTTCTTAGTTTTAAATGGCACTATTCTGAAATTTTTACTAATTACAGACATGGCTAGCAGACTTCTATAGCAATTATTTTTACTAAATGCCATTCTAACATAAGAGAGATGTATGAAAATATTGTGTAAATACCAAAACCTACTTACCTTACAGATTGGGGAACAGAAGACGCTGATGATGAAGATGTATCAGTATGGGAAGACAACTGGGAGGATGATATAGTACAAGATGATTTCAGTCAGCAATTACGGTATGTATATTTTAGTTTTTTTTTATGGAGAATACATGAAGGAGGTTGATTTTTTTTATTACTGATCAAACTTCTTGTGTACTCGTGCAACATGATATTATAGAAATGATATATGATGTAAATATGGCTTTTGGCTTATTAGGCATTTTTTTTATATATTTTGTAGTTTTTATGAAAAGAAAAAACCTCTTGGTTGTTAATTTTATAGTCAAATATAAATTAGGGATCTTTATTATTATATATTTAATTTAAAGTTAAGGATGTGGGAATGCAATGGGATTCTCCCCTATTGGGAAGAATGAGATTTTAGGCTATCATCAATTAATTTGTAGAACATAACATGTCAATACAGAGAGGGGCTCGGACTCTCATTTAACCTGCGCTGCTGTCTCAAGCACCAGACACTGGTCTGGACAGGGACTACAAGGAAGGAATGCTTACAATTTCCATTTACTTAAAAGCTCCTCTATATGTAGGGCCTAAAGTGCGAGGCTGAAAAGAATTACTTCTATTTGTTTATAAAGCATGGATGCATAAAAATTAAATATTTGTTTTTTTTTTTTTCAGCCAACAACTGGAGAAACTTCGTGAGCAGAAGAAGGCTTAAAATTATTTGTTAAACAATCTTTCATTTATGATTTATTTTCTAATATAATTATTAAACAATATATAAGCTGTGATTTTATTTTATCAAGTTTATGGGAAAAAGTAAAGTTTTTTATTCATATAATTTGACTATATCTATGTATATTTGATGTATGGACTGGTTACAAATTCGATTCCAATGTAAAATGTAAGCATACAGTAGTGTCACAAAAAAAAAATAACTTACAAGTAGACTCCCTTTATTTCAAAGATTCAATATTACAGTTGCGAGTTCGAGCTTCCTTTGAAAACTTACACTTATAAAGTAGACAAGACAAAAAAATCATTCTTATTAAAAAATATCATCATTTATTAAAAATTACAATTGAGAGACAATTTATCGACAAAAACTTTCGGAGACCAGCTCAAAAGTTTAAGTTAAAGAACATCATCAATCTTTTGCTTCTTTACTATAATCAACACCTTAATTTGCATAATAGCTAACTACATTTTCTTAATAAGTGTTACAAATAATAATTTAACGTTTCTTATTGTAAAGTTAACTCTATGTATTTAGTTAGTATGCAAAATAAAGTATCGAATTGCAAACAGTTGATCTTTTTTTTTTTTAATTTAATTAGCATTGATTTGTTTCCATTCAGCCATACAGATAAATTATAATTTAGCTGATTTATTATTCTAATTTTAATGTATAAAGATTAAAGTTTTTTTTATTAATCAATGTTCATAAGGCACAAGTGTGATCCTATTCAGCTTTACAGAGAAACAACCATTTATAAAAAAACAAAAAGTTAAGAAATATAGCAAATACTAAATATTTATAAAAAAATTATTCACCTATAGTAGACTATGTAGTCTACTTCAATTTCTTTCCTCCAACATGTAGCTAATCAAACCTATACAAAATCGATATTACAATAAACAAATAAAAAAATCGATTATCAACACAACCAATACAATTATGTTAATTATTTAAACTAACCAGCCTTTTTAAGTGAATTTAAGTAAGAACAATATTTTCAAAGACTAATTATCATACTGAAAAACCATTTACAGAGCAATTTTAATAAATTTCTAATAAGTATTGAAAACTAAGGCTAATTTATACTATTCAAAAATATAATTACTAACTAATTAAAAATTAATATTGGCATTAGCTGGATTGGCACCAAACTGATATTCATTATCTGTTTGCTCCGGCTGAGCGGCTTGATCCTCTTGTTCAGCGAAGTATGTGTCTAATATGTGTAGACACTTCTTGTATATCTGTGGCAATCAAAATTATACACATTTGATTAACCTGTACAAGTTATATATTAAGATAAATATATAATAAATATAGTTTATTAATAATACAAATAAAAAACTTCACACATATCTTGCATATAGACAAAAGGAAGGAACCTTTAGTGTTAAGACACTGAATTCTCTACTTTCCAAACTCTAGAGATATTGCCTATTGAGTGGCGGAACTCAACGCCGCTCTTTGTCTTGTTACCAGAAAAAAAACAACTTTCTCCGACAGACACTGTGCCACCACTGAGCCATAATTAGTATTCTATATATAAAATAAATCAATTTCAATATGCTAATAGTTATTTTAACAATATATCGAACCCGTACTAACCTGTTCATTGTCATGCTCTTGCAGTGATTCAATACGATCTAAGGCACCTATTTCTTCAAGTTTCAGACATAATGGCTCGACTTGACCGAATTTCGCTGCAGCCTGGAAACAAAGTAAATTATGTATGTTTATATATATACATATATATATATATATATATATATATATATATATATATTATATATATATATATATATATATATATATATATATATATATATATATATATATATATATACATATATATATATATACATATATATATATATATATATATATATATATATATATATATATATATATATATATATATATATATATATATATTATATATATATATATATATATGCAGGGTAAGCAGAGGGAACCTAGTGTTAGGAAACTGTTCCCACCAATTTCAGGACCATGTATAGAGGTTAATGACAGCAGACGAGGCGAAAGAGATACGCAGGGACCGTAGCGTTTGGTGCTCAATTCTCTCTGACTACCCCGCTACGTATATAAAGCATGAAGATATGTATGTTCCTTACTTGTAACAAATTGGTGATCCCGTCCAATACAACGGTCACTGCCCTCTGATCGGGAGAGCCTAGTAGAGTACAATAGGGCTCCAGGAAGCCAGCAGAGAGGAGGGCATCCAGTTGTGAGGGACTGCCTCCTAGACAGAGGTTTGTTATAGCCCAGGCTGCTTCTTTTTGACATCTGTAAGAGGAATTAATTGTTTAGTTTTTTTTTTCCAGGCATAGCAAGGGGTTAAGTTCTGCCACTCTATAAGTAATGTTGTGGAACGGAAGAACAGGAGAGCTGCTGGTAAGCTATGGAAGCTATAATAGGAAACTAAAAAAGAATGACAAATTTATTAATTTATTTAATAAAAATAACCTTTTAATTTAAATATAATCAAAATGTATACACATATGATTTAAAAAAAACACTTAATATAGAATACAACTTTATATTAAAAAAAAGTATCAAAAAAACAAAACTTACTTAATATCCTCTGTAGTGAGCACAAACACCAGATGCTCCAGCAACCCCTTGTCCACAACCTGCTGTATCTGAACCTGCGTGCCTGCCAGTACATTGCTAACCGCCCACGCAGCCTCCTTTACCAGAGAGGGCTTGCCGCATCGTAGGAGGGAGACCAGGTAGTCCAGACAACCCGCGTCTAGACAACGGTCAGTCTGGGGACAAAATTATAACAATTATATATATATCTACTATATATATATATATATCTATCTATATATATATATTCTAGTTATATATCCTATATATCTATTATATTAAATCAAGAGGACATTCTATCGCAGAGGCACAGCGTCTGCCTGTAACGCAACGGATTTTGTGGGTTCGGAGTACAAAAATATTTTCATTTTCCTCGCTCTAGTCTTGACAAAGCACGGCGTTAAGTAACGCTATGCCTCGAAAGGAGGAGAGCGGGGAACAGAGTGTCTTAGCACTAGGTCCCTCCTGACTACAGGTCCCTCTGACTACCCCGCCACGTGCGGGATACAGCGTAAAGCTAAAAAAAAAAATCATCATCGAAAAGGACATAACAAGCACGTTTGATTCAATCAAGTCAATTTACATAACGACATCACTTATGTTTTGTTTTGAAAAATGACTGGTTCTGCTGAGGAGCAAATGAGAAACTCAACAGTTGCTTCTTAAATTTTTTTAGCATCACGCTGTATCCCTCACATAGAAGGGTAGACAGAGGGAGCCTAGTATGGAGACCCTCCGTTCTCATCACCCACCAAGACCCATCAAGACATTGCTTGTTGGCTCTACTGAACTCCATTCTTTTACTTAAATAATTACCAGAGAGAGAGAGAGAGAGAAATAGGAAAAGAATTTATACATATAATAAATGAGTTTGAATTAAGAACTTTAGAATTATGAAATATACTTTTCAACCAACTATATGTAAAACTAAATTAACAAAGCGGAGAGCGTAGTGTCTTAGCACTTGGTTGTATAGAGACTTTACTATTCGACATAGTCAAGTATTATTTCCTTATAAATCATTACTTATTCTAGTTACATACAGGCTGTACTCTAAAGAGAATTTACTTTGCTTAAATTGTATATGTGTATATAAAAGTCCAAAAAAAAAACCAGCCATAGGCAAATCAATTCTTCTGCAACATTTAAAAAAAAAATATTAAACAAAAATCAAATTTAACTTCTGAAACAATATTCCTTCAACGATAGTTTAAGATGAGTAAGGACATCTGGAGGGAAAAGTCCACAGCCCACCTGCAGGTCGGACCCGGTGAGCATGTTGCCGAGCGCGCGCAGGGCGGGCGTGCGCACCGCCGGGGACTTGTGCTGCAGCAGCTGCACCAGCCGCGGCAGCAGGTGCCTGGTGGTCTGCACCTCCTCTATGCGCTCGTTGGGCCCGTCCGTCAGGTAGGACAGCGCCCAGCACGTGTCGGCTGACAATATTTTCATATGTTATAAAGAATTCTTTGTTGTTCTCAAATTTTCTCTGACATTAAATGTATATATTATACATATTAATCTTAGTTTCGGATCACTTTCTATGAAAACCAAAAAAGTTTCCTCAACAACCTTCTCCATCTTATAGTGACAATCTCATAAAAATCAGCTGTTCCAGAAATTAGCCCGGACAAACAGAAGAACAAAGTTTTAACATATACATATATTTTTCCCATAAAAGTAAAATATAGATTAAAATATTCTATTTAATATACAATATTTTTACTCACCAAGCACATCTTGATCGTTGACAGTGAGTAGTTCAGCTACATATGGCAAGGCGGGGGCCACCAGTTCAAATTTCACTAGGGGATTTTTATTTCTGTAACAATATATATGAAAATAAAATTATATTTAGTTTATTTATTATTTATAAATTTCAATTTTGTTTGTAGCATCACACTTCAGAATGCAGCAGCGGAAATTAGCTAGCCAATGTAAATATATATAATTATTTCCCCAAGTGGGTATCGAACCCGCCACTATCAATTTTACAGTCAGATATTCTTGTACTAGGCAATAACAGCACTACAGTACTTTCTGTCTGTCATATACATATATATGTACCAAAACATATGTTATATACATATGTCATATACATATGTTAATATACATAACATTTTTTTAATAACATATTAAAATAGCATGCTTTATCTCACATATATCAGAGTCGGCACAGAGAATCTAGTGTTAAAACACTGCATTCTAAATTTTCAAAAACTTTTCTTATCACAATGGAGAAACTAAATAATTTAAATACAACAATTCCCCTTAGTCAATATCGAACCCACACCCGTCGCGTTTACAGTCACACAGAAATATCTTCAATGAAATATTAAACTAACCTGCACAAATTACTATATGTCCAAGCGGCAGTCCTCAGCTGGCTCGCTGGTGTGTTCACTGTGAGATGGGGCAGCAGAGCTGGTAGGGCTCCAGCGTGGAGCACTATGTCTCGGGGCGAAGCGCCATCCCCTGCTACATTACCCAGAGCCCAAGCACTCTGCTCACCCACTATGCCACCTCGCGCTAGCAACGATATCAGTTTTGGGATAGCTCCTCCCTTGAAAATTGGATAAAATACTTCTTTAAATGGAATGTTAAAGTTTATTTAAAGTTAAAATCTTAAGAACTACTGGTTCGAAATGAAAAGTATTTTCAGGGTGGCTAGTCCGGATAGTCCATCTATGGAGGAAGGCTATAGCCACGTTCATTGGTTCGATGTAACTCCTGTCAGAGTTACCTTGGGCACTGCGAAAGTGTCAAGTGCCTTATTATACAACTTAGTTTATATAAAATTAAAGATATATTATGAAAATCTGAACTGGTATCAACATGATGATGCACAGCAGACATTAGATATGCCAAATCATCCAGATGGAACTACACATGAGGGCTGTCGTCATAATGAAATCCAATAGATATCTTGCTAGAACACCACAATAACAATTTGAAAAATAATAAAATATTCAATCTTTCCGCTCTCCTCCTCTCTCCCATAGGTATAAAAACATCGATATTTTGTGTCTAATAGAATATTAAAAAGCTTAAAGCTATTTTTAAATACGATGAGCTTGAAATACCAAAAACATCTGACGACTCACACACCAAGACAAAAATGGTTACATAATGCTATATCAACCCACAGTAGTGACCTCAAAGGATAACTAGATGGCACAGATTCGAATGCTTCCCCAAAACTCTTCTTCAACGTATGTCAGGAGTCTGGACTCAACCGGGACCATGTCTTCATTATACTGAGATATGAAACGTAAGTGCCGAAGAACTATGAAATTCTGTAGTAACCCTAAATAAGCATTAATATCATACGGGGAGTTGGTTCAGACTAGAAACATTTATTAAAACCAAATCGGATATTGGCTATTGACAATGTGGACTTCAAAGTCATTATGAAACTACCCTAATTCCTCAATAAGTTCACATTAATTAATTTCCAGTAGAAACCAAGAGACAAGAATCAGTAACCATGATTTGCCAGGTGATGCAGATACATCACCAAAATTGCAACATAGGGCTCCGCTGGTACCAACATTGTCATGATATTTGCAAAGACTGGAAAATAAAATATTTTTTCTTGCTTCAACACCTTGATATCCCATTATTCCACCAGGATTTTTAACGTAATTGTAAATAATAAAAAAAACATGCTTTAAAGTATTTTAAAACACAATCCACATTTATATTTTATATTTTTTTAATATTTATTGAACTCACGTTTACTACGGCCATGGTGTGATTGTGGGTGCCAGATGCTATGTTGGTTAGAGCCCATGCCGCTTCAAACTGTAAGTCTTGGCTGTAAAAAAAGTAATGTTACATTCATAGGAAAATTTTCATTAAATCCAATTCAGTATATTCACAATTAGGTACTTGTATAGGCTGAATAATAACAATTTTTTTTTAGTTTCACAGTATTTCCCATTTATTGCAGGGGAGGCGGCAGCTTAATTTAACTTAATGGCAAGACCCTATTTAATGCTGCTCCATTCCCTGCTACACATATAAACTAAAGTAAAGTTTTTAAAACGGAATTGAACTTGCCCAATCCAAACCAAACTCACCAATCATCTCTATCCAAGGCATCAACCAAAGGCTTTATAACACCTGCGTCTACCATTATTGAAATGGGTGGGTTTTGTTCTCTTGACAGCATTCTTCTTGCTGCCCGAGCGGCTGTTGTTTTAGTTACTAAATCTGAAGACCTGAGACCTGGGAGAGTGGAGAAAGAAACATAATATATCACAAATCTCTCAGGTCAATTAAATAAGGTATTTAAATACCATAAACTACACCATCATTTTTAACATCTTTACTAATGTAATAAGTGTTTGTTTCTACTTTTGTTTGAACATACTAATATATGGATAGATAATACCAGAAGCTATGATCCAGACAATAATTACATAAAACCATAAAAAAAAATTATACACTAACATATTCTTTAACTAATGTAAATAGAGGTAAGACTCCAAATAAAATATCAAAGCAGAAAAGGTGATAAGTATATACCTTGTACAATATCAGTAGGTTTCATAGACTTTTCCGTCTCCTGGACTTCTTCCCCAGCCTCAGGAGACATCGCCCTCCTCTTAAGAAGCTGTTCATCGCGAGCCTGCTTTCTGAGTGAAACGCTCAACTCTGCACGTTTTCTACGTAGTTCCTGATAATTGAGAAAATAAAGATTTTTGTTTTTAGTTGACTTTTGTTTAAATGTAGGGTTCTTGTTAATTTAAATACTATGACACTACAGACACTAGGTCCATACTTACATTAACTAGAATATTCCTTTTTATCAATATTTATAAAATAATATATATAAGTGTACGTAGTCGTAACTTTGTATAGAAAGCATAAAATGGTTTTTTTTACCGCTCACCAGTTTATTTTATATTTTATGTTAATAAAATAACACATGCTTTTATGTTACACATGTTACACATGCTTTTTTTTTTTTGTAAGACAGTAAAATAGAAAAAGTCGAGTCAGAGGATATGAATAATGCAATATATTTATAGCAGTAAGTGAACTTAATTTAAAAAACAAAAATTGATAAAACTAGCCAAGAATAAGTAAATATACCGTTAAGTTTCAAAGTATAACACAACTAAAAGCTTCAACAATGTAAAAAGTTAAACAAAGAAAAATTAACTTACTGTTGTACCGTGTCCAGCGTTTTTATAAGATGCCAATCTAGAAGTATGCGTGCGATCTCCCATTTTGATTTATATATAATTACTTATTACAACAATAAAAACAGAATAATTGTATGAAAGGGATAATATAAAAAAAAGTTTTAACTTTAGCAAAACGTGTCGACTGGCGACTATTCAAATACAAAATTCAAAGATCAACGGCAGAAATTGAAGGACCAATTGATATTAGAGTTGCTATATGAAAAAAAAGTTTTACATAATATTTATATTAAATATTATTCATTAATATATCAATAGTAATATATTATATAAGTGTAATAATATGATCAAATAATTTTGATATTCAGAATTATTTAGTAATAACTAATAATCTTTATTTAAATATACATAAAACAAATACCTATTCTAGTAATTATTTATACTGGCAAATATATTTTATGAATACTTAAAAATATATTAAGAAAAAACATATAGCAACATTTTTAGTGCTGTGCTTTGACAAATCGAATAAAATGTGATATTTGATGTCATTTTTGACATTGACATTTCACTATTGATTGATCTAATGCCCTTTTGATCTAATGCCCAAAGAAAAACTCGCTAAAGAATGCAATGAAGGAGCTAAAAAAAAATTTTTTTATTCATTATAATATATATAGGAGTAACGAATATTCTATTTCATTTATTTATGTATGATAATCAACGTCAATAATTATTTTAATAATATTATTTTATGAAGAATAATATTATATTTATAATAATATAATCTTTCTATAGGTTTTCATTTGCTAATATTTCATAAACTTCAACATTTTTTATTTATATTAGTTTCCAAATTAAATTTAACATATGATAACTTTAATTTACAATATAAAAGTGGTACTGAAACTAATTAAAAGTGTGCCTTTTATTTTATTTAACAGAGAAAGAACTAAGAAAGCTTATTAAACTTAACTTCATTATTAATCAAACTGCATTGCGACTGCACGAGCATCGAATTAATGCAGACGAACATCTGAAAAAATGCTGAATAAAACAAGAAGAAGTAGGAGGCGCTTTTACGACAGATATTGAGTGGTGGGACGGGCTTAGCATGCGCAAAGACGAATTACCCTAAATTATTAACACTTTACACCATTAATTATCATTACAAAGTCATCCACTTTCATCTATTGACCTTATAAAGCAAGATATTTATATATTAAATGTATTAAAACAAGTTTGCACGCTATCGCGGTTGTATAATTACACAAAACGTTACGCCGCTGGGCGTAACATCACAAATCAGTCCGGTCGGGCTGAAGACAACACGTCTGTCACCCCTCTCTGTCTGCCGCATGTTGTGAGACAGAGGACAGGTAGCGAGCCGGCTAGCGCTGATCGTATTCTGTCGAGGGTGTCGCCATTTTCGTTTTGACGAATATTGACAGCACGGCATCGAGACAGACAGTGGCGCGGCCGACGCAGCGTCTGCCAGACTATTTTTATTTTGATTCTGTATCTAATAACGGCTTGTGTAATTTTATTTATACATTAAATATATTTAGCGGTGATTTATAAACGTATTTACAAAATATAAACACACGACGGGTGTGAGTGATAGATTGATAAAGCGGTTCGGTTATTTGGTGCTAACCTCTTTCTTTTTTACTTGTGTTTTTGAGAACTGCAAGACGTGATCGATATGTGCAAGATGTATTACAGATGACTCCGCATCGTACACGAGATCGTGTTTATTATCTGGTGAGTGTTTTTTTTAATTAAAATTCAACATATAATAGCGATTATGATCGATTGTTCCAATGTTTTATTGTTCTTATTTATTATAATTTCGAATTTACTAGACTTATTGTGTGCTTAAGAAGGTTTTAAGTGCTTAAACGTCACCCGTTCATTGTTGCGGTAGATCCAGTTTGTTTACGAACTGTCACGGGCAGTATACGGCCTAAGATATATTGCCTGGGTTGGCGACTATGCGTGGCGTTATTGCGCGAACGAATTTAGACCTTATACCAAGTGCGTACAGTGTAAATTGATTTTTATAGTATCGCGATAACAGCCCGTGGAATTAATTTATCACACGCCGAGCTTGACAAGTTGAAAACATAAATTCGACCTTGACGCACCACGTGGTTAGCTTGGATGCTATTTCGTGCTGTTAATATATTTAATATTTTATTTGATAAAATCGATTTTTGGATTTATATTAATTTGCTATTTAAAAAAATAGTGTCGCACCACTATTAATAATTATTTATTTTTTATTGTTTTGTTATGTTAGAAGTCAAAAAGTAGATTATTTAGAGTATTGTGAATAATTTTTTTATTTAAAATTTGTTTTGAATATTAAATCTATTTATTTAGGAATAGGGAGAGATTAAAAATATATGCTATATTTTTTTATATATTTATATATGTTTTTTATTATCATTCATTAATAAAAATTCTTTCAATTTACAATTATTATTACAAGCTGATATACATACATGTAGATTTAGAATATGATAATGGTAATAGGTTTTATCATGTAATAATAACATTACATATGTATAATTTTTTTTTTATTATTAATCTATAATAAATATAATATTTTACGATAAAATCTATAATTAATATATTATCAATTTATACCATTAATCAAACACACTTGACGCCGTCATGGTCAGTCTGTACATACAGTCTGATTGTGAACACTATAAGTGTGGGTTCAATCCACTAGTGTAGTGATTACTTTTTAATTATATTTATTTTTTCACTCTGATTGACCAAGACTAGTGTAGCGTTCTGCCATTTGATATGCAGTTTTTTATATAATTAGTATAATATTTGGCACCTTTGCCTATACTTTATGCATAAAAAGCATAACGCTGCATTTTTCTTAAATTGACACTTTTTAGTGCTTTTAGTTATAATTTAATTTAGATTACTATACTATACATTTTCAACATGATTTCTTTGCATGATATTTTGAATAATGATATTGTTAGTAGATATAACCTAATGAGTTCCTTCAAGTATGCATATATATATTTACTCGTATATTTGAGTATGGCATATGCGTTATAAAATGCCTAGCATTGTGACATGGGAGCAGACCTCAGTTGAATAATGACTTGATGTTGAGTGTTGATGATAGCTGAAGCCTGAGGTCATGTAAGATTAATCATCGTAAAGTGTCCTTGGAAAGCATGTATGAAGAAATTGATGGGTTTGCATAAAACAGATGTATGGGAAAAAAGATTTTAGTGTTTATTAAAATATACACTTTACACCATTAAAATATATACATTATATATTATAAATCAATATTCTTACGTTTATTCCCATATAAAGCATGGGACAGAGAACCGAGTGTCATCCAATTAACTGACCTGTTCTATGATTTGGTTTGGAAAAATAAATGACTAATTAGGAAATTAGAACAATAATTTTAATAGAATCAATTATTTGGATGCTTCCTATTAAAACGTAGTTTTAAATTAGTTGAGCAAATTCATCCCGCACATAGCAAGGCAAGCAGAGGGTACCGTAGGCGGAAGAAACCTAGTGTTAAGACACTTGTTCTCCACTTTCCACCCTTTCGAGGTATTGGGTGTTGAATAGCGGAACTCAACGCTTCTGGGGTGAGAAAGTAATTCATTCACCTCGAGTGGGAATCGAACCTACAAACCATCACGTTTACAATCAGACGCTGTGTCTCTGCGCCACGACGGTCCTCATTTGAAATTTGTTGCATACATTATTTATAATCTGGACATAAATCTGAGAATAAATAAAATTACTTAATTAGCTTCACGCTTTTTTCCTAGTGCGGTAAGCTGAGGAAATGCGATCTCCCCATAACCGTTTTGCCTCCTCATACTGGCCGTTCCTCATGCTTTTCACGTGACCCTCCTCCAGTATGTTCGGCACTATGTTAATCGAGGTCTCCTCTACATCTCTTATCACTTACTTTTTCAGCATTCTCTCGACGTGCCTCAGCGTGCCGCACGTACTTGCCATTGCCACTTGCATGCCACTTGCTATTCTGTGTATCTCTTGGTTGGATACACATACCGCTGGATCAAAGAGATCACATCTTCACAGCATTCATCTTTCTCTCATTCTTCTTCTGTAATACACACGTTTCGCTGCCCATCTTGCAGGTATGGTGAGATAAGCTGATGTTTCGCCATCTCAACAATGCAGCTAAAGAACCGTTAATTCTGTTACAGGCAGCAATACGCCTTTCCACGTTCATTTCGTATCTTCCATCTCTACGTAACATACTTCCCAGATATAGGTACTACTTCATTATCTTGTTATCTTGCATTCCTTTCTTCATTAGTCAGGTCTAAACCATTATTTCCACACCCATCCTTCAGAGTGAGGACTAATGCCTGAAACGCTGTCTAGTGATGTAATAAGCACTATTATTTACATTCAATCATCTGAATAAATAAAAATATTATATATATATATATATCCTCAAACATACTTTAAAATATACCCATACCTAATTTTAAAAGAATTTTTATTTATCTTTTCTCCAGTGCGAATATATATATATATATATATATATATATATATATATATTATATATATATATATATATATATATATATATATATATATATATATATATATATATATATATATATATATATATATATATATATATATATATATATATATATATATATATATATATATATATATATATATATATATATATATATATATATATATATATATATATATATTATATATATATATATATATATATATATATATATATATATATATATATATATATATATATATATATATATACATATATATATATATATGCAATGCCACAAAAACAGGTGGTACGGGTGGAGCGGAGTGTCTTAACACCTGGGCTCCTCTGTCTATCCCGTCTAGGTATGCGGGATAGAGCTTTAAGCATTTCTTTTAAAGCTTTTTATAAATGTCTTCACTGTCAGATCTCTAGCTTAAGTCAAGAGAGAGTTGTCTTTTTTTATTTAATTGCGATTTCTTTTGTTGATTTTGAAAACTAATGACTTTTACAACAAAACGTACAATTGTAATAAATATAATATATTATATTAACATTTCGCGGCACTTTTTCATTAAAGCATATAGAAAACTAGAGACTGGTCTCCCGGATATATTTATACATCTGGGCCTGGGTCCAGCAGATATTTATCTATTATATAGACGCTCCCTGGACGCCCTTAGCTGAAATTACGTATAGGACGCTGAGTTTTGGTATACGGTTTCCTAATAAAGTGTAGTCTACACACATACACTACTCGACATAGATCTAATGACGACCGATGAAAAATGGGATTTAAATTTGATAGACCTGATCTAACGGCCTAAGAACTATATCGGAAGAAAGAAGACCACCAGGACGCCCACGGAAGCTATGTCTGAATGTCGTGACGCAGGACATGAGAGCCAATAGATTGTCCACTGAGGATGTTAAAGACCGAGCAAAGTGGAGTAATCTTAAGTCGGGACTTATACCAGGCAGAAGAGTCCATAAAGTCCATGCATGAAGTTGCGCACCACAATTTGTATTAGTATCTACTATTTAGAAACTATTGTTTACTTTATGATAATTTGATTAAATCTGATAGTTTTGACAGCAATTGGGTGTATAAGTTATTCCTAAAAACCGAATAACTTTTACGTCCGGCTTCACTTTTGTTTTTTTTTGGTCCCAGAATTGTGTATGACACAAGTGTGTGATATGACACATTAACGTGATATCATACAACCTTTGGCCATCCTTCATAAATGTTTTATTATATCCTAAAAAAATCCAATTCAAAAGTAACAGGTCCTGAGATTAGAGCGTTCATTCAAACATACTGTGCAGCTATATTATATTAATAATTATATTACACACACACACATATATATATATATATATATATATATATATATATATATATATATATATATATATATATATATATATATATATTATAAATTCTTTTAAAATTAATAATAATTATATCGTCAGAATCTGAAATATTCAATATCCATTAATTGTAATGATAAGATATAGTGTAAATAGTTATTAATGTACAATGGAATGAGGAAAAAACAACTCGTATTTGGTATATTACAATTTTTGCTCTCTAAGTATTTAGGGAGAGAGACATCTTGTTATTATCCTTAATGTCTGGAGAATTGGTTGTCAAAGTTAACTGGTTTCTGGAGCCTACGAGGACGCTTAGACATTTTGATCTGTTTTTGGATATGTAGTGAAATGGAGGATGTCTATTTGTCGTAGTTACAAGAAAAAAAAAGTAGATTAAGTACTTTCTGTAGACGCGACGGTTGTGAATTTGATAGCCGTTTAGAGGAATAAAATAGATAGAATCCACAATCGCATTGACAAGACGGCGCGGCGTTGAGTTACGCCATTCAACACTCAATGTCTCTTATACTGATAAAATGCAGAGAACGGAGTGTTTTGACATTGCCTTGATATATGTAGTGTATAGCCTATAGCCTTAGTCTAAACATTTCACATGCGTCTTGATAAGTGAAATATAATAATAATAATAATATAAAGTATTAAGTGTTTTTTATATAGTGTGTAAGAAGATGAAGCGTGGCCTTGAGTTCTGCCACTAAACACGAGATATCACGAGAATTGAAAGGAAAGAAAGTGAGACAAGGAGTGTCCAAACACTAAGCTCCTACAGCCTACAGCGTAAAGCTAAAAAGGACTATACATATTTTACAAATGCCAATGAAAGGATATTAAACTCAGATTTGTAAATATTTTTAATTTTTTAATAGAAAAAATTGTTATGATAATAAATAGGATCAGACGGTATATATATATATATATATATATATATATATATATATATATATATATATATATATATATATATATATATATATATATATATATATATATATATATATATATATATATATATATATATATATATATATATATATATATATATATATATATATATATATATATATATATATATATATATATATATATATATATATATATATATATATATATATATATATATATATATATATATATATATATATATATATATATATATATATATATATATATATATATATATATATATATATATATATATATATATATATATATATATATATATATATATATATATATATATATATATATATATAAAATATGATTACGAAAACCTTATTTGTGTAAGCCGTTAAGCGCAGAAGTCTTGTGAAAGACCTTAGACCCATATAGTACAAAAAGTTAGTATTGACTTATTTCACTTGAGTAATGAAAGTAATGTATTTAAATTATGTAAATATATTTTGTTAAAGAAAAATTGTATGTATTTTTTCCTTTATATGCCAGCCACCAAACTGTGAACGATATGTGAATTAAAATTGACAATTAAGTGTTTTTTTTTTATGTAATGCCTGTATCCATTTTAAAAAGTGGCGCAGCAGTAGTCCTAACGTTTATATACTTTTATTTCCTACTGTTTAATGTTATCAAAAAAAAATCAAACACTAGTAGGTAAGGTACAGATTAAAATTCTAATCCATTACGTCATATATATATATATATATATATATATATATATATATATATATATATATATATATATATATATATATATATATATATATATATCTACTCGATTATTATTCGAATAAGATTTTAAAAAAATATTCTTTAATAGAATGCTAGCCAGATTTTTCATCTATGAACTCTTGAAACGAGAAAAAACGATATTAGTTTTGCTGTACACGCAAATGAAATTGCAGGTTACAGATTGCGTGTTTATATATGTATGTATACATAAATATAAAGTTAACCAAAGCAAATAAGTTTTTCGAAAGACATACCCAATTAAACGTTTCATTTAAAGTTTTCTAATTAACTTGGTATTGTGTAGTCTGTGGTCTGAGATTTGCTTAGGTTTTTATCTTTTCCAAAAGTCGTATTTAGGATATTGACATTCAAAATGTCTTTTACAATACAGATACAAAATGGATTTTAATAACATTTTTTTTAAATTGATATTATTAAAATTTAAGCACAAAAGTGTTTTAAGTTAATATTGAAAAAGAGAACAATTAAATAAGCCTTAAATAAAGTAAATCATTAGTACAACTTAACTGTCTTTTACAATGCAAGCTTGAGGCAGGAAATAAGAAATGAAGTAGGATATGACAAATATAATATTGAAGCAAATATATTATCCATCATGTCATACAATATGAATAAAAAAACATACTATAATATAATATAATATATACATACTAAAGTACGTAAATTTTACGATCCTTCCATACCTTTGCTTCGTCCTCTGTTAACAACCCCTGTATACATGTTCTTTTCATGACCTCCAGTACAGCGTCACTGTTTTCTCGAAGGTCAACCGCTTACCTCTTGTACTATTGACTCAAAATAATAAAAAAAAAAAACTTTATCCGTTTTCACTTATTATTTTAAATCTAGTTTAACCGATATAAAAAATGACAAGTAAAAAAAAATATCTAATGCATAAGTAGCATTAGTTATTACGGTGTAGTAATATTTTCTGTCTTTGTATATTTCTTGAAATCTTCAGAGAAGGTAAAGAAAAAACTGTTTTTGCTTATGCCGCCGACTCTTTACAGATCTCTCCATTTTCGACATACTCAACGTCCAATAAATAACCAAATTTAATATTAACTTGAAAATATTGATAAAATTCCAAGCCGCTGGAAAGTAAAATTAAAAAGAAAAAGTTTTTTTTAAAATAACTTACTTGCAGAAACTGTACGCAAAATTTAACACCAAGAGGACTTCCTGCTAAAAAAGCGCTTTGACAGCGAAAAAGGCGGGAACGGCCGCCATTACGGACAAGTGACGCCGGCCAGTATAATTGGCTAGCTATAGATATTAAAGTTTAGCTCCAAGATATTGCTTCTTCCGGAGATTTATTTACTTTATTAAGTTATTTTTATTATTTTTCAAATATATATGTGACAGTAAGTGTGTGTCGTGAAAATGTGTGTAATATATTTCATACAAGGTTTGTTTTTTGATTTACTCTTTTAATGCTTGTAGCGGGATAGAGAGAAGTGATAAGACACTCCGTTCCATACTTTCCGCTCATTTTGGAAACATTACGAATTGTATATAATATAAACGTTACGTCGCTATTTGTTTTACTACAGCGGAGAAATTATTAAAGAGAAGAGAATAGCAGTGTCAGAGGTTCCAAATATTGGTTTCTTTTGTTGTTTTTAGCTTCACACAGTATTCCACAGAGCCAACAACAAGAACTAGATGCCCCGTTCTCCGCTTTAAACCTTAATTCGAGATACTCGTAGTGCATGATAAGTGACGGAACTTGAACGCTGAGCTTTATTTTATCGGAGCGAGAACCGAACTGATTTATATACGACCTAAAACCGTCACATTTACACTCCAATGTTGTTTCACTGCTCCACCTAGCCTTAATAATTTTAACCATTGTTTAAATAAAAAAGGCGGATCTATTTTAAAAATCGAATGTAATTTTTTGTATTTTTTTTCCATTGTACAACTAGGATGTCAAAGATAAATTGTCAGTATGCCTTATTTATGCAAAACACTCATTAAGCCAACTTGATTAAAAGAAACAAACTTTAAATGCACCACCATTTCTAATTAGAACTGGCTGCATCACGTGACCTGTATTTTTTTAAATTCTGTGATTCTTGCATTTTAGAATGTGCACAGATAAATTATGTATTGTCCTAGGTCATTCGTTATTCTGTTATCAACATTTCGGTTATTTTAAATATGTAAAGTCTGCGTAGTGTTTGAGTTCTCCATGACATTTTTTCGCAATTAAATGTCACTTAAAAATATATATAATATGTAATTTTGTATTATTATAAGGCTATTTAAAAGCTTTAAATTTAAAATTATATATTTCTATTTTACTATGATACATATTTTATGCAACTTTTTATCTTGCATTTTAGTCTTTTATGGTGTGGTGTTGGTGGTATGGGGGTGTTTTTTTAGTACTCAAAATATATTTGGATAATTTTAAGTATTCAGTGGGTTAGAGCTCTGGTTAATTATGGAAACGCTTTGAACGACATTTGCTAACATTCTATCTGAATAATTTATATATAATGACCGGGGACGAGAACCGTCGTGGCGCAGCGGCACAGCGTGACTGTAAACCCATTTCCCAGTTTTTTCCGCTCTAATAATAAGATAAAGCGCGGCGTTGAGTTCCGCCACTCAACATGCAACAAGAACGGAGTGTTTCACTCCATGTTCCCTCTGCCTATAATATAAGCGGGATATAGCGTGAAGTTTAATTATAATTACTAGTAGCAATTACTGACTCTCCGCTCATTTTATTTATTTTATTTTTCCCATATGTTTTTGCGACAAACTGTATTTCTTTACTCTCTCTGTATTATTACTTACTTACTTACTTACTTACGTTCTACAACGAGCCATCGGCAAACTAAAAAATAAAATCGGCGATAAATACTTAAGTAGGTACTGATAGAAAAGCACTATGTTGTGAACAAATCTGAAAGTCGTGCAAGTTGGATATAGTGGTAATATTCAAAGGTATTTACTATAGGTCGGGATTTTTTCTTTTTCATTATATTATTTTTATTATATTATATTTAATTTCACTTGATATCTGGTATTGTTATTCAAAGGCGATAATTAAATAGAAAAGCCATAACGATTTGATGTTTTGTACAAATGAGCCTTTTAGCTTTTATTATTGTCTTATACTGTGGCCCGTCTTCAGTCTCTTTGTCAACAGCTACAGTAGGTAACATCGAAACAATTTACTTATGTAATATAGTCTATTAGGCTATTATATTATAGGCTATTAGGTTAGAGATAGGCTATTAGATATAGAAACTGTCTAACTAAAATTAGTTTTTAATTCGAGCCGGTAGTTCCGAATGCTTTATAATATTTTTAATCACGACCTCGATTCGAACTGGCTACCTCCGCAGGCTTTATCAGATTAATGAACAAAAGAACACGAAAAGTAATTTAGAAACACAAGAATCTCCTCTGCTTTTTGTCAAAATGCTTATTAAACATCTAGTTATTGTAAAATAGACCCTATTTGTATGGGAATGGGAGTACTTTTTCATATTTCAAGCATTTTATGTTTTAACCGGACCATTTCTGGTACCAACAATTTTCTTAAAGACAATTCTCCGATGATATTTTCTAAAGAATAATTTATATTTATATGTAGCTTTTATTAAGAGGCTTTTGTTTTAGAGGAATTAGAGATAAAAAGGAGAGATAGAGAGAGGAGAGATCTAATTTTTTATTGTAATATGTACGTATAAAATATAAATAATTTTTTTTTATAATTTTCGTTCGATTACGAGTCATTATTGTATGTTGAATGAGAACAAATAGTACTGATGTTAAGTAACTAAAATTCATATAATTATTACTAACTAAGGCGAAGGTGCTGGATTCTTCTTAAACGAAAACCCGAGAATGGGCTTATAAAACATCCAGCAAAAATATGGAAAAATTTTGTAATCAATATTAACGTTTGTATAGAAAAATTTTATATATTTAACACTTCTGTTTCAAATTTAAATCTTGGATGAGAACATTTGTATGCAGATGGTATCTCATTTTAGTTAAAGTTCCGCATCTTAACATGCTGTGTCAAAATATAAGAGGGAAAATGGTCTTTGCCGCAGTGGCACAGTGTCTTCATGTAAACGCGACAGTTGTAGATTCGAATGAATTACGCATATTTTCACGCAGTTAAACACGCAGTGCTTTAAAAGTATCCCGCAGCGTGAGGCTAATAAAATAAAGGTACCAGTAGGTCTAGAATATATCAACTGTTAGGTATAGGCAGTTTGGGGTATGTATAGGCGAAAGCAACCATTATTTTTAGTTATTCATTTCATTGACGAACCAATAGAAATTAGGATGTTCAGATTTTATTAATATTTATTAATATTATTATTCAAGGCTGTTTAGAAAAAAGTGCTGAAGCAAGATTTTCTTATTAGATATTAGACATTAAAAATCTAGTCCAAATCCAAACCTGAAAGTTGGTAGCGATTCTCCAGTACATAACTTTAGAGGTTTCAACGGAAAGCACAAATTGATGACATCTGTTTCAGACTTTTGGTACGTGAATAGGATTCTTATTTGAAAAGTAGATTCCAATTCTTACAATCTTTTTAGCATTCGTCCAAATTCCTCGAATGGCAACACTGTAACACGCCAAGACTGTACTTGGTTTTGGACTTACTCAGCAAATTGTATTTCTGGATTTTCATCTAGAAATCAGTAGATGATAGTAACCTGGTGTATAACATAAAACCTTGTTCAACGTGTTCCTATTGTTTAAGAAGATTTCAAGCTACAATATTTACCAGGACGTGGGTTAGCTTTTATTTTTCTATGTACATTCCTCTGAAGGGAATCAAACTTCAGTAATTATCTTCAGTTCAGTCATCATGGTGTTCAGACTTGTGATTATTTAATCTGACTGACCTTTAGATACCTTTTGATACAATCTGAAAACAACAACGTTTCTTCGTCCTTAGGTAGTTCAGGTTCAGGTAGTATTTGTATGGCCAGTGCAGCTGGTTAAAGTTAAATACAAAGAAAAATAAACGCCCTGACCTAAATTCCCATTTTGTAGTAGATTTGCTATAAAAAAAAACTAAAGTCTGACTTTAATTACATCAGGTTATCAGGGCATTAGGTCTTTCCACTTAGAATATAATGTGAAGAATGAATAGTATGTCATTCTTCACATACTGGAAATAGTAAGACTTGTGTTCTTCATACAACGTGACATTCGTAAAGTCTTGGAATGCTATCATTAAAAAACTAAACTTTTTTTAAAATATCTTAAAATTATCTCTTATCACATTATTATAATGCGAAAAATGATAACAATGCTAAATAAGTAAAGTAGTAACATTTGCGTCAAAAACTCAAACAAAGCATCGAAGGTTCTAGTTGGTAATATTAACAAAAAAAAAAAAAAAAACAAAATTAAAACTACCCGTAAACGTGTTTAGAATACAAGTGTTATTTTTTAACACGACAGCAAATTCAAATTTGAAATCGCGCTGAAGGAGGATAGAGGGTCACGTATCGATCCTCCCTATCCCAATGTTTTTGGGAAGAGGAAAATAGTTGACTTCCTATTACCTATAGGCAATTTCATCTGTAACGGGGATTCCCAAAAACAATGACAATTTGTTCTGTCTTTTCCCCTAAATATAATATATACATATATACATATATATATATATATAAATATATATATATATATATATATATATATATATATATATATATATATATATATATATATATATATATATATATATATATGTATATATATATATACATATATACATATATATATATATATATATATATATATATATATATATATATATATATATATATATATATATATATATATATATATATATATATATATATATAATTATTTTAATATTATCTGTTGTAGTTTTTTTTTACTTTTGGTATTATCAGGCATATTATGGTGAATTAGATAAGCAATCAGTGATAAGACACTCAACTCTCTGCTTTCTCTTAGAAACAGAACTATGACTTTTTTGAATAAACAATTAAAATGAATCATAATTTTTTTGATGTATAAAAAAATAGGTAATATAGGCAAAACGTCCCTAAACGTCATATTAACAGTTTACACATATGACAGATATATGTATAATAATTTATTATAGAGTAGGCTGTATAAATGGAAGTGTTTGCCTTTTTAATGACAGTATACAACAATAATAGTTGAAGAGTTAAAATTATTTATCCATTTTGTAAAAATTAAGGAAATGTTGAAGACATTTTTTTTTATAGTAGACCTAATAATGTATATATTTTTAAATATTTTTTGTTGTTCTACAAAAGTCATGACTTTAAATAGTATTTACACGATATGAAGGCTGAGTTCCACAATCTTAACCAGTGCTATGTAATATGTAGAACAGAAAGCTCACTAATCAGTGATCTGTCATAATCTGATCTTTTTAAATTACACCGAAAAACTATGATTAAGGAGGGAACGTTGTGTTACAACACTCCGTTTTCCCACTGTCTCAATTATTGATACATTGCGTGTTGAGTGGCGGAACTCAACGCTGCGCTTTATAGAGCAGGGAAATCATAATAATTGTTTCCCCCGAATGGGGAAGTGAACCCACAACCGTCGCGTTTACATTCAGCCACCATATCGTCAAGATTTTAAAATAAATATTATTAGATTATTATTATTAAAAACGAACTTTTGAAGCTGTTACCTTGGAATTTTTAAAAATTGTAACCACTGAGCTGCATGTACGTATAGGAATATTTAAGTATAACAAGGCAGTATTTTGGATACATCTCGTATTCCGGGGAAGAACCGTACAACTCAATATTTGAGCAGATGTTCTTTTGGGTGGCGCGAAAATGTTATTTTTATGCGACCTACATGGAAATGTTGCTTACTAGTGATGTCCCCGTTTAGATTTTGCTGTGGCGCGATATTTACTTTTGTATTTATGGGAATCGAATCTGCGACTGTTGTGATTTTATTAACTTAATATAAGATATTTTTGGTTATAGTTATTTAAAATGATGGAGCTAAAACTGGTGACAGTTTCAAATTTTTGATTGCTAGGCCGATGTTGATGACGTTTGTATTAATGTAAGTAGCTTCCTCAAATCTTCTAATGATATATATATATATATATATATATATATATATATATATATATATATATATATATATATATATATATATATATATATATATATATATATATATATATATATATATATATATATATATATATATATGAATGGTAAATAGTGAACTAAGCGTCGTAACAATAAATATATGCTTTATACTTTAATTAATGTATGATATATAGAGATATAATTTGTATATATTAATATTTTACTTGCGATATTATTTAAAATATATGAAGATGAATTTTCTCAATGCTTTTTTGTCTAGGAAAAAATATAAATTCGTTTGAAATTAAACAATATAGCAATTTCCCACATATAGCAATTTAGGCAGAGAGAAACCTCCCCCCCCTACAAAACCCCTGAGTAACGTACTGTACTCTTATTTTCGCCTAATTTTCTAGATAGTGTGTTGATTGGTGAAACTCAACGCCGCGCTTTGTTTTACGAGAGCAATAAATGCCTCGAGTTGAAATCGAACTCACAACTGTCGCATAACAGTTAAACTACTACTAAATTCAAAGCCTGCATAGGCTACATGGGCTACAGCCTGTATAATACAGGCTTAACATTTTTGGCGTCAAATGCTTTACCAATATTATCGATAAAAACACTTGCCATGACTATCATTACCCTTTCTAACCCCACGCCGTCTAGAATTTGTATCTTAACATGCCTTCTCTATTATTTAACAAATATTATATATTCTGAAGGGTTTTCCGAACGTGTGTGCTTTTTTTTTTTTTGTTGTATATATATTAAATATTTATTGGCTTTTCCCTTTTTTTTTCTTTAGTGATGTTCCTTCCGATTTTGATTGGATTTTAATTATTTAGTAGGTTTTTTTTCGATTGTGCTAATCAATCATACGTTTTTATAGTTACGTTGGTTGGTGTTATTTGATGTTTTTATTGTGAAAATAATTGTGGATTTTGATAGACAAAGAACGGCGTTGAGCTCCGTTACTTAACTTTCGATGTATGTAACATGTGTACGTATGTGTACGTATATATGTGTACATAATATGTAGCAAATTTAGTTTATATCATTTAATGAGATGCACCGATGACCTGGTAAAGGTTGGGGAACCCGATGGATGAGGGTAGTCCAGAACCGGTCTTTATAGCGCTCATTGGGGGAGGCCTTTCTTTGTCCAGCAGTGGACGTCTCCCGGCTGACATGATGATAATGATGTATATATATATATATATATATATATATATATATATATATATATATATATATATATATATATATATATATATATATAGATGGAATATATATAGATGGAACTTAAATTGTAATTGACAATTCAATATTACATACGTCTACGTAAATCTAATAAGAGATCTCAATACCAGTATTATAAAGCTAAAGATATCGTTTGAAGAATGCTCTACTCTCTCGGGAACTGTTGGCCTGAATTTAAAAAAAAAATTGCATATTCGATAGATAGTCCAGTTGTCTAGTAAGCGCTAGATAGACTATATTACATCACGTTAATCGTTAAAACGTGGCTTCTGTGCCTACCCGCTGTCAGAGTCACCTCGTGCTCTTAGAATGTCACGAGTCATATACTATTAGTCATTTCCATTTGACCACGCGGGGTAAGTCGCTGGTATAATATATATATATTGAGCTCAATGTTTTCTTAGACAACTCTAATATATGAAGTAGATGTATACAGATGAAATATTAAATATAATATTTAATATTATGACGGTAGCCTTAATTAACAAATAACATTATAGTCTATAGTCTATAGCCTTCTTCAATAAATAGACTGTGACTCAAAACATTTTTTCAATTAAAATCAGCAGTTCCTGAGACTAGCGTGTAGTAAAGAAATTCTTAAATTTTATAATATTGATATACAGTTAAGATGCTTAATAATATTGGAAAAAAGATATATGTACCTTAAACGTATTTGAAACCCGCTACCACCGTCATAACAAGACCGCCCAGTAGTCATTCAAGTGGTTAGTTTACTCAAGTATTGTAACCTGTTTTTAGTTCTACACTCGTTTGTTTAATAACACTTGTTGTGTAACACAAGTTACAGGCGTAAGCGTTTAGCGATTTTATAAATAGTCATGGAAAGTGGACTGTCTTAACACTAAGTTTAAATATTTTTTTTTAAATAAAAATGTCTGTCGCCTATGATTTTAATAATTCAGTCTTAAATAAATTACAATATTTTAGAAGGTGACTTTAGGAAGTGCGATAGGAACGTATAGCTTAGTTGGCCTTGTGACATGGTGTGGGTTCAGATACCGCTAGGAGCAACCGTATGGATTCCTAGTATAAATGTCATATTTATTTAGTATATGAGCTTTTAGATATGTGAAACTGTGGCGTTGAATTTCGCTATTCAACACTGAATATCTAGAAAATTTTACAAGAAATCGGGAAAAACGTATCTTAACACTTCCCACTGCTTAACCTGCTATATGCGGGATACAGCATGAAGCTTTTTTTTTAAATTTAATATTTAACTAAAACTCCTCTCGCTCATCCCATACAGGGCCACACAATGTATGAAATTACATCCACTTAACGTAAAAAAGCGTGCTTGGAGAATTTTTAAAGGTGTAAAATTAAGTTAATTGTTGCTAACAATATTTATTTAACAGTTAGCGTTGGCTGTTTGGGTGTATGCCATTGCCATTATCAACTTAAACACCCCCTGTAGTATTTGTAAATGCTTTTTATAGAACACACTGTATCTTCCTGTTTGATTTTAACAATTTCTTGTTAAGTATTATTAATAATGTATTAACGAAATTAAATTGAGAGGAAAAAGTTCTTAAAATATACGATGTAAGAATATACGCGATTATTCTGGTAAGAGAGTCTCATTTAAAAATAAATAAATTAGCTTCACGCTGTATCCCGCACATGGCAGAGAGAACCGTAAGAACCTAGTGTTGGAACACTCTGTTCCCCGGCTTTCCGCCTTTCGAGGCATTGGTTGTTGAGTGGCGGAACTCGACGCCGCGCTTTTTGCCTTGTCACCAGAGCGAAGAAAATGAAAATCATTCATTCTCCCCGAGTGGGAATCGAACCCACAAACGGTCGTGTTAGAGACAGAGGGTATACCTCGGCGTCACGACAGTCCTCATTTAAAATGTTCAAAAATCAAAGATTTTATTAAAAAATATGAATTGGTCTAGATGAAACTACCATTCAGCATGTACATAATGTCTCAAAAGGCGGAAAGCGGGTAGCAGAGTGTCTCAACACTAGGTTCCTTCTGCCTACCCTGCTACATGCGGGATACAGCGTGAAGGTAAAAAAAAATTACGAATTTAAACCACAGTGGATTTGTCTTTAAATTTTAACATATAATACGCCTTCTTCATTAAAAACTTTATCTAATATAGCAACTGATAGTAATTTAGCTACATGTTATATAGTAGACAGTGTCAATACACTCAGTTTTCCATATCCAGCCCAATTCTGTCTATCCCGAAGCTAAAAGAACTCCAAGAGCAAGCTTAAGCCCAATAAATTAGAACTGGCACTTAAGAATCATAATTCAATTATGCCATCCAGTTATTATTGAAGTCGAGTGAATCCGAGGACAGTGGAGAAGACAATTAAAATTTAAAAAAAAAAAGAAACAAAATTCACTTTTCCCTTAATTATTCCAATTAGTATATATAAAGTGTTTCTCCAACACTCGAGTGTCCTTGTAATGGTCTATTATTGTAAATGGTGCTTCAGTTTCGAATCTTGAACCGTCTCAATTAAAAAGGCACTTGGCCATAGGGGCGTTTTTTTGTTATTTTATGACTGGATTATATAAGTAACTTGTTTTTTTTTCTTTTTGTGCACTCTGTTCAAAGAGAATCAGGAGAATAGTCACTGTTCTCCATTTTTGGTGGCACGAGGCATTTATTGCGGATTCGGTTGCGGAACTCAACGCTGCTCTTTTCAACTTTAATGAAATGTATTTTAAATGCATATAATAATTTTTCTTTCGGTTTCCTAATGGAAACCGTCCAAGGCTCCAAATCCCGCTGCGTTCAAGCAAAGAAACTCTTCAGTTTTTTTAATATTAATAACTTTAGCTTTTTAATTTTTTACTATCTAGTAACAATAGTACATGTAACAATTTTGACGTCACTCGACAAGAGCCTATGGCTCAATTGTCCAGAACGCTCGGACGTATACGCGAAGTGTAAGTTCTGACACCGCTACGACCAGACAAGGTATCTATAATACTATAATATTTTTCACACTTTTAGCAGGTTAGGCGGAGATAACCTAATGTCAAGATATTCCATTTTCCACTGTTCACGTGGATTCGGGATATTCTGGCCCAGTGGCGGAACTCAACGCTGCGTTTTGTCAAAACAAAGGCATATAATGGTTGGAATCGAACCCACGACCGTCGTGGCTAAAATCATAAACTGTCTCCTTGGATATTATTAAGCAAAATGTTATAAGTAAAATATCGATATAAATAAAGAAATATAAATAATATTAGATATTTATATGCGGCTCGCGTTTAGAGTGTTCAATTTTGAATATTTACAATACAAAATATATCTAGCCGCTGAAAACTCGACGCCATTTTGAACGCGATTGTTTTGTTAAATAACAAATGTTGTATGTAGAGGTATGTAGGTAGCTTAGCTTGTAGACGTTTTGAAGTAGTTTACTTAGGGGGCAGTGGATTCGATTCCCATTAATATTTCTAAAGATAAAAATAATAGAAATATATTAGATTATATAAATTGAGGTCCGATATTTGGTTTTCGGCATACGGGTACGCGACCCCGGGGCCTCGAGCCACCACTTTCATAACCCTATCCAATCCATGTAAGTGGTGTCCCTCCCCTATACTCCAAGTCTTTCTGCCTTTTATTCCCTTTCCTTTCTTGGTTTCTCCCAGTAATGGGTTTGGAGGTCAGATGGCAATCGCTCCACTAAAAACCACTTCGCCACTAGTATGGAACGATTTAGAAAAAGCTGGGTATGGCTAGGGCGTCGCCGTTAAACGACGCGCAGGCACATCGCCCTACACCTGCGATAAGTGGGCAAGGGCTACCGTGTCAAGTACGGGCACGGCTACGACGTCAGTACCCAGACGGAAACTCCGCTTCGCAACATGGAATATTGGCTCTCTAACCGGACGATGCAGAGAACTCGCAGATGTACTCATGAGACGTCGGGTCCAGTGTGCTTTCATTCAGGAAACCCGCTGGAAGGGCAATAAGTCTCGTAACATCGGGCAGGGTTACCGCCTTATATACACTGGGTCACCTACGGGCAAAAACGGTGTAGCGGTAGCGCTTTCTGAAGAGCTTCAGAATGGGCTTCTTGAAGTTGACCGTCGCTGCGACCGCTTGATGCGGGTAGAGGTACTGATCGAGGGCGTAATCACAAACTTAATCAGTGCTTATGCTCCCCAGGCGGGTTGTAGCGCGGCTGAAAAGGAGACTTTCTGGGAGCAGTGTGAAGAGGTCCTACTCGCTATACCGTCTACCGAAGCAATCTTAGTTGGGGGGGACTTGAACGGTCACGTGGGTAGGGTCGCTGAGGTGTATGAACGTGTTCACGGGGGTTTTGGATATGGTCTTCGCAATACAGAGGGAGAAAATATTCTAAGAACCTGCATTGCGTCTGATCTGGCCATCGTGAACACTTTCTTCCAGAAGAAACCTCAGCACCTTATAACGTATAAGAACGGGTCCCACTCAACTCAAATTGATTATTTGCTGACTAGACGGTGTCATACAGGCTGGGTGACCAACTGTAAGGTCATTCCCGGCGAAAGCCTGACGGCCCAACATCGCCTCCTTGTCATGGACTATAATGTTACCCCGAAAAAGAAAGTAGCCGAGAAACGCAAGCCTAGACTTAAGTGGTGGTTGTTGAATGGGCCGATGCAGACCGACTTCTTGGCGGAGGTGGAGAGTCAGAATCTACTGACTAACACCGAGACCGCTCAGACTGCATGGGATCGAGCTCATTCAGCAATCATTGCGGCGGGCAAGCGAGTTCTTGGTGTTACTAAGGGTGGGCGTGTCATCGACAGGGAGACATGGTGGTGGAATGACCAGGTGCAGGGGGTGATTCAGGAAAAGAAGGCTGCGTTTAAAGAGTGGCAGCATTCCAACTCTCCTGAAGACAGACTGGAGTACATTGCAGCGAAACGGGCCAGCAAAAGAGCTGTAGCCAGAGCCCGCAGAGAAAGTTTGTCGCCATTGTACGATAAACTTGAAACTGTGGAGGGGCAGAAGCTCATATACAAACTGGCTCGTGCTCGAGATAAAGCGACGCAGGATATTACAAAATGTCTTTGCGTCAGAGATTCTCGGGGCACGTTGCTTTGTAGTCATGCCTCTGTGAAGGAGAGATGGAGAAGCTACTTACTGTTTTGAGCAGCCATTAACAGATCACTGTCCGATACTTTTATATATTTACTGCTCTAAATTACATAAAAAGGATGTAGTGCACGAAGCAGTAGTTATAGACTATAGTCAAATAAAAAAATTACTCACTGATGAGTCATGGGATAATATCTTTAAAATTACTGATACAAATATTGCAGCGGAAATAATAACGTCAAAACTATTGACAATCATTACAGCAATACCAGTATTATAAAAAAATGTAATAGATATAGGCCACTTAAACCATGGATAACCAAAGGGATAGTCAAATGCATAAGAAAGAGGGATAGATTTCACAAAGCCACAGTAAAAACACCTGACAACATATTACTACAAAACAAATACCATAAATATAGAAATACGTGTAATTTTATAATAAAGAACTTAAAAAAACTATACTACCAAGATAGGCTAAACAAAAACAAAGGAAACTTGAAAAAAACCTGGGAAGTTATAAAGGAAGTGTGTAACATGAAGAAAAACTCACAACCCGTTGTTGAACTATTGCATATTGACGCCTCACCCACAAAGTCACTGGATAAAATCAATACCTATTTTACTGGAGTTGGAGAAGGATTAGCGAATGCATTGATGAAAAGGATGAATAAATGTGAACAGGAATTAGCAAGAGAAGCTGCCGATGATAACTCGCCACCAAATTCAATGTCTTTCAAGCCTACAGATCCTTACGAAGTTAGGGATATTATACTTGGACTAAGATCACATAGCGCTCCTGGATGGGATAAGGTTTCAGCGGAAATTTTGAAACAAAACATCCTTTCTCTAACAACACCCATTACACACATGTGCAATCTTAGTTTGGCAACCGGTACATTTCCATCTATTTTCAAAAAAGCAATTGTCTGCCCAATTTTTAAGTCCGGGAACAAAGATGAGCCAAGTAACTATCGCCCTATCTCGCTTTTATCAACTTTATCCAAGATCTTAGAAAAAATTGTCAACAAGAGAGTTACTAAATATCTGGAAAAGAATAAATTGCTTAGTGTGTCTCAATTCGGATTTAGAGAAGGAAAATCAACCGAGGATGCAGTTTTGACACTTACCTCAAACCTGGTATCATATCTAGATAAAGGGGACAAATGTTTGGGAGTCTTTTTAGACCTCCAAAAGGCATTTGATACCGTATCAGTTCAAATACTTATAACACGTTTGGAGAACGCTGGTATAAGAGGTGTGGCTCTGGACTGGTTTAAAGATTACCTAACCAATAGGTCTCAGTGCGTAAGATTAGCTGGCTTTGAAAGTACTGAAGGTATATGTAGATATGGCGTTCCTCAGGGTAGCACGATATGACCCACATTATTCCTCATATACATTAATTCTCTTTGTAAGATAGCTGATAACCTGCCTCACTTGGATCTGTTAATGTTTGCTGATGACACAGTGCAGATTTTTCATGAAGAAACCTGGGATATGGTATTTAGTCGTGCTGAGACGGGTCTAGCTAAAGTGACTTCCTGGCTAGAGAACAGTCTGCTATCACTTAACACCACTAAGACGAAATATGTCACCTTCGGCAAAACACCTTTAGGAAAACCAACTGCATCGCACATACTTAAAATACATACATTCTCTTGCAATAGAACAGAGAGCCATGTAAGTTGTAACTGCACAGCGCTCTCACGAGTCACCTCGATTAGGTATTTAGGTGTAACGCTAGACGACCAACTGAACTGGACTACGCATCTCTCGACAACAACCGCTAGATTAAGAAAACTAGTATACATTTTTAAGAACCTGCGCACAGTGGCGAATTTTACTCTTCTCGTACAAACATACCGAGCTTTGTGTGAATGCATTATTAGATACTGTATTTGCGCTTGGGGAGGTGCGGCAAAAAGCCATATGATTGCAGTTGAGCGAGCACAGCGTATGGTCCTCAAAGAACTTCTTTGCTTACCGTATCGTCATCCTACATCTTCAGTGTATGAACTGGCAGGAGTGCTGACTGCTAGAAAGTTATTTGTGTACGAAATGCTGCGTAGATACCACAAGCGAGTTATCCCTATTTTACCCATAGTACAAAAACGCGTAGAATGTTGACCTGTCCCTCGCACTAGAACAACATTTGCAAAGAGACACTACAATTTTCTAGCTCCACGTACATATACTAAGCTTAATAAAATCCAGAATGTTAAGAAATTCAATAGTAATAAATTTAAAGTAGCTATATTTACCTGGCTTAAGCCGATGGAATATATTGATGTAGAAAATCTTATAACACCTTAATTACACCACTAAACACACTCTTACACACACTCACTCACACATTCACACACACACACACTCACTCACACATTCACACACACAGCATGACGTAATATCCATAAAATGATGAATAGCACTATATCTTTTTTTTATTTTATTTTATTCTTAATTTTTTTTCTTCAATATTTTTTTGATGTAAGATTAGATGTGTCATTTATTTAAGGGGAAGACACTAACACCCGCAACACAGTTTTTACTAGCGCAGGTGTTAGAGAATCCTACATTGTAACTGTATTCACTTATGCCAATAAAATATTATTAATATTAATATTAATACTTTAAGGAGCTGCTGAACACTCAGCAGTCTTGAAGTCTTCCTCCTGAATTATCTCCTAACCTCGGACTTGTTGCTCCAATAACCCGTGACGAAACTCGTAATTGTCTTCGACGCATGAAGAACGGAAAAGCGGTAGGACCTGACGACATCCCAATCGAGGCGTGGAAATCGTTGGGCTCTCTTGGTGTGCTTATACTTACTGACCTGTTTAACCGTATCTTGAATACTGGAAAGATACCACATCAGTGGCGGCAGAGCTTTATTATCCCTATTTACAAAGGAAGGGGCAGTGTTCAAGATTGCGGTAGTTATAGGGGCATTAAGATTATGAGCCACACCATGAAGCTCTTCGAGCGCATGATCGGCCTCAGGCTCCGCCAAGAATGTACTGTCTCTGAGTCTCAGTATGGGTTTCAACCAGGATCAGGCACTATGGATGCCATTTTTGCCCTCAGAACTTTGATGGAGGCTTACAGGGAAAAAAGGAGAGCTCTACATGTGGCCTTTTTGGACCTGCAGAAGGCCTTTGACTGTGTGCCACGTCAGTGTATCTGGTGGGCATTGCGATCCAAGGGGATCCCTGAAGCCTATATTGAGGTTATCAGAGATATGTACAACGACTCCGCTTCAGTGGTTAGGACCGCTGTTGGCGACACCAAGCCCTTCCCGATTACAGTAGGGGTTCACCAGGGCTCAGCTCTTAGTCCGTTCTTATTCAATGTAGTGCTGGATACTGTCTCGGCTGACATCCAATGCCAGCCTCCGTGGCTGATGATGTATGCCGATGACATAGTACTCATCGATGAGAACCGACTGATGCTGGAGCGTAAAGTGAACGCCTGGAAGGGTGCGCTTGAAAACGGTGGTCTCAAACTGAATGTGTCGAAGACCGAGTACATGGCTTGTGGGAGCCCGGACTCGAGCACCATCCATATCGGGCCTGAGCCAGCCGTTAAGTCGGAGAAGTTCAGGTACCTTGGAGCCGTTATGCATGAGTCTGGAGGCATCGACCACGACATCCATGCCCATATAAACGCTGCCTGGGCCAAATGGCGGGATGTCACTGGTGTGGTCTGCGATAGCAGAATACCGCCCAAGCTCAAGGGACTGATATACAAGAGCATTATCCGACCTGTTCTTATATACGGCAGCGAATGTTGGCCAACATTATCTTGGCACACTCAGGAGCTTCACGTCACGGAGATGAAGATGCTGAGATGGATGTGTGGCGTGACGCGGTCCGACCGCATACGCAACACATTCATTCGAGGTAGTCTTGGGGTCCGTGACGTAGTGGATAAGCTCCAAGAGCGTCGCCTGAGATGGTATGGCCATGTTATGCGCCGATCTGAGAACTATGTCGGAAGGAAGTGCCTTGACATGTCTGTCCCTGGAGTTAGACCACCCGGACGCCCAAGGAAGCGATGGCTGGATGTCGTGACACAAGACATGAGAGCCAATAGATTGTCCACTGAGGATGTTAAGACCGTGCAAAGTGGAGTAGGCATAGTCGGAAAGCAGACCCTGGCAATAGCCGGGACTAATGCCAGGAAGAAGAAGAAGAAGATATATATATATATATATATATATATATATATATATATATATATATATATATATATATATATATATATATATATATATATATATATATATATATATATATATATATATATATATATATATATATATATATATATATATATATATATATATATATATATATATATATATTATATATATATATATATATATATATATATATATATATATTTATATATCATAAGATCTTTTGCTACCTTTGTTAGTTAGTCGATAGGAAAAAAACATACATTTTCTTATGCTTTTTAAAAATGGCGGTCAGAGAAGAACCTGCTTGGCATTCCATGGTGGGTGTCCATCGCGTTATAGTAAGAGAAGAGGACTCAGAGCAACGCCTGCGACCTGCGGCCCCTTTAGCTCTAGCTCATTTCTCTAGTGCCGCCTTCGAATCACGCTCTAGAAATGAATTACTAAAAGTTCTATACAGGCTGAGTTATTTTAGCAAACAATAGAGAGATCTGGCTGTTATATCTCTCGCTTCTACTTCTACCGCATACAAATTAACTCAAAACATATTCCTGGTCAGTTTACTCACCTCCACTGTTCTCGCTCTTCTCTTTACCAAGGCATATTTATTCCACAGTTATTGTCAAACATTTTCCAATATATTTAATCTGTAGCGCGGCATTAAGTCATGCCGCTCAACACGCAATGCCTCGAAAGGCGGAAATCTCTGCCTGCCCTGCTATATGCGGAATACAAAGTGAAGCTAAAAAAAAACTATATATAAAAATATATTTAGTCTGCAATTTGTTTATTAGACATTCTGCATAGCTAATAAAAAAAACCTCAGCGGAACCCACACCTGTATTATTGAAAGCTTGTATAAAAAAATACGTTTTGCAATATAAAAATCGTGCATAATTATAGTCATAACTAAGTAGGCCGCTTGCGCCTCCAGTCCAGTTGTATTAGCACCGTTATATAGTAACATATAATTAAATTTCAAATTTATAACCTCTTATCGTTTGTTACATCGCGCCTGAAGCGAAAATGCCAAATACTCTTAAGAAATCGACCCACAAGACTGTTTTCTTTAATGAGAGCCCAGTGTTGGGACACTCTGTCCGCTGTTGGGACACTCTGTTCATTTTGTGTTTTTGGAACGAGAATATATATATATATATATATATATATATATATATATATATATATATATATATATATATATATATATATATATATATATATATATATATATATATATATATATATATAGTTATTAGTATATGTATATATTATACTTATATATAATATATTATATATAACTTTAATTTAGATGATCGAATTATCGAGCGGAAAAATAGTTAATAATAAAATGTTGTATTGACAGAAGTGTCTGACGTGATAGGTATTGCTTTTTTACAATGCAAAGAAATGCTTAAATATGAAAATGTCTTTATTTTGAACATTAGAGGACATTGAATTCCGCCATTTAACAAATAATATCTAGAATTCAATAAGAACACGAAAGACGAGAGAAACGGAGAGTCTTAACACTATATCTCCACTCTGCTATATGCGTGATAAAGTTAATGATTTAAAATCCCGGAACTTATGAGCTATAATAAACTAATTATGTACATACACACACACATATATATATATATATATATATATATATATATATATATATATATATATATATATATATATATATATATCAATATTTTGTACAAAGTGAATAATCATTTTTTCTGCCTCTTACGTGTTTTGTTCCCTTCCATTGCTTACGTAATTATGATTGTTAGGTTTGTGACGTACTGGGTTGACAGTAAAAAAAAACACCTAAGGCAGATACAGTGGGCTATATAGACGTCATATAGCCTATAGATACATTTCTTTTTCTTTTCGATAGATGTCATATAGCCTATAATATAGCCTGTATATACAATTTTTTTTCGTTCGCATCAATTGCTCCTGGGCAAGTAATCAAAAAATAAAAAAAAAAACGGAAATTTTGTCCAATTTTTGTCGCTAGGTGTGTCTCAAGTATTTGTGTTGTAGGATACACGAAATGGTTGCCCCTTTTCCAGAGGAAATATAACAGAGCAAGTGTAATTATATGATAAAGTCGGAGGGGAAGTGGCCTAACTATGCTATGATGTTAAAGGAGGATATTCATGAAAAATACATCTCCATACATAATCCGGTTCACGCTGTGTTTAATATGTAAGGAGAAAAGAGAGAACCTTCTCACGACACTCCGTTATTCGTGTTGAGTGGCGTAACTCAACGCCGCGCTCAGCCTTTCTATAGCGGGAATATGAGAACAAGAACGCCTTAGAATACATTTTATATTTGTTTTTTGTTTTGTTTATCCATTTTGGTTATCTATAAGTACAAACATAAAATAAACAGCACACACACACATACACAAACGCGATAACACCCATTTACTGACCTACTGTGCTTTGACAGGTTCTTATTCTTCTTCTTGCTTCTTCTAATAGTTGTAATTCTGTTTGTTTTTATTATATACTGTTTTGGTTTAAGAAAAAAACCATCATCATTCCAGGTTCCAGGTATCAGGTTCCAGGTTCCATGTTGGGTTTCAAGTACAAACTATGGCTTTATTTAACATGCTCATATAAGAGGATTGTATCAGCATATCTATCTACAGGTCGCTGAGTGAATAAATGCCTCTCAAACAATTTATTTGAAATATTTGGTTTAGGCCATTTGCGTTAACAGTGTATAATGTCTATTTGCTAAGAGTATTTTACTGTTTAGGAAGGAATAGAGCAAAGTATACATAACTACAATACAAACATTCATACAGATTGGTATATCTAACAAGGGCTCTCTTGGTGCAGTGGGCAGGGTCTGGGTTTAACCGCGAGAGTAGTAGGTTCCATGTTCCCATGAGGGAGATTTTTTTTTCACTAGCTTCGCTCTTGTTGTCAAATAGAAATAAGTAAAAGTTTTGTCTGACAATTGACAAATAACACATTCTAAGTGTTTTAGTGTCTTCTGTCTCTAGACGCAGCTAGTGTGTTACGTTGAAATAATTAACCGGGAGTAATATAGCCTATAGCCTATTATAGCCTATATAATATAGCCTATAGATAAATTATCAATTTTTTTTCTTTTCTACCAAGTACACTCTTTAGCTTTATAATACTAACATAGAAATATGTACTTTTTTTGATTATTGGTCCAAGCTAAATCGGAATTCAACTTAAACTGAGGTAACTTTAGTTACACATATTTCATCTATTACTCGAAGAATGCTTCAAGTTCTTTACTTCCATTGCTATAAGTCTCAGGGCGGCTTTAGCTTTAGGGCTATAAGTCTTAGGGCGGCTTTAGCTTTAGGTTTTGCTGACGTCATACGTCATTCCACGTTATAACAGTGATTTTGCCGCCATCAAACATCTAAAGAGAGAAGAGTAAGGGCGGCGACAATTTAGCAGCTTTTACCTTCAAAACACGTAGACCCGCCACTTCCTGTTACATATGAAAAAAAAAAGCTTACTTAAATAAACAGCAAGTAGTTCCGGCGCCTAACAATTTGCAGAAGGCACAAACAGAGTGCAATAAAAACGGATATTAAAAACCAAACGCGTCACATTTATCACAAGTGTTGCCTCAGATTGATATAAAATACGGTTCGCCAACCCCATTATTGTCTTGCAGATTATTTTTGTACTTACACGCCTTCCTAGACTGTTTTACACGGCTTTGCTTGAAAAATTATATTTATTGCATTATATATATATATATATTTTTTTTTTCTTTTTACTACGTACATACATATTATTCTTGGAGACGTTAACTGTGACATGCCCTGCACTCAAATAAATAAATTCAGTAATCTCTATATATAATAAAGCAGTTAAGAGTGTGTCTGTACATTAAATATTTTTATTAAAAATAATTAAAAAAAGTCGTATTGTCACATCTTCGGAAATATTGAACGGATTTGGATGAAACTTTTGTATTGTATAGCTATTATACTTAGCTATATATGCTGAAACAGATTCTGGAGACTGAGGCACACCTGATGCAGAGCTATAGTAAATTAAAATTAATTGATTAATTAAAAAATGGTTCAGCATGTTAAGTATGTTACATATATTGCCATATAAAAAATCATCTGATGAATCAGGTCTGTAACACTTGATGAAGAACGACAATAGCCCAGTTAAGCTAAATTATCAATCTAAGTAATAGAGATATCATGGGGCTGGGCTATTGTTGTTAACTACCAGTGATTACAAATTTGAATTAACAAATATATTCGTCATTCGTTATTTTTAGTGTCAAGACACTAATTCTTCCTTCAATCTGGAATAGGGAATAAAATACAAACAGCTAAACGGAGAGATGTCTATTCTAATTCGAGAAACTCTCTCTCTCTCTCTCTCCAGATGCGGTGGCGCTGCTAACTAACAGTGATGCAGGGCGGTGGCGCGCCCGCCACCGACGCCGACCAGGCGCAGTTCGAGGCTGACAAGCGAGCTGTTTATAAGTAAGTAAAATTAAAAAAAAAAGACTCACGCCAAAATCATTTTAGCTTATCTGTACGTGTCCTCGGTCTAATTGTTAGATTAATTACTGATAATATCAGTCTGATATGTGGTTGCATATTTTGGTAGTTCCTGCTTTTTTAAATTTACTTTTATCTTTTTTTTTATCTTTACGTACTTAACAAGATTGATAAATATTACAGAGATAGTGATATGTCACTGCATTCTTCACTTTTGACCAAGTTACTGTAACCTAACATCCGCAGT
The DNA here is from genome assembly GCA_037127375.1 of Dione juno. Lineage (NCBI taxonomy): Eukaryota > Metazoa > Arthropoda > Insecta > Lepidoptera > Nymphalidae > Dione > Dione juno. The sequence continues at coordinate 753,458 of JAXRJS010000106.1, read as the reverse complement.
CCAAAAGCTTTTTATATTTAGCATTAAAAAACATATTGTATTGACCATACATAAACGATTCTCATTCTGTAGCAGACATTACGACGAGCGCAATGCCACTATAGCTTAGAAGACGACAACAGATCCAGATTTGAATTTGTTAAATAATATACTCACGTTAATCGAATACGAATAATGTATTTAATTCTAAATAATAACTTTCCCAACTAAGTCCCCTAATTTTTATATTACAGACATCCTCTATTCCCTCTATTGGCCCTACTCCTCGAAAGATGTGAGCAAGCCACTGCGGGGGCTGAGCCTCCAGCAGCTGATGCCTTTGGTGCAGATCTCCAAGCCTTTGTGCAGCACCAGCGGAGGGATAGGCGACCTTTCTTGGTCGACGATCCTGAGATTGATGGACTGATGATTAAGAGTATACAAGTAAGTGTCTGCGCAATTGAATTACTGGAACAGCTATTATAGTGGCTTTAATTAGACATGGCTAATAAAGGCGTGCCACACTGTTAACTTAATCTTTATATTGTTGAAATTATAATCAGAACAAAGATTTAAAATAAACAATCCGAAACAGAGAATTCAATTCTACTGCTATGCAGCCAGCATACTTCAAATAACGCTTTCTCGTTCCAGGTCCTCAGGATCCACCTCCTGGAACTGGAGAAGGTTCAAGAATTATGTAGGGATTTCTGTGGAAGGTATATCGCGTGTTTGAAAACTAAGATGCAGAGTGAGAATCTGTTAAGGACTGATTATAGTGCTGGTATGATATTGAAAAATTTTGAGGTTCATTTTTCACGTATTTATTTCTAGTTGGTTAAGCAGAGAGAACCTAGTGTTAAGACACTCCGATCTATTATTATATTTTTCGACTAGCCTTTGCCAAATTACGAATTTTCAGTGTAAAGAACTATAAATGATAATGAGGTCTTTAGGTGTAATGATAAGGAGGTCTTTAGGTGTTAGGTGGGATATGGTCTGACTGTAAATGCCATGAATGTGGGTTTGTTCCCATCAGTGGGAATGTAACGAATAATTTCCATTTCCTCGCTCTAGTTATATGAAGCGTGGCGTTGAGATTTATCACTCAGAAGGTAACAGAGTGTGTTGCCACTAGGTTCTCGCTGTCAACCCTGTTATATGCAGAATACAGTGTAAAGCTAAAAAAAATAATGATGCTAATAATTTCCAGGTGGTATAGAGAGTAATAACAATTTATCTGGACCGATGGATGATCATTCGAGCACATCAAACTCTCCGCAATATCAGGTAAAGTATAAAAAATATATATAATATACATTTATATACAATTCAAATTATTTGATTTAATTAACGGGGTCCAAACCGGGTTAATTCTGCGTGAATGTCCATCGCGTTGTAGGGTGAGGTTGGAGCAGTTCTTGGGAATTGGGACTAGTGTAGGCTTATGATAATCTATCTAATTGTAATTGGAAACTTTGTTATATTCTACTACAGTCTAATTTATAAACTGTTTATTCTGAAAGTGGTGTACGTCCATTTTCATTTATATGATTATAGAATGTTTGTTAATTAAAAAATGTAGACGAATTAAATGAAGTCTGGTGAAATTTTACTTTATCATAATAGTAATTCAATTATTAAAACAAATTTTAGACGTTTTTGACTAAACTGACTTTTAAAATAAACAGGCCGTGTATTTTTATATATAACTAATTAAAATAATCTTTATTTTCATCTTATGGACACAATTTTTTTTGATTAATAATAATTATTCCTTCCAGTCCCCAGCTGCCCCTCTACCCGCCCCCGCGTTCCCCCCAGTCTACCCGACAGTTACTGAACTACCCTACCCGCCTTTGCGGGAACAACGTAAGTAAATGCTTTATATAGATGCTTAAAAAAAATTTCACCTGTTTCTATATCTATCTATCTATCTATCTATCTATCTATCTATCTATCTATCTATCTATCTATCTATCTATCTATCTATCTATCTATCTATCTATCTATCTATCTATCTATCTATCTATCTATTTCTAGAAAATTTTGCATCGTTATTTTAACCCACGTCCTGTCCGATTTGCTCTAATATTTTCGGGATTGTGTTTGTATAGTAAAGAAATATAGCGAAGGAATGAAGAACATAATGCTAAAACACTCTGATTTTCTTTTTTTCTCCGTAATTGGAAACATTGCCTGTTAGTTGTCGGATCTCAACGCCGCACACCGTTTTATCTGAGTCTTCTTTTCTTATTTATTCATAACTCTTGGTAGTATTCATGGGTAACATGTTGTTTAATTTAAAGGCGCAAATATAGCTGACCGTACTATGTATCGTCATCTCTCCCTGCTAGAAGTCATTCTTGTCCATATGTGTGTAGGTCTATCCACTAGCCTAGACCGAGTCTAGAGTTTACTTGGTCAGTCCTCAGCATCAGGAACACACCACGTGATCTAGCGCTTTCTTCTCTTGCCTTGCACTAGACTTGACAACCAGTCATTCTCAAGATGCTGGAACAGCCAAGCTCTCATGACAAACAGTCAGTTCATTCTCAGCTCATTTAATGTGGAAGCATTGATACGAAATTCTTTCTTTAACACTCGTAACATCCTTAGTCAGTCACATTTATTGAGTGTACCTTTGTCTTTTTGGTATTCTGCAATGTCAACGTATCAGCGGCATAGAAATTGGGGATAATGATCGTTCACAACACCTGTATCTTAATGGCTCCTTCCATCTTAAATGTCTTCCATCGATCCTCCGTGTCAAGTGGCAGGACCGTATTCTAAACATTGAGGTATAGAGGCGCACTCGCCTTAGTGGTATAGAGGCGCTCATCACGAGACACCAGCTCAAGGTGGTATGGGCATGGAATATCAAAGGCTACCGAAGGCACTGCAGGGCAGCAAGGTGGACAATATTTTCGCTTCAAAGACGTCCTCTCCATCTGACGGCATGTCGATAGGTGGGAGGAGCGAGCTCGTCTCGGCACACACTGCTCCACACATCGCAAAAATACAGATAATTTTGAAGAACGACGTCTAGAAGATCACCAAAGCCTTCCTACAACTTCATTTATAACCCAGCTGGTCAGCTTCTCTGTGCATCTTGTGATTGGGTGTTTAAAACCAAGTTCGGTGTTGCGAGCCATATCAGAGCGCACCATAAAGTATACCCTTGATATGCGTGGAGCCACCGTCGCCGGATACGGTGTGGACGATGATTATTATTATGACGATCGTAGTGGCTTCTTTAGTTATAGTCCATAATTTTCTTACCTAGTCCATATCAGTCCACATAATATACGTCGCTTATAGACCACGTAGTCTCCCCCGTTCGAGATCAAGGCTATTGGGTATATGTATATAGGACGATATCAATTTGCAGTTTCAATTTTCGATACGTCGCTGTTCTTATTTGATCGATCTAAATAAATAAAATTATATAGTGAATAAATTATAAGGTTAAGTTGAATAAGTTAGAATTAAACAAGTTGGATCAGAATTATTTTACATAAAAGTGAATATAAACTGTAAATTTGAAGGAAAGAAAGAGGCTATTTCTCCTTATGAAAAAAAAAATATATATCGTAGCTTAAAACTGCAAAATCAGTCTCTCACAGGGTGGAACGCGGAGAATGGAGTGTCTTAACACTAGGTTCCCTCTGCCTACTATCTCTTCCTTAAGAAAAAAATCCTCAGGCTGTACACCGCTTATTGGAAACTGGAACCTAGTGTTAAGACACTTCGCTCCCGATTTATGCGAAGGCGGACTTCAATGTCGCGCATTGTCTCGTTACCAGAATCTAGGAAATGATAATAATTTATTTACCCGAACGGGGATCGAATCCAGAACCGTCGCGTTTCATAAATTAGATTTTAATTAGATATTATTTTATTTTAATTTTAGCACCTCTTGTAGTACAAGGTTCGACGCCGATAGGTCAAATTGGTGCTGGACTTCTTTCTACAGACTCTTTTACGGGTAAGTTTTTAAATTTCATTTGTTTTAATTTTTTTTGTAGTCATTTAAAAAAAAATCCGAGATGCTCCTAATAAATAAATGGTAATATAATTTTGATAAAAACTTATAGCTCAATTGTCGATTCAAGAGGAGCTGGTTCGAATCCAGCTAGGTCAGGTTTTGTGTCGCATGTTTACACAATACCAAGTGTTCTTAACTTTCGTCCGGAATTTAAAACACATACATACATACATCTATAGCTTTAGTAGTCAGAGAGAGCAGACTGCCAATGCTATGGTCTCTGCATACCTCTTTCGCCTCGTCCACTGTCATTAACCTCTATCATACATACCCTCCGGGGGTCCTCATGGTACTCACTTGACCTTCCTCCAGCATCATCAACACCGTGTCCTTGAAGGTTACCCCTCCAGTTACCACTAACTCTTGCTTCATATATCTTTTTTGCCATTCTTTCATCACTCATTCTCTTGACGTACCCAAAACGAATTTGCTCAATGCGGCGTTTGGTTTCTAGTGCCAGCTTCCAGTGGGAATCGAACCGACGATCTCTCTAATAAGCAGACCAAGTTTGTATACGTAACTTCAATACTTTCCAGGTACAAACTCCAATTCCAACTCCTCGATCTCAGGGTCTCCGCCCCCCGGAGCTGATGATGAGGAGGAAGGTGGCAAGCGAGGGGTCCTACCGAGACACGCAACCCAAGTCATGAGAGCTTGGCTGTTCCAGCATCTTGTTGTGAGTTGTTTTGTTGTTTGACTGTCAGGTTCCGTGTGAGGGAAGAAAGATTACTCAATTTCTCCTTCTAGACCAGTATGTCATTTCACTAATAGTTTCGGGAATTCTAGCGGAAATAGGGAAAGAGAGTGTCTGGACATAATGTTCTCTCTGCCCATCTTGCAAAGCGCGATACTAAAAAGAAAAAAAAATGCTTTATTTATGAATAGGTAATGGGTTCGATCCTCATGAGGGGGGAGGGTTTAATTTTTGGTGTAATATATTAATATATACTTACAATTATAATAAGTATATATATACTTACAATTTATGAGTATGTTTGTTTGCTTGAAATCGCTATTCTAACTACTACTGCTTCAAATTGATAAATTATTTTTGTGTAAAATAGTCCATTTATTGATGAAGGCTATAGGCTATGGGCTATATGACATCACACTATGATTAATATGAGTGGAGTAGTAATGAAACATGTTGTGAAAGGCCGCGCGGATGAAGTCGCCGGCGGCCGCTTGTATGTACAATTTATAATTATAACTAGGATTTCATAAAAATTTCTTCTATAAACTGTTCTTCTGAAATTTTACGTGGTGCATTTAAAAGTGATTCATTTTACTTGCGATGGTTGCCAGTTCGATTCCTATTTAGGGTAATTATTGTATTTAAACTATTGTCATTGTTCCCGCTCGGGTGAGACAAAGCGTGGGGTTGAGATACGAATATTAATAATAAACAACTTTACCACTAGGAAAAGAAATCGTATAAATTAATTTCGACGTGACTTGGTGAGAACGTATGGTTTAGTAGAGCGTTTGGTTAACACGAGGCGCGGGTTCAAATCTAAATATATTAAAAAATTATATTGGTTCCTCTCTCTTTGCAGCATCCCTATCCCACAGAGGAGGAGAAGAGATCTCTCGCCGCACAGACGCGGCTCACCCTGCTGCAAGTCAACAACTGGTTCATAAACGCGCGCCGCCGCATTCTGCAGCCGATGCTGGACTGCCAGGAGAAGCCAGGTCTGACATCGACATCTACATATTAGCCAAGATGTTCTTAGTGTTCCGCAGGTGTTTCACAAGAAAAGTTCCGTAGCAATTTCATATTTGCTTAGTTAGCGGAGAGTACAGATTTTATTATTCATTTGTACTGTAAGTTCTATTTGTTTTACTTTATGCAAAATTTCATAATACTAGGTAAACGGGAAGGTATAGGTTTTGATAATGTTTCACAAATAGACAGACGGACGGCAAAGTGATCGTGTAAGGGTTCAATTTTATTTTTTTTGTTGTACGGAACGTAAAATGGAACCCACTATGGGAACTCTTCATTATCTCTCTACCTGTCCGTCTGTCTGTAAATACTTGCAATTTTTCTCAAGAACACGTGGAGGTAACAAGCTAAAATTAATATACAATTTTTTACGTCACAGATAAAATTGAACTTCTAAATCCAATGCAATTTCGAACTTTCCGGTGTTTTAGAATTATGGAATTTGGCAAGAAGATTTACTTACTTATATTTTTAGCTCATTTCATACAAAACTAGCGTATTCGCTCGCAAATTTAAATCAGTCCTAAAATAATCTAATAGATACGAAACCATATGTACGCGAATTCAACTCGCACTTGACCGATCTATAAATAATTTTCCTTTTAAGTTGTGAAACTTGAAATTCAACTTATTTGATACTATTAAAGTATGTTATTATATACTATAAATATATTTTTGAAACTCAGATCATTTTCACAGTGACTATGTAAGCGCGATTGGTAATAGGTTCCATTCCCATCCAGCAGAATTTGTATATGTTGTTTAAATTGTTTATATTATGTCGCTCTGTAAACAAGAAAAAGCGCGGAGGAGGGAGAAAGGGGAGGAGGAAAGGAACGGAGTGTCTTAACACCGGCTTCCCTCCGTCTATCCCGCTATATGCGGGATACAGCGTGAAGATGTATAATTGATTTGTTTCCAGGTGGCAAGAAAAGTAAAAACGGCTCGTCCATAAACAAGAGGTACTGGCCGGACGCTCTCACCAATCCGCAATTCACCGCGGGTTAGTATTAGTTAGTTAGTATGTTTCTATATTAAAATATACTAGCTAGCTCTCGCTGCTTGGTTTGCTTGGACCCTGTGACTTGTGACCTGTGACCTGTGACTTGCGTCATCTACAGGTCATCTGGACAAAAGCAAAGCTGGAGTAAAGTCTATTACGCAGTTCTGGAATATTTAAATCATAATAATGTGTGGGGTTAATGCCATTTGAATGTCATTCGGGATAGCTACTACCATTGTATTTAATAATAATTTTATATTGATATGAAAAAGTAACTGTTAAGCTTGTTGACGGCTCTTCTGCAGAACTGCCTTCCGAGCTGGTGTACGGTGGTGGCGTTCATTCGACAGTTCATTCTACATTAAAAGTGAAAGGGAAATATAAAAGTATATCCAAAAGTATTAAGATAGAGTATATTTAAAATTTGATTTTTTTTAAAAAAAGACATGAAAAATTGAACGCAGTGGTATTTGAACCCGCGCCTCATGGAAACCATCCAAGCGCTCTGACCACTAAGCTATGCGTTCATCATCATCATTGTTTAAGCATTTTTTCTATACATAGTGTGGATTAAAATTTTAAAAACCCTTAAAAATGTTTAGAATTTTAATGTACGAGTATATATCCTTGGTTAATGCTCATCACGCTGATCAACTTGGTCAGGAGCCATTACTTCATACTTCAGCTGGTCTATTATGGTTAAACATTAGGTGTTCCAGTCTTCAAACAAAAACCACTCAATCCCAAATGCAGTAATTCCAAACATGTGCAGTAATTCCACAAACAAACATACAGTTTTAATATATATATATAATATATATATATATATATATATATATATATATATATATATATTGCCAGTATATGTATATTGTAGATATGCACTATTATAAGCATCATCTATATTACATTCAAGATTCCAACCGATCAATGTACTTGTCATCCGTTACTAGATTGGTCTGTGAATGACAGACGGTTGACCTTTAATGAGTGACATACAGACAGATACTTACTCGTACAATTTCAAATGAATGATTTTATTACATTCTATGTATACATTAGTATAGTTTTTTTTAAATATAAAATTTTCATAATGGAATTATAAACATTTCAGACCTTTTTTGGGTTTCACGACTCAAGAAACAATACTTTCCTAATATTTTTATCTCTAAACCTTCCAGGCTTGCTATCATCGTCAGAGGACGAAGAGCAAGATGGCGACCAGTCCGCTGATGAGGAGTCTCGTGATGAACACGTGGACACCTTCCCGCCTGTACAGCATTGAGGTGAGATACGCGTATACACAGACGCACGGACCAACGGACTTGCACATTCTTAGATTGATCTAAAAAAAAATATTTTCAAAAGACAATTTCTGAAAAATCACGGTTAAAATTTTCTTGTTATGATATAGGGTTTTAAGTGTTTTTGGCAAAATTATAAGTTACAGAAACTTTAATTTTAGTAATTAAAATAATAATAATGCAGTACAAGTCAAATTAGTTGTAATATTGAATTAAAAAAAAATTAAAATCATAGTGTTGCAACACTAAGTTCTCTCTGTCTATCCTGATATATGCGGGATACAGCGTGAAGCTAAAAAACAAAGGTATTCCATAAAAAATTTATATATATATATATATATATATATATATATATATATATATATATATATATATATATATAATATATATATATATATATATATATATATATATATATATATATATATATATATATAATTATTTTATATCATAGAGTGGTTGTTTAAACATCATTCCATCTCTTTCCAGCACACAATGTTAGAGCGGGACAACAACATGACACATTCAAAACAAAAAGACAAAACTGTGTATACCATAGATTGTAAGTAGATTATAAAACCATGTATACGTAATAATTACCTCACTATTTTAAACTTACATAATATATATTTCTATTTTATATATATTTAAAAAAGACAATTACAATCTTTTTTATCTGTTCCCTTTTTTGACAGAAAAAAGATATCAACTTGACAGATAGTAAATTTCAATTAAAAAAAAAAAATGTTCATTGGATATCTTTGTTGTGTTATTAATAGAAGAGACTCTTCTTTTTTAATTTTGAATTACTGAAGCAATATTAAGCTTGTTTAGAAGAAAATTGTAGAGAAGGAAAATCGTTTTGGAATTGTACATTTTGATGCTTTTGGTTTTTATATATTATATGATATAGCAACACTGATGCTATCTTTATTTTTCACATCAAATTGAAATTATGCAATTCTTCCAGATTTAAATATTGACTTAGATATTAATAATTGATAATTATTTAATTTTAGTTATTATACCGAAGACTAAGTAAATGTTTAACTAGACTAGTAGTTTTAGAATGGTTTTTTTTTTAAATAACAATGAAATCATTTATCTATCGTTCAAGCATATAAATTACAAACAAGTTACTACTTATAATTTTACAGTATTTTAACACTTCATCTGTAAATTTTAAATGTTAATTTTTTAAACAGTGTTGCCATATCACCCAACTTACCCACATATTTGAGAAGCTTTAAATCTTTTTTTCTCTTTTAGTACCCATCGCTTTACAATTAATTAATTATAGCGCGTCAATTTTTCAACCGGTTGTGAATATGATAGATTTGTTTTTCCTTCACCGACTGAAAACTGAAATAGTGATAAGGATATTTTTTACCACAGATAAAAAAGTAAACTATAGACAATACCGTCCATAGACAAATGTGTATTTATTTGTATAAATAAGTTAATATACTCGATTATTTTTATGTTTATTTTTTTTCTATCAGCCGCCATATTAGTTTTTATGTAATTTAAGTATATATAATGTAATATGTATATGACTTTAATAGTGAAAGTATTGTAAATATTTATACAACATATATATAGTTGTTTCTCTTTTTTTCATTGCAAATTTGTTAAAGTTAGAAAGAGATGGCATCATGTAATGAATTATTTAAACCGTTCTTGAGATTAGAGCGTTTAACCAAACACAGTCTTCACTTTATAATATTTGTAAAGTTTATTTAAAAATCTATACTATTGTGTACTCTATATGATATTTCAATACAATTTATTTAAGTCTTTAGTTCTTATAGTCATATACATATTAAGTTATATTTTTTTAGCAATTAAATGGATTATACGACAAATATACGATTCAAGTAAATGATGTATACTCAAAAAAAAAAAAAAAAAGAAAGAAACATGTTGATTCAAAACCTGTATACGTGGAAATTGAGGAAAATTAAGATTTTAGATATAAATAAAAACGTTATTATACGGACAAAATAATACAAGTACAGTATTCTATTCGATTTGGTGTAATTTTTAAGGCATAGCGGGTGTTTTGAAATGGGCTTTGTTTAGTTTAAACGCGCGTTGCCATGGCAACGTGTACGTGACGTCATACAGTAGTGTCACATAGTCATACATATGGTAGTGTGCGTTGTATATATTTTATACACTTAGAGTATATCTAATGCGTTATTTAATAATATATTGACTTTCTCAACTCATTTGTCCTCTACCGTACAGTGTGTGTGTGTGTGACACGTACCATACTATTTATTTCACACAATTTTAATTAAAAATGATCAAAATATTCAATTTTTTAGGTACTATTATTATATTTTATTTATTTTTCTAATTATATAAGTATGGATGCTTTTACTAGATATCTCTAAAAGTGCTAAACCAAATACCTGTTAATTTCATTAACTTCAGTTTCCGAGTAATTAGCGGACACACATACATGATATGTTCTTGAACTCCAAGCTGATAGATAACCACCTATTTTAAATTTGATTAAAAAGAAATAAATTACATGTCAAAAAAAATCAATCGCCAGTTAATATGATTTTAACAATTTTATAAATCTGATGGAACGGAAGTTCCTTTATTACATATATATATATATATATATATATATATATATATATATATATATATATATAATATATATATATATATATATATATATATATATATATATATATATATATATATATATATATATATATATATATATATATATATATATATATATATATATATATATATATATATATATATATATATATATATATATATATATATATATATATATATATATATATATATATATATATATATATATATATAATATATATATATATATCTATATATATCTATATATATAATTATATATATATATATATATATATATAATATATTATATATATATATATCTATATATATAGATATATATATTATATATATATATATATATATATATATATATATTATATATATATATATATATAATATATATATAATATATATCTATATATACTATATATATATATTATATATATATATATATATATATATATATATATATATATATATATATATATATATAGCATATATAGGAGTGTCCAAGAGCTCCAATGCCTTCGAATAACGCACTATCCCATACAAACATTACGGAATAAAGTGACACTACATTCTCTCTGCATTCTCTCATGCGGATCGAAACTCTTGGCACATTTCATCACACCTGATCGTGATTCATGAATATAAATAATCGGAACGTGATTAATATAGGCAAAACATATTTCTCATAGTTTTAATATATTTTATAATGTAAGTGCTGTCGTCAGAAAGAGAACCGTGGTAAGCTATAAAAAAAAACCATTTTTCTTTTAAAATAACTTTTGTCCATTTATTTGCAAAGTGTTTGAAATGTTTCAAATAATAATAATAATAATAATAATCTATAAATGAATATCTTCCAATACTATGTAATGTTTAAACTATGAATTGCACTAAATATTTCCATATAAATAATATAAATTTGACATTTTATAAAATGACATTTAGATTTTTTAATTTTGTCAATATAACAAAATGGCTTGTACCCAATTCCTTACAGCCAATATGAAGCCAGATGAATGAGTACGTATACGCAAACCACCATAGTGATAAAAAGCTTTGTATCTTCCATTATTTTGTATTGAGAGAGATTTGTATTAATATATAGGATAAGGGGTATTTTTGTTAAAGTTTTACTTAGATTTTTCGGCCTATTCTGTGAAACGTAGCCTAAACTAGTTATAGTGTACCGACGTTATTATTAATAATTCTATTTATAAATGTATTAATAAATATATCATAAAATTAATAGTTTAATAAATCAAACGATAATTTACTGCATATAATGTAAGAGAACATAAGTTGATTGAATGAAATAGTGACTTTTAGTTTATATATTTCTTTTAGATGAACATTTGTCATAATTATTTAAAAACTTAAATTTTATTAAAAAGAAAATATTAATTCGATTTTGTTAATGTATGTTTAAGCAGTAATTTTTATTAATTTTTTTTTATTATACCACGTTATATAATTTATCTGTGATTATTGTTTAAAAATATTTTAATAATTGTAAACGTGGTCTATTTTAATATTATATTAAATAATAAAAATGTCGGTACCATCGTCTGTTATACGAAGAAACGGATATACGTAATAATGTGAAATATAAGATTTTTTATTGTAATTTTTAATTCTGTATCTATATTCTTAGGATAGGATGTATTTTTAATCTATTTTAACGGCCATCTTGAAATTAAATAACTTATAATATTAGACTGTTTTAAAATGTAAAATTTATTTGACATTTTTTATAATATAGATTATTAAGTTACTAATTTAACTATTAATAATATATTTTATTTAATTTCAAGGTGCTCTTAGCCATAAAATATAGACTGTATAACTAAATGTCATCGGCGAGTTCTTTATGCTGTGTTTTTATGAAAAAAAACTAAACAGTCTATAATCTGTGGTTGAAATGTCCAGCTGTAGTATACCATAGAATATAAAAAACGCTTCTAGAAATAAAAAAAAACAATTTGATTATTGTAAGGCATAATATTTTACTAGTCAATACAATCAGTCTCGCTATTTTTTTTTATATTTTATGAAAAATTGTGTTTTTAATTGTGAATGTCTTTTGCTTGGAATTGTTTTGAAATGTAAAAAAAAGTATATTATGCAATTACATTAAAAAGTTATTTTCATCTTTTTTTCATTTTTTTCAAGCAAAAGACGTTGATACAAAACACACTGTGTACAGTTCGCTGCAAAATATAACCTTTATCGCATGCCAGGTGTGTGTGTTTTTTTTCAATTTTCTATCTCCCTTTAAAGTAAAACTCGGCGTTGTGCTCCGCCAATCAACATGCATATATAATAAATCGTATATATATATATATATATATATATATATATATATATATATATATATATATATATATATATATATATATAATATATATATATATATATATATATATATATATATATATATATATATATATATATATATATCTTCTTCCACTTAGCATTATCCCAGCCTATTGCCAGGGTCTGCTTTCCTACTCAGTCTACTCCACTTTGCACGGTCTTGAGCATCCTCAGTGGTTAGTCCATTGGCTCTCATGTCGTGCGTCACGACGTCCAGCCATCGCTTCCTTGGGCGTCCGGGGGGTCTTACTCCAGGGACAGACATATCAAGGCATTTTCTTCCGACGTAGTTCTTAGGCCGGCGCAAAACGTGGCCATACCATCTCAGACGACGCTCTTGGAGCTTATCCGCTACGTCACGGACCCCAAGACTACCTCGAAGGAATGTGTTGCGTATGCGGTCAGCCCGAGTAACGCCACACATCCACCTCAGCATCTTCATCTCCGTTACGTGAAGCTCCTGAGTGTGCCGAGATAATGCTGGCCAACATTCGCTGCCGTATAAAAGAACTGGTCGGATCATGCTCTTGTATATCAGCCCCTTGAGTTTGGGCGGTATTCTGCGATCGCAGACCACACCAGTGACCTCCCGCCATTTGGCCCTAGCAGCGCTAACCCGGGCGTGGACATCGTAGTCGATGCCTCCGGACTCGTGCATAATGGATCCAAGGTACCTGAACTTCTCCGACTTAACGGCTGGCTCAGGCCCGATGTGGATGGTGCTCGAGTCTGGGTTCCCGCAAGCCATGTACTCGGTCTTTGACACGTTCAGTTTAAGACCACCGTTCTCAAGCGCACCCTTCCAGGCATTCACTTTACGCTCCAGCATATATATATATATATATATATATATATATATATATATATATATATATATATATATATATATATATATATATATATATATATATATATATATATATATATATATATATATATATATATATATATATATATATATATATATATATATATATATATATATATAATTATCTTCTTGACACTAAGCCGTTTGTAAACCTTACTTATATAGAGAGTGAAGTGGAAATATTGCGGAACCCAACGCTGCGCTTTTCGTCTTCGTCGTTTCGTCTATCTAAGGACACTATGGAGTATACTATGTAAATATTCACTATCATAGCATCCGAAAGCCTTCATATGATGACGCAGCGGTAGGTACCTATTTAGGGAAGTTAGTTATTTAATTTTTTCCCCTCTGGTAAATCAAGTGCGACGTAGAGTTCCGCCTCTCAATATGTAATAGAATGTGGAGAATGGAATAACTCGACACTTTCATCTTGTCTCCACCTTTGAGATTGAGATTTGACATAAGCTCACATTATACAGGGGAAAGGGGAAGCTTGAAAAATAATCTAAATCGATTTCATATTTTTATTATAAACATAATGATTGGATACAAAATGTTCGCTTAAAATTACATTATTTACAATTTTCCTTATAACCCAATAATTAATTTGGAATGTATTATCTATACTAGTCTTTATGTAAAGCTTTACATGAGCTTCATTACATAACATTGAAAAGTTCGTTGTACACACACACACACACACACATATATATATATATATAAATATATATATATATATATATATATATATATATATATATATATATATATATATATATATATATATATATATATATATATATATATATATATATATATATATATATATATATATATATATAAGAATTATAAAACCAGTTCCAACGAACTTAATAATGACGTAACATTAATAGTATATATATAACTATAACTAACAATGAATTCGAATTGAGCAATTTTATGAAAAGTGTAGACTTTACACAAGCGTTTAATGGTCGTGGGTTCAAATCACTGTAAAGAAAATATTGTATATATATATATACTATATATATATATATATATATATATATATATATATATACATATATATATATATATATATATATATATATATATATATATATATATATATATATATATATATATATATATATATATATATATATATATATATATATATATATATATATTATTTAGTCTGGCTAGACGTAGAGCGGCGTTGAGTTCCGCTAAACAGCTGTTTACAAAATTGGCATGAAGACGGCTGAACGGAGTGGTGTACTACAAGGTTCTCTATTTAGTCAAATCTTTTAAACTTTATATAATCTCAATATTACAAGTATTTTGACAGTTACCTTTAAATATTGTTGATTATTAGAATAATCTTACGTCAATTTAAATATATATGAAGAATAATGAGGTATTTAATAAAATAATAAAAAAAAAATGTTAAATACAGATAAATAATATGATCGTTTAAAATTAATAATAATGGTAACATCTACATTGTTTTAAAAAGTTCAAAATTGATAGAAGTCATCTGTCAATGTAATCAATGTCAAAGTCAAAGTAAATCTGTACGGAGAAATTATTTTACTTGATTTTTTTTATTGGAAACGTGTCAACTGATTTTGATGAAACTTCCTTTTAGTTTTTTTGTTAATTATATTCTGGTTACATCCTTAAAATACTCTTAATAAATCTATTTTAGAAAAAGAAAGTGTACTGTTCTGTACTGCATTAATGGCGTTTCGAGCGTGCCAGTTGAGCACAATTCACTTCGCCAATGTCACGTTGTATGGAGAATACACGAAGGAGAATGTACGGTGAAAAAGAAAGTGTATCAAAGCTAAATAAAAAAAAAATACATATTAAATTTAATGAATTTGACAGTGACACAGATTAAAAATGGGAGAAGCCGCAAATATTTTTTAAAATCGTTTAAAAAATATTGGGGCTTCTCCCATTTGACCAATGTTCTCGGATTTACTACAATATAATTAACGTAAACTGTACATTTTATATAACTTATTTATATACGAGCATATTGAAATAAAACCAACGCTCGATATTAAGAGAAGCTTAACAAAATACAACAGTGAAAACTGCATTTCTGCATCAGTTTAGCCGTTTCTGAGATTAGTGAGCACAGACGTACAGACAAATAGATGAAAGTTTTAAAAAAAAATATTTTGGCTTCTATTACAATAATAAAACAAACTACTCCCGCCCAATAATAGTCATATATGTTCCATATACAGACGATCAGTTACATTTTTATTTTATGTATATTATATATATTTCTTTAGATATATATATTTTGAACAAGTCAACAAGTCATATTAAATATAGTCTTCAATTATTGAAGAAAAAAAAATAAAAAAATATCAATGCTATTAATTAATACATTGGTAACAATATGAAGCCATTTCATAAATAAAGACCTTAAAATTAAAATTTATGACTCATTAACTTATTCCCTTAAGCCATAATAATATATTAAAGGAAAAAATACATACAAAAATAGTCTTTAGTAAGCCACTTGTTTTACTGATTGATTTGTCTCTGGTAAAAAAAAAAACATATATTTAATAGACTCAATAAACAAATAAAGTCAAATTGAAATTACTAAATAAATTAAAAATAAAATAAATATTTATTCCAAAAATATATATTTATCCCATAAACACAAAAAATGGGGACGACTATTTCTTTAAATCTATTCAATGGGGACTATTGTTTTTTTGTATTTCTGAAATACCTTAATTCATATTTAAACCATAGAAGCTCAAAAGTTCAACTTTGATAAATCAAGTTTATTATTTACAGCCTGAATTGACCAACAAAAGTAATAAAAACAATATTATTGATTATAAAATTGCTTAAAATAATAAATAAAAAATAAAAAAGAATTTGATTTAATTGCTTGTTATATTCTATATATATTTTTGCAATAAAACGTTTAATAATAATCAGTTTATGTATAATGTATATAGACTAGCATTATTGGTCAATCTTTTTTTTACTATTACACATAAATTTTAGCACAGGTTTTAGCGTTTTATATTGAACATTCTAAAAAAAATTTTTGAATTTATTAATTAAATAATTTGAATAAAAAAAAGTACCACAATACATTTGTAGATTATATATGTGTATATCCTATACCTTCTATAATATAAGTACATTTATGAGCAAATTGTGGTTACAGTCTAGATAAAAAACTGATCGTTCAGTCCGAAAATATTTATATCCTAATATATATTTGTATTGAATATATTTGCAAAACAAATTTTCTCATAGTATTTCTCATCCCATAAATTTGAGATAAACTTTGTATTTCTATAGAAAATACAGTGTCAAAACCTCTTATTACTAAATATAAATGGGCATTCCTATTTCACAAACCAAATAATGGGTGCTACTATTTCCTTAAATCTATATAATGGGAAATATAGTATCATGGAATGTATGCATAATACTTATCGGCACCATAAACACCATATTTATATACCCATCGGTTTTCTCAAACCTCATCCAATCCATACGAAACACTAAAGCAAGAAGTTAACTAATAATAATTATCCAATTTAAACAACCGACTTTTACGGTGTTCAGACATTATGAAGACATTTTCCGAGTCGATTAAGGACTCTCTCTCAGTTTGAGTTATGTTGCCTTTAACGAAATCTCTATTCAATATAGACTTCAGCTCGTCGATGCTTTGACTTAAATTTTCTGTTCTATTTAAGAAATTAAGTTCTTGTAAACCTCCTTTGCTATGACCACTGGATTGTTGGTTTGGATGGTTTAAAGGTTGGTAAGCTGTTTCTTTCCCTTGTAAAATTTTCTGTGAATTGTGAATTATTAGCGTCGATCCTCGCCTAATGGTTTCTCTGCCAATTTCAACAATTTCCAGCGAGTTTTGCCCG
Organism: Dione juno; assembly: GCA_037127375.1. NCBI lineage: Eukaryota > Metazoa > Arthropoda > Insecta > Lepidoptera > Nymphalidae > Dione > Dione juno. Next base: position 735,615 of record JAXRJS010000106.1, on the reverse strand, counting down.
ATGACGAATCTTTTGTATGCTTTTATGAAAACTATGATAATAATTGCCAGACCGATTATGATGAGAGAATATGATATTAGAGGAGCGGCGATGGGACCGAAGGTGGTGCCAAGGAATATCCATCTCCAAATAGAAGTCGATACTTCGTCTATGCCCTGAGAAAAAGTAAATCATTATTTTAAATTTATGAACAAATCTGTTATATATTTGTAAGATATCAACACGAAATTCTTTCCCTTATATACAATAATTAAAAGTATTTAAATCAGGTCAATTTATTTCAAATGTTTTAGTTTAATTCAATTAAATTCAATTAATTCAATTATCAATTTATTCGATACAATGTTAAAGAAAATAATATTTTATAGTTTACAATTAACATGAATATGAATATAAATTATTTAATAATAAAAAAAATTACCTCTTCCAGCCACATTACAGGAAACACAATGTCAGGAAACTTGTGTATATCGTTTACTTTTATATTCGGCGCCTGATCCACTTTGATATTCAGCTGTACTCTTACTTTCACTTCTAAGGGAACGCCTATTTTCTAAAAAATAGATTTCCCCATTTGCATATAATATTAAAAAAGATAATATTAAAAAACAAATTGGACGACACATTCTTATCAAGATATGTGTTTAAAAAAAAAAACCTTCATCTTTATTTTTATTACGTAGTTTTTTAGGACGAGATTTATCAGTAATTGTATTGAAACTTCTAATTCAATTTCACTATATATCTCATACAATATACCAGAAGGCAGAGAGAACATAACATAGAAACTCTCCGTTCTCTACTTTCAATGCAAATTCAAACAGTGTGTTGAGTGGCGGTGGCCTTTGTCTGCCCAAAACAAGCTCAAATCCTTATCAATTGAATGTAAAAACGAATAGCAAAAATTAAACTTACCGGTTGCAATAATATGAAGCTTTCGTGGTTCTTCTTATTCGGATTCATGCCTTCAAAACGTTCCAGTAGAGACGGTTCAGCATCATAGAAGTGAGGGTATGACAGATATACTGGAGCGTCTGGAGTAAGAAATACGATTGGTTTAATTTTAGAGGACAAGTTGTGGCAAGGGGAGGCGACCTGGTGACATAACCCAAAACAAGAATACAATATAGGTAAAAAAAATTTAAACTTTCTTAAGAAAACTTGTGTAATGGTTAAATATAAAAAAAAAATTATTCATTTTTCCTACTTAAAAATTCTGGGGTGGGCACCATATTCTTCTGGAGTGGGCACATACCACCTCTCCCCATTCCAAATAGCAACAGCGTTTATTATATAATAATCGACAGTTCATAGAAAATGTCAGTTTAATCTATTTCAATTTACATAAGAGCATCAATATTACTGAATACCTAAGTTGGTAATATTTTAATGTTTATGTAAGAAATAAGATAATTGATTACCAATTAGTTTCATTTATGTTGAACATTAGCTAAGTGTATTTCTTCCAGTAATTCTGTATAAAGTGATATGAAGACATAAAAAAAAAGAATACACCAGCTCCTAATTTTGATCACAACCTTGGTATGATAATATTCCTGCATCATCAGCTAAATGACATATTTTCGGTTGATAATAAAATCCAGATGAATCCTTTCTCAATTAATGCGATTCTAATACAGAAAAGCTTATTATATGTAGATTTTTTTTTTTAAATAGATTTTTCGAACCTTTGTTTTTGATTCAGTTCCACCAAGCCTTGTTCAGATTAAAATTCCTCTAGTACATTGTAGTCTGTTTGGAGTAATATACTTAAATTATTGATTTATATATATATATATATATATATATATATATATATATATATATATATATATATATATATATATATATATATATCTTGCTAATATTATTAGCTAATTTATAGTATTGATGCTTAATAGTTTCTCTTTTTTATCGGTTGAGCTTTTTACATACATATTTATTTCTACACTTGCATTCATGTTTTTTCATATATATGTATATTATAAATCTGCACTCATTAGCTCCACGCTTTCTCCCTAGCGGAGTGGCAAGAGATAACTTTCACCTCATCCCCTTCATACTTGTCCTCTTGTTTTTACGTGATAGATGATACTGGAGAAAGGTCCTCCAGGGTTATCGTTACAGTTTCCTTCATATCCTGACTCCTGCATCATAGATCTTTCTTACTATTCTTTAGGTAATCATTCATTCTCACGACATGTTCGAGTCACCTGTGCACGTTCCTCTTCATATGTGACATTGTCGCTAGGCCATCTGGTAGTGACTAGTCCTCTGGGTATGTGCATTGTGGACTCTGTCAGCTAAATTAACCCCGTATATCTTCCAAGGAGATCGCATTACCGCTTCACAAAAGCCAAAGCATCGTTCTCGAAATCTTTCGACGTCTTCATATCTATTTTGTATCAGCCGTCTACACTAATACGTCTCATACCACCTAAATTAAAAAAAAATAAGTTTTATTTTTCAGCCTTTCCAGCCTCTCACTGTTGTTTGGTTTACAAATTCTTGCCAAAGTTTTCTTTGTAGGTGATGTATCTGCTGCAGCCTCTTATTTCAATGCAACAGTCGATTTATATAATGGTAGGTGTTCCTGGAGATTAGGAAACTGATGTCGGTAAGTTCCTCATCTTGGTGCAATATATGCGGTCTGATGGAAAGGCCAAGTCTTCGTAAGATGTTTTTTGACCACGAGCTTTACACGTTTTCAAGAACAAAATGTATAACCCAAATATTGTATGACAATAATATCATAGGTTTTGCGGTTACCACTGTGTTCTCCGGGGACGGTCGTATATTCAAATAGGAACAAGTGCGAGTAGTATTCGCGTACCGGGGGTCCCGTACCTATTTCATGATTGTAGGTATTCCGCTGACGAAATTTTGTATATTTTTTTATTTTTAGTATTTATTGTTATAGCGGCAACGAAATTACGTGATTTGTGTAAATTTCATCTCTCTAGGTTCATCACAGTTTATGAGATACTATATAGGTCCTATATTTACCTTTTAGATACGGAATTCTAAAAATAGCTAACTAAAAAATAAGTCGCGAAATTTTTTTAAAAAATGACGTAACTCCATAACAACGTATGGTCTAATTAGCGAAGAGCATTTAATAGGAGCCAGGATCTCTGGTGAACCCTGGGGAAGGCTTAAGTCCAGCAGTAGCCAGGCATTGGCTGAATATATCCAAAAAAGAACAGGTTCAAATCCCGCAAATGTTAAAGTTTTCATACGTATTCTTAAATACTTTCACTTTCCTTGGCTTTTGAGCTTAAAGTTACTCCATAATTATTTAAAATATAAAAAAATATATGTTACTTTCAAATGAAAGTTAACCTTGACACAAAATGTCAAGGTTATGTCACTATGACGTCACACAATAACTATGAATCGTGGATTGATATTATTCATAATTAAACTATTATCGGTTGCATTTAAGTAAAGTAAATATAGTATATTATGCTATTTATCTTGTAAACGCGACGGTAAGGGGTTCGATTCCCAATGCCGAAGAATGAAATGTTATACCTAACTCTCTCTGGTAACAAGACAACCAGGTAAAGCGCGGCGTTGAGTTCCGCGACTCAACACGCAATGTCTCGTTGAACAGAGTGTCCCAACACTAGGTTCCCTCTCCCTACTTGCTATATGCGGTATATACATTAATAATAAACATTTCCTTCTTAGTAAAGAAGAGAACATAGTGTCTTATCACTAAAAAAAAGCTAAATATCTACATTATCGAATTCGCCACACCTCGCCTTCAGATTGTGCAACGAGCACTTGAGAAACCAAGTCGTAGTTGATCTCTAGCAATAAGTAAATATGTTAAAACAAATCAAACACGCTGTATACGTAATGTATATTTTAAATTGGCACACTCTGTATTCAGGTATTCTATACTACATCATGCCTTCAAAATTCAAGTTTCCATCTTCGTATACCCATATGTAGCTTTGGATCTAGTGGACTCATTACCTATAGGCTATAGCGAAGTGCTGCTGAATTACAAGCGGCAAAAACAGTTCTTAAAATAAAGAAGAAGAGTCCTGCAAGACCCAAGAGATGAGAACTGGCGTGAACAACAACTCACCGTTGCTATTGGCACGGAGGCAGTGGAACGCGTCCACAAATTTACCTACCTCGGGGGCCTCGTGGCAGAGACTGAAGTTACTGAAGAGGACATCGCTTCACTTCAATATTTTTTAAAAATTAACATCAATTATTATAATCATTTATAAATATAATTTATTTAAGAAATACCCGATAGAATAACAAATTTGTTAAATCGAACCCGCTACCACCGCGCTTGCATCGACACGATGCCATTGCGCCATGATGGCATTCAAAGAGGTATGAAATGTAAAACAAACTTACTATATTGACAAGGGCTGATCATCTGGAGACCTCTCGGAGGACACTTCTCACCTTGACAATAGCATTTGTTATCAGGATTCTTATCAGCGTTCTCTAAATAGGAACTCGGTGGCGTGTACAAGTTTGTGAATATACCTGGAAAAATAATAAAAAAAAAAAATATATATATTTTGAAAATAAAAATAACTCAGTCTCCCCTCATGGGAATTGAACCCACAGACCGTTGCGTTTACAGGCAGACGCTGTGCCTCCGCGCCACGACGGTCCACTTGTTACTGTAATCGAACCCCTTACACATGCCGTGTACTCACCATCCTTATAAACATCCTTTCTGTATTTAAAAGGCATAATTCTGCACAGGTCCTTGTCGTAAATGTACACGACGTCATCTTTCGTAACTGAACGCGGCGGGAAGAAAGATCCCTCTGAGGCCCTGGAAAGAGGAAAACATGAAAGGTGTTTTTGTTATATATAGTACAAGAGAGCAACCCCCCCCCCCACACTCCCTCAAGCATACCAGACTCTGCATACCAGATTTCAGGTTTCTACGCCGCATAATTTCGGCTGTCAGTCAGTTAGTAACGGAAGTCTTATTTACATACATAATATATAGATTAGTCTAATATTTTTTTCCATGTAATGATCCTAGAGTGTATATAGTGGTTTAACACTATGGCTCTATACGTAACATATGCTAGAGATCAATATTAAAAAAAATCCACATCATACCCGGCATATATATCCATCATAGGCGGAGAGAAATTTGTGACAAGACCCTTCGTTCTCCGCTTTCATCTCGAATTCGAGACACTGCATTTTGAGTAGCGCAAGCAAGTAAGTAAGTAAATATTTTAAATTTATATATATATATATATATATATATATATATATATATATATATATATATATATATATATATATATATATATATATATATATATATATATATATATATATAAATGTTAATTTACATAAAACTTGCATTTTCCTTGTAAGATGGCATCAGAACAAACGATAGTTTGCTTCCATATTCGCTTTATGCAGAAAACCGTATATACGACATGGTGGCGCAGTGGAACATTATATACGGGTATGGCTATAGTAGTGGGTACTTAACCGAACCTAGAGCTTTTTGAAAAATCAATCAATCCCACGAATGGGCATCAAACACACGACTGTCACGTGTACATTATTACATTGAATTGATTTAAAAAAAAGAAAATTAAAAAAAATGCTATAATATTTTATCAGTAGCTTATCAGAACCTTAAATTGATAAGAATAAATATTATCATTTAGATCTGTATATGATAATTTTCCATACAAACAAAATATCTGTAGCAAGATTTGAACCGACTACTATATGATAAAGCGCTCTAGTACTACGCTGTACCATACGCTTAAATCTATGTATACTAGTATAAAACATTACCGATACTCGGTAACAGACAAAATTACAACGTAAAAGTCTGAAATTAGGCGTGTAGAGGCTTTGGGGAGTGCAGGGGAGGACGGAGAGAGAAGAGACCGAAACTCCACATAGAACGAGAGCAACTCAACCAGCACCCAGAAACTACAATTAACATTTAACTGACATTAAATCGGTGAAACATTGCGTTACGAACAATAAATAAAAAGAAATTATCGATTGTAATAAAATTTTCAACAGATTCAACCGAATGAATCACAAAATATCTTTGTCTCTAAACAATAGACACTATATGTGTGTGTGTGTGTGTGTGTGTCATACAAATATGTCCTTCCTTCCTGATGTCACTGCCAAGATTTACGACAAGACTTGGTCATGACAAGTTAGTCATTTTTAAAGTAAATATCAATTTATATATTGTTTTATAGTGCAGGTGTTTCCCCTATCTGGTGACGATGAAGTGTTAAGACACTCCGTTCCCCCACTCTCCGGCATTTGAGGCATTGCGTGTTGTGCGGTGGAACTCAACGCCTTGCCTTGCTCTGTCTTGTTGCCAGATTGAATAAAATGAAAATTTGTCAATATTTAAATATTCTACCCTCATACCCCCAAAACTCCGATGGTCCAAAAGAAGTTATTCTATAACCTTGCCAATTTCCGGTTTAGTTAGACTAAAACGCGGCATTATTCCCTCTCTACAGCTCTAATTTGCTCTAGAAAGGAATTGAACCCATTGACCCACCGTTTGTTAACATAATTTAAATATTATTACTATTATGTCTTTATTTATACTAGACACTAGTGTAAATGAAAAAAAAAAAAATTGCAATATACCAAAAGGCGATAATATATAAGTTGAGTTAAGGCGTTGAGTTTCGCCACCAGGCACTCACTCAGAAAATTTAGTTGAAAATAGAAAGGAATATCTTATCACTAAGTTCTTGCTTACTCTCACTAAGTATATGGGAGAATAACCAAATATCCTTTTTTTTTTTTGAACAAGATTTGAACCCTATCTCATCAATCGCTAACTACTACACTATCAGACCAATTGTCAATTAAAAACACTTGTAAAATGGAAATCTTCGGCACAAAATCTAATATATTATATAATATAATTAAATCGCTTGCGGTTGTCGCGTGACATACAGACAGTGGGTATTTTACAATGTAGAGATAATATCAATGGTTTCTTATTAGAAACGTGACGGGTTATTTACGTTTCAGTTTATATGCTATTATATATTTAGCTAGATGCCTCTGTCCTGACTTTGTCTGTACAAAATTAATATTTTTTTATCTATGCTAAATATTTTAATATATTATTTGCGAAATTTTGTCTGTCTGTCTGTATGTTTCGTCCGGTTTCACGCAAAAACTCATGAACGGATGTAGATGAAAGTTTACAGTAATATAACTTATATATCAGAATAACATATGGGCTATAATTTATGATGGACGAATACAGTTCAATTTATTATTGAGTAAATAATAGTGTAGTCTAAGCGGGCGAATACAACTAATTCGTTGAAGGCGTTAATCTCGGGAACTACTGGTTCGAATTTGAAGAATATTTTTGTATCGGTAAAAGGTTTTTAGGCAATATTAATAGCCTATAAGACAATCTCGATAAATGGACTATCCAAAAAGAGATGTTAAATATAAGTAGTACCTTATTTCTCCATTTACACGAAGTGATGCATAGTTAAAAAACATATTAAATGGGGCTTGACAGACAGACAAACCGACAGATAGACATATATATACGTCAGCCTATATATATATATATATATATATATATATATATATATATATATATATATATATATACACATATATATATATATATATATATATATATATATATATATATATATATATATATATATATATATATATATATATATATATATATATACATATATATACAAACAATTTAAATTACATCATGTTGTACAAAATATTTAATATATTTACATAATATATAAATAGTTTCTTAAATATTTAACTTAAAAGATATTTTTTTATACCAATTATAATATTCCGTTTAAAAAAAATTACGTTTTTTTTATAACATGCATGGACACATGTACGTGACAGTCATTATCCATTTGTATGTATTTTTAAATATTATTATGTAAACAACAAAGAATTCTTATATAAAACCACTTTGGTTTCCACTTTTAGTTCAATTTAGGACACTAAGTGACGTAGGAGGTCGCGGGTTCGATTCCCGTGGGAGGAGAATGAATTATTTTCATTTTCTTCGCTCTGACATCAAGGCAAAGCGCGGCGTTGAGTTCCGCCACTTAACACGCAATGCCTCGAATGGCGGAAAGCGGGAAAAAGAGTGTCTTCACAGTGGATTCTATCTCCCTACGGTTCCCTCTGCCTATCCTGCTATGTGCCTGCTATGGATACAGTGTGAAGTTTTTCAGAAAATTCAGCTTAAATTACTCTCCACCACTTTTCGCTTATTTTAAGACTGAAATACTTTAAACATAAAGTTATATTCAATTAAAATTTTTTTGATCCCTAAAATAAAGTACTATTATATGTTATATCAGAGGAGCAGGGTCCTCCTCTCTTAGTCCCCTACACTCCCCTATACTCCTCAAAGACTCCACTACATGCCAAGTGTCAAGTTCCTACGTGGCGTAGTTTCGGTTGTGCGTTATTGCCAGTAACAGAAAAAAAAGAATGTTAAATATAAGAGAATTTTTTTTACTAGTGTCACAGTTACTCAGCGTAGAACGCCGAAACTTGGCGTGTAGGGAATTAACAGAGATATGTTTTTTTTTTAATTTAATTATGTAAGTAATACACGCGTGACGCATACGGGAATCGAACATGCGTCCCTCAAAGATCACGTCAACACACGTGAACTGTACCTACGTTTTAATAAGTCATTCTTTATACGATCTAGCATGCGAAGGTTTTTCCCCCATTTCAATGGAATAACAATATTACAATATATTAAGTTATTAACTAAGAATGTTTGTATATTTTAAGGTCAAATGTCAGCATATATTACATATATATGTATAGTAAATATAGTATGCCACCAAAAATATAAATGTCAAAAAGGCGAGCCAAGTTCAATACAAAAACTATGCTTGGCCGTGACTGACTTCACCGCAATAAGAATGAAGATCTATATGAGTGCCAAGTTCTGTACAAAATCTAAATATGTATTTATAGGATAAAATCTTAAAGTAGGTTAGATTCGACTTGGCCTATTTTTATCAGGATTAAAAAAAAAATTAAATAACTTTATTAAATAACTGAAAAATTATATATATAGAATATATATATATATATATATATATATATATATATATATATATATATATTACATATATATGTATAGTAATATATATATAATTTTATATATATATATATAATTCTAAGTCAAACGTAGTCAGAAGATACAAGCGTAACTATAAGGGTACTTCCTTTTTACCTAGAGTTATGAAATTGGTTGAAAAAGTTGCAGTAGGTATGTACAAAAAAAATATCGGTCAAGTCTAGAGCAGAACTTACGGGGCAAAAATTTCAGAAAATTCAAAATGTATAGGTGTGTCACAAAAAAACTATTACAAACTTATATCTATAGGTCATTTCATACAAAATGATTGCATACGACCGCAAATTTAAATTTGACAACTTTTATAATATACTCGTATTATGTGCTTCCCATTCGCTTACAATAATGTAATTGATACGGAACCCTGGGTGCTCAAATCTGACTCGCACTTGACCAATTCTGTAATTGTAATTGAGTGACACATCACTACACTCTCTACTGGCTATAAAAAATAGATAGAAAATAATGATACCTTATATCATTACAGGGACTCTCCGGCCAGTACGGTAAATGATCGAGACCATTCAGCTTGTCCAGATAACCGAACTTCTTCATATCTTGGCCAGCGTAAATTGTAGACACTTCTTCTAGTGTACCATTTCTCTGTAGAATTAAGAAAAAAATATATAACTTTAAAATATATGACTTGGTTAAAATAATTCACAATGTATGGGAATCTGGGGTCAAAAAATCCTTTTACCACTTTAGTACCATATTCTGGACATTATGACATATTGAAACTGTGAAATGAAACATTCCCGCAAATGGGAATCGAACCCACAATCATGTTTGCATTTAGAAAAAATTAATTCAATAATATTCTTTATTCAAGTATAGATAAGATATATTTCGAATCTTTAGTTAAAATGAAGTTCAGGATCCTCACTGAAGGAAATTCATTATTTTCATTTTTATCGCTTATGTAAGAAAATGAAGCGCTGCGTAGAGTTCCGCCATTCAAAGTTTTGACAATATTGCAGATAGCGGTTAACGGAGTGTCTTAACACTCTTCTCTCCGCCTACCCTGCTATATGCGGAAGCTGGAAAATATTGTGGTGCAATATTCAGCAATATGGAGCCTATGGACTCAAATCCTTTTTATAGGAAAATAGAAGCTAGAAAGGCAGCGTTAGGTTCCGCCAAGTAGTAGGTTTTCTCTGTTATATATTTTTTCATACTTACAGCAAGCAAAAGACCCATTTGACTGTTGGGTCGTTTCCCTTTCGGGTAGAAGTAATGAGCGAGGGTCACCAACGGATCGTTGTAGCTAAAATAAAAAAAAACAATTAAATATGGGCTAGCCTTTAAAAAACGGTTAAGTTTGAGTCCGTTTTCCTGCGACGAGGGTTCCGTCCAATTTAAAGAATGGGTCAATAGCAAAAACAATTATAGATGACCAATTTCTAGTATTTTTCCTTAAGGTGTACTGCAAGTTGTCACTTTTTGCCCGATTTCATAATTATATGTCAATGGAACGAATGCTACAGGTTCACATTCATATATGTTGTGATAAACGAAGCATAAACACGTTAATTTTCGTGCGCTCGACAGGGCTGTAGATGGGCTGTAGATGGGCTGTAGATGGGCTGGATGTTTTGATTATTCTGCCTTGTTACCATCCACGCATTTCTCGGAAAAATATGATATCGACAGATGGACAGACAGACGAATAGAGAGGCAGATGAAAAACAATGAGGCTTCTGCTTGTTTCTTGTTTCGTTTGAGGTAAGCTCTACCACCACGTCAAATTTACTATACATTTATCTGTTTGGGAAAGGCTCAGTAGCAGAAACTTCGCCAGACCAACTATAGATCTTATGTTGGAAGATCTCGCTCTTGTCTAACTTAAAAAAGAATGATAATTTTCTATTGCGTTGATTTATAATAAGGTTTATTTGTTCTGTGCTCTAAGAATATTTAACGTTCCGAGGATTTTTGATGTTATGTTCAGCTAGATACCTCCACATGATTTTCAGATGGACAGACAGATATAAAGACACAGAGCAATTCTATTAGGATTCTGTTTCTTCTTCTTTCTCCTTCTGAGGTATAGAATATTAAATTTAAAAAAAAAAGCCTTACCCAAATACTAGTTCCTCGGCTGTAACATGGACAAACGGTTTGGCTCTATCCCTATACGTCATAGACAGACCGGATACGAGCAGGTTGAACAGCCACCCTGCCAGGTTTGGGGAGAACGATGTGACAGTCTGCAAGAGATACACTGTAAATAATTTATACTTTTTTTTGTCATATATACAAAACAATATATATATATATATATATATATATATATATATATATATATATATATATATATATATATATATATATATATATATATATATATATATATATATATATATATATATATATATATGGCTGAGGCTGTATTGGTACAGAAGCGCAGCGTCTGACTGCACATGTGAGAGTTATAGATTCGATTCTCACTTGAGGGAATAAATTATCTTCATTTCCTAGTTTTGGTAACAAGACTAAGGCTTGGTCTCGAAAATTGGGCAAATAGTGGGGGTAGAGTAGTGTATTAACACTGGGCTCCCCTGTCTATACTGCCATTTCTCTAAATTGAACGGAATATGGAGATTGGAGTCACTTATATCAAACACGATGGCACGAAGGCGTCATTTATCTCAATTATTGTTCCCCTTGATTATTAAAAACTTCAACGAACTTGACAAAAAGCTGGTTACGGATTCAAATCTTATTTAGGGGTTATATATATTAAAAACTATGAATAGTATTCATATTAAAAACATAGTGATTTATCACTAACTCCACATAGCTTTGCTTGATGATGCTAATAATAAACAAATATAACTTACTAATAAAGGTATGTTTGGGACGACCAGCTTCTGGGTTTTATCTACGGAGAGTTCGGGCACAAATCTCAATATCTTGTTGTGCTGGAACGTCACTGTGTCGTTGTCGTGGAATTTGATGTTCACTTTATCCATATCTTCCCTGTTTTGGGGAAAAAAATTTTTTTAGAAAACGTATTTTTTTTATGTATCGTGATTTGAACCTGCGCCTCTTGGAAACCGTTTTTCTTTTTTCAATACATGATTAATTTTATTTATAGAAGAACGTGTCAAAATTTGATCGTAGCGAGAATTGAACTCGCACCTCTTAGAAACTGGCCAAGGGTTTTGACCACTAGGCCATAATAAGGCAAAATTTTATACATTTAAAAATAAAAAAAATAGTTTATTTATCCTTTGTATGGAACATTTCAAAATTAATAAAAATATGATAAATATATATATATATATATATATATATATATATATATATATATATATATATATATATATATATATATATATATATATATATATATATATATATATATATATATATATATATATATATATATATATATATATATATATATATCTATATATATATATATATATATATATTAATTAATATTTCTCCTTTCTTTCTCTCTCTCTTCTCTCTATAATTCGACATAGTCCATAAATGTGTTAATATAGAAAAAAAAAAGTGAGTGAAATCTATCTAGATATTCGCATACTTTCTCGCGCTTAAAGATTTTGCGATTATTTTAATGATCAGCCATCAAACAAACTGCTTTCTTTTGAACGGATTTTTTTTATTAAGCTAATAATAAAAAAAATTAAGTCGTCTTGTCGCAGACAGTGTCTGTCTGTAAGAGGGTTGCCAGTTCGATTCCTTCTCAGGGCAATGATTTTATATGAACGAAATTGCATAATTACACAAGAAGCATGAAAGAAAGAGAGATGTGTGGAGTCAGCTTACCTGACTCCACAATGAGGAGATACCCAGAATGGCAGGTACCAGCGAGTATGTCACAGTGAGGATGAAGAAGAACATGCTCAGGTTTGGGCACGTTCAAAAAATGAATGATGAAAGAATGTTAAAGAAGATATATGAAGCAAGAGTCAGTGGTAAGAGAGGTAGGAGGTCCTCGGTTGAACCTTCGAGAACACAACGCTGAATATCCTGGAGGCAGGTCACATAGAAAGCATGAGGACTGACTGAGTCCCACGAGAGGTTAATGACAGTGGAGGAGGCGAAAGAGGAAGCGTTTGGCGCTCCATTCTCTTCAGCTACCTCGCTAGAGATAAAATGTCAAAGTAAAAAAAAAAAAATAACGCCTTTAAGGTCCACCACAAACAGAAACACATATAAGTTATTTATGGAACTAAAGAATTCAATTAATTATGTAATAATCGTCTATACTCAATTAAGGAAGCTGTGACATAATAAAAATTAAAAAAAAAAACAACGAAATAACGTTCTGTTAAGGTCTTAATTGATGACGTAAACATATTTTATACAATCTTTTTAAAAGATATCATTTAATTTGACCTTCTGTTTTATGTTGTCAAATATTTGTATACATATATAAGTTTATAAACGAATGTATGTTATATATATATATATATATATATATATATATATATATATATATATATATATATATATATATATATATATATATATATATATATATATATATACACATTCAGTTAGGTTCTTCTTCATCCTCACTGTGACATCCTCGCTGGTACCTGCCATTCTGTGTCATCTCATTGTAATGGATTTGATCAGTTAAACTGACTCCGCATATCCTCCGAAGAGACCACACCTCCACAGCATTCATTCTTCTTCATTCTTCTTCTGTAGGTTCATTGATATGCTGTATTTTTCGCTTATTATATTACCGACAGTTATACGCCTTTCCACATCCATTCCTTTCCACATCATTCCATCACAAGTTGACATGCGAGCTCCTACTCGCTCACAGGCTCTTTTTAAAGAGAGTTTACAGCAGCACGGGTCCGCTCACATTGTACCAGGGGGGTATGTCCCATTATGTCAGGACTTCCCCTAGGGGGGGGGGGGGAAGTTCTCACTGATGTGACATGTGGAGACGAGTGTCGCGGTGAGCACAGCGAAAGTCGAAGACAAAATTATGCAGTTATTATTATTCTTTTAGCTTCACGCTGTATCACGCATATAGCAGGGTAGGAAGTTAGGGTTTTTCTAGTGTTTAAACATTCATTCAACATTAAAATTCTACAATCCCCCCCCCCCCCCCCCCCAAAAAAAAACCGAACCCACAACCGTCGCCGACAGACGCCGTGCCGCTGCGCCACGACGGCCTCGCTATAAATATAATATTATTAAATGCTAAGAAACAATAAGCTAATATATATTTTTTGAATATTATAATGAGAAAATTGTCCTTTAATTAAGCCGTCGTGGTAAAGTCGTAAATAACCTATTGAATGTATGCTGAGGGCCTTCACATTTGTAAAGTGTTATTCTATACAGAGGCAAGAATAATATTTTTTTTGGAAAACGTATGAAAAATTCAAACGAAGCGTTTTCTCTTGGCCTCTTGGGAACTGGCCAAGCGCTCTGACCACAAGCGCCATACGTTCTCAACAAGCTACCCTGTAAGCATGTCCAATCTAATGCGACGTCACGCTATAAGGACATATGGTGTGAGTGGTCAGAGCCAAGAGGCGCAAGATCGAGTCCCGTTAAGTAAATTTTTTATGTTTTATATAAATATTGGCTGAGCTTGAGCTTGATACATCAAATCCTATGTCCCTCCTTGCTTTAAAACACGCAAAGCGTCGGTTTCAGGTCGTGGGTTCGATTCCCGGCACTCAAGTTGGCGTTGAGTACCAGCACTCAACGCTATTGAAGTAAAACGATTATAAATATCTCCACTGGTGACTTTAGGTCATTTTAACAAAAAAAAAGGTTTTTTTTTTTTAAATTGAATAGAAAGAAAATCAATAATTTTGACAACGGGACAAAATAACTTTCAACATAATTTAATTAGTTTCTTTTTTGATTTCCTGACAGACATCCATACATATATGTATATAAAGACATCCATATATATATATATATATATATATATATATATATATATATATATATATATATATATATATATATATATATATATATATATATATATATATATATATATATATATATATAAAGTCTGTCTGGCAAATTTATTTTATAGACAAAATAAAACAGCTTAAACAAGGTCAATTCCAAACATTATAACCGGATTTCGTTCAAAATATTGCAATATTATGCATTTAAATGTTTTTTGGCTATTAACATAATAAATAGCTTGCACTACAGCGTGTATGCGTCCTGTAGATACACTCCGTTCTCGGCTAGTGACGTAATAATTGAATTAAGCATATATCATAGAAAAACGGGTTAGGTTAGGTCAGGTTTTTCTAAAAGGAAAGTCATGAAGGTCATGAAGATCTTCCCGCAAGTCATCGAGGCTGCGGGCGCCCTGGAAGATACACTGGGGCTCCCCGAAGGCGATAGTGGCCCACGTTAGGTGGGCCTCCCACCGAGGTGCTGTAGTGGCATGCGCAAGCGATCCTGCAGCATCTCATATAGGTGGAGAGGGTTTCCGCTGGGTTTTAGTGGGTAGTGTCGGGTTCGATGAGTCCCACAGTACCATTCCTCTGTAGGAGACAAGTGTCCTACTCAGGGATGGTCTGCGTAAAAGTATTTTATATTATTAGCGAAAAAAAAAAAAAAAAAAAAAAAAAAAAAAAAGAAAAAAAGGTTTTTCTAAAAAGGCGCAAGTTCGAATAAAGTTACGTTAAAATTTGAAACAAATCGATATTTGTCTTTTATTACAACATCAGGTTCTTTCTACCAACATCACCAAAAAAAAATCGATTTTTTGATTCGATTAATTATCTATATTCACCTATACACGAAGGGTCCAACTTCAACCAATTTCGGTTTCTCCCCGTTCTCCAGGAACCCCTGGGGGTTGGTCATGTTGAAAATGTACACTTTAGTCAACCTTATGACGCCGGGACGGTGCCAGTAGCTGTAGCTCAGCGATCCGTTCCACAGTCTTAGTTCCTGAGGGAAAAAAAAAAACTAAAAATAGATAACAAATATATATATATATATATATATATATATATATATATATATATATATATATATATATATATATATATATATATATATATATATATATATATATATATATATATATATATATATATATATATATTATAAATTTTGTTTTTCACATTTAGAATTCTCTAAATATTATTCTAAATTAAATATCGTTAAAGGATTTAAATTGCCATGAGTCGGTGTGTTTTTAGTTGTCTGTGGAATTTTTTTTTTATATATATATATATATATATATATATATATATATATATATATATATATATATATATATATATATATATATATATATATATATGTAGACTTAGATATGTTCTATATATCTGTAGAACATTTTATTGTGCACGCGAAGACGGATTTTTTCCACACCTTGGGTTATATTATTGCATTTTTACTAAGGATCTTTATTTTATTTTAAAATATAATATAATCTATGTCATTTAGTGAAGATGCAGCTTTCTAATGTTGAAAGAATTTTCGAAATCGGTCCAGTAGTTTTTGTAAGGCAATATTAACACATATATACATAATAACATACATATATACAAAAATACAAAGGTATCCTTTTTATAATATTAGTTTAGATAATAAGGACCGTCGTGGCTCGGCAGTACAGCATCTGATTGTTGACGCGCGTGACGGTGTGGGTTCGCTCTTTCCATCTAACCTGCTACATGCGGGATACAGCGTGAAGTTAAATAAAAAATATATATTTTTTTAAATTTACCCTAAATATAATATAGTCGAGCCACGGTACGAACGACAGGACGACACCCAGTACCACTGTGCATATGCTGAAAGTTATCACTGCGAGGCGACCTGTAACAAACAGACAGACATACGTTATTTTAATATTAAGAGAAGACTTGGCACATTTGTGTGTTCTCCATTGAAGAAGAAGAAGAAGCACATGGCGTTCCATGGACCTTAGTGTAGGTTTAAAGGGGCACCTTTAAGATGGACATTGTTCACCTCCACTGTGGAAGCTCATCTCTCTGCCTATCGTAGCGGGATTTGAACCCACGCCTCTTGGATACCGCCCAACCGCCCGTCACCAATTAAGATAACCTTTAAAAGTTCTTACACGCTTGTTACAACTTGTTTATGTTGTTAGCGTCTCTGTAGGGAGATTTGTACTTCTTCTCTCCTTTATGTCTGTCTTTATATATGTAGAAAGAGGAAATAATCATGCATATACATTTTGGAGGGTAGGCAGAGAGAATTCAGTGTTAAGATACTCCGTTCTCCACTTTAGTCCGCTCTGGGAACATTGGGTATTAAGTGGTCTCATTAGAAACACTCTCGCTTATAGCAGGGTAGACGGAGTGACCCTAGTGTCAAGCTACAAGTCTACACCGTCTGACTGTGAATACGAAAGGTTTTCATATCCTGGATCTGGTAAAACAAAGAGCGAGTTGAGCTGTTATTAAACAATATCTCAATTCCAGGTGGAAATTGGATTTGTTACAACATTGTCTTAGCCTACTCTATTATGAGCGGAATATAAAAAAAAACGACCATAAATACAATCAAGGATTCACAGTACAATGATATTATCATCATATGATTGACGTTTATTATTACCTCTATTGTCTTGGACTGGAGAAAAAAAATCTGTAAAAAAATTATTAATCTGTAGTTTATTTCATTTATCGCGCTGTTCCATTAACCAGAAAGCAAAAGGTGCTCAGCATGATGAACAGCATCTGATGATATCGAAATCAAAGGTTCGGAACCTCTGATGTGGAACTCCAAGATATTAGGAGATAAAAGCTCTAAGTCCTCGTGAACAAAGCCAAGGTCGCCAATTTTTTTTTTAATTTTATTTTCCATGATTTATGGTAGTAGAAAACCAACCAAATCGCTGGCTGGTACTAGAAAACCAGAAAGCTCCATACTTCACGCTCTTTCAAGCATAACAGATAGCCGATGGAACCTAGTGCTAGGACTTTCCGCCCAATTTTGGACAATGCATGTGGGGTTTCGTAACTCAACGCCGCGCTCTTTTTACGTACGGAGATAATGGAAATAACTTCAGTACAATTTTAGAATCTAAGCCTAATATGATCTGAAATTATATATATATATATATATATATATATATATATATATATATATATATATATATATATATATATATATATATATATATATATATATATATAATATATATATATATATATATATATATATATATATATATATATATATATATATATATATATATATATATATATATATATATATATATATATATATATATATATATATATATATATATATATACATATAATAAGATCATAACGAGTCAAAGAAGTATGGAGAGAAGCATCCTGAAAATCAAGAAGATACAAAAAATACGCCATACCGCCATAAGACAGAAAACTAAACTTATTGACGCACTCAGTTACTCAAAGAAGCTAAAATGGGGATGGGCTGGACACGTAGCCAGACTCAAGGATAATCGCTGGACCAAAACGACAACGTCATGGCTAGGACCATTAGGCCAGAGGAAAAGAGGTAGGCCAAATACGCGCTGGATAGACGATGTTATAACAATAGCAGGCACACACTGGATGCGAGTAGCTGATGACAGAGAGAAATGGTCATCTTTGGAGGAGGCCTTTACCCTCAATTGAGAGGGGTTCTTGTGCCCATAATTATAAAACATCTAAAAGAATAAAGCGCCAAATTAATTAATGCATGCAAACTGTTTTGTTCAACAAACAAAACCTATATTCAACCTATATCGTTACTAAAAAAAAAAAAGGCTTTTGATTTTTAATTAATTAAATAAATTATTAAAATATTGATTTGCGGAACTAAACGCTTCTCTCTGTAACCATAGAAGGTCAGGTAGATTTTTTTTTTTAATTTTATGCCATTATTAAAAAAAATATAAATAAAATAAAAAAAAAAACTATTGTATGCTATTATCCGATTGTAATACAAAAAATAATTAATTATTTTATTTTATATTAGTTATTATATAAATGAATGAGAAATACAAGGGCTATCACAAAAAATATCGGTCAAGTGCGAGTAGAATTCGCGTGCTGAGGGTTCCGTGGCAATTTCATATTTACGTCAATAGCAAGTACTACTTATGAAAGCTGTACTGAAAAGTAGGTCCGTCGTGGCGCAGAGGCACAGCGTCCTGCCTGTAAACGCGACGGTTTGTGGAATTCGATTCCCATGAGGAGAGGGGAGGAGAGGGATTTAATTCTCCTCGCTCTGGTAAGGCAAAAACCTCTCTACCTACTACCTACTCTACTACCTACTCTACGCTACCTCTGCCTACTCTATGCATATGCGGGATACAGAGTAAAGCTAAATAAATAAATAACTAAAACGTACATTCATTTTGTTTGAAATGAACTACAGATGTCAATTTGTAATGGTTTTATTAATACTTTTTTATATAATCTAGAGTCAAAACTAATCTAGTGTCACACACTGTCTTACTAAGTAAGTACTTACTTACTTAGTAAGTGAGTAAGTAATATATATATATATATATATTATATAATATTATATAGTATATATATATATATAATATATATATATATATATATATATATATATATATATATATATATATATATATATATATATATATATATATATATATATATATATATAATATATATATATATATATATATATACATACTTTATGTTCAAGTGGATGAAATTGAAATATATATAATTACCAAATAATGGAAAAATAAATTAACCTAATGGCAACACGGAGTGTGTTCACCGCTCTTGAAGAGTCCATCCTGGTACAGTGGCACAGCTTTTGACTAAGTACAATAGATCTAAGTTCAGTTCCCACTTGACAAGATATATATATATATATATATATATATATATATATATATATATATATATATATATATATATATATATATATATAGATATATATATATATATATATATATATATATATATATATATATATATATATATATATATATATGACTGTAAAATCTTATGACGCATTGGCAAGTCTACGAGTATGTGTAACTATTTAGAATAATTTACGATTTATCAAAAGCCTTCAAATGGACTGACCGTGGAACGTTTCTGTTTAAACTTAGTCACGGTACTATTTGTCGTTTGTCACGTGTATTCTTCAACTGAATTATATAAAAAAATATTGAGAATATCACCTGAGATGGCAATAATACATACAAGTTGGTTTCTTATAGTGAGTGTACCACAAGGACCTATTCTAGGTACCAGTTAATTCCTTTTATATGTTAATGGTAGAAAATTTCCTAGCTAATTACATAAGGTCATATAGAGACCTCAAAATTCTAAGTAAAATGCTTTAATCAAATTACGTACGTAGTTTAAAACACGTGATTATTAAATGACCATAAATGAAGTATTACTGTGTATCATGTAATTAAATATACTATGCTGGACTTTGTTTAGTTAAGTGCGAGTGCGAATTCGTGCACCGAGGGTTCTGTACCGATTGCGTGATGGCCATTGTCAGTTCCTAAGTCCAGACTAATTTCCGTTAGAATTGGAAGAGAAATCGCTATCTGTATGTCTGTCAGGATACCAATTTCCATTAAACATTTGCCGACCAAGGCTCTTGCTTACTTAGCGTGTTGGTGAATCCGTGGCTATCTTATATATATATATATATATATATATATATATATATATATATATATATATATATATATATATACACACACACACACACACATGTTTAGTTCTACCTCCATATTTGAACCTACGACCTCCAATTAGAGGTATAATTACACGTCACAAAATAACATTCTAGACCACGATTAGCGTTTAATACAATAAAGTGCTTTATAATTAATCTAACCTCAGTATATACTTGTACAATCGTTTACGATCTGGCGACATAAGGAAGAATTAAAATTAATTGCAATTAACTTCTAATATTGCATTATGCGCTTCTCTGTAGCGTTAAAGCTGCATAATGGCTTTTTTTAGTAAAGGTGTGGTATAAAAAAACCGTCCTGTCGCAGTTGTTGCACAGCTGTTTCGTGCAAGTTTTCCCGCATAAAGCAGAGTAGGCAGAGGGAATCTAGTGTTGACACACTCACGTTTAACCCTATTCGCCCAATTTTAAGTTCAGCTGAGACGAATTTCAACACCGCGCTTTGTCTTGTGACCAGAGCGAGGAAATTTAAAAATAATTCCCCCCGAGTGGGAATCGAACCAACACCCGTCGCGTTTACAGTCAGACGATGTGACGCTTCACCGCGACGGCCTCTCATATTATTAAAAGTATATACTCATCAAATTATTTAATACACTGCAACGTGCTTAGAAACTGAAGCCGAATAGAGTTATTTACATTTTTGCTTTGAAAGTAGTCATTTGTTACGAAAACTTACAAAAATGTGAAAGTCTAGACTTTACGTGAAGCGTTGTGTCTACACTAATACTGTAAATATACCTAGCGGGGTAGCCACACCTCTTGGACCTCGTCCACTGTCATTAACCTCTTCATACATGGCTTCCGGGGGGTCCTCTTAAATTACTAAATCGTTATCATCTCTAATCTGTAGGTAAGCATATATTAAACTATTCCGATACTAAGTGACTGATTGTAGAAACTTGAAAATTTGCATTTAGGGTCCCCGGGAAGAATAGTAGGGAGGTAGGGAGGAGTGTACAGCACTAAAACAAGAGAATATATATATATATATATATATATATATATATATATATATATATATATATATATTATATATATATATATATATATATATATATATATAATATATATATATATATATATATATATATATATATATATATATATATATATATATATATATATATATATATATATATATATATATAGACCCTGGCAAAAGCCGGGACTAATGCCAAGAAGAAGAAGAAGATATATATATATATATATATATATATATAAAAATCTGGAGTATCTTATGTAGAAGAGATCAGATGCTGAATGCAAAAGCTATAAGATCACCGCGAAGGAAAATGCAGTCACTAACTAACAAGTAGCTTATAAAGTAATATAAAACATAATTTAAGATAGTGATATAGATTTTTTTTTTTAAACCTTTATCACATTTGACATTAAGGCGAATGGCGGAACTGAACTCCGCGATTGATCATACCAGAGCGGTATTCAGTATTACAGAAGTACGTTTACATCCAGATGTTGTCTTTTGTAGGCTTTTGGTAGACTAATTGGTATACTGACAAGTGACGTCATAAGCTTGTAACATTTCACTAGAAATTGCAATGTTACGTTCTTAAAAAACGTATAAATTTGAACATTTGAACTCATCTCTTGGAAACTGCTAAAACGTCTAGTTTGGAAGTTTTCTATTTCCAAGAGTCGCGGCTTCAAATCTCGCAATGCCTATTTAAAAGAACTTTCACTTCAGACATGTTACAACATGTCTATTGCACAGTGTCATGACGACCTTAGAATTATTATTCATCAACTCTTATGACAGATGAAAATTAAGTACTATTTTTTTTTGTTTCATTTATATACGCGTATTTAAGTAAGTATCGGTTGATTTCTCATAATTAACTACTTTTTGGAGCTTTTCACGTTATCATATGTATATGAGAGTAAGCTTCTGTCTATATGCATTGTGAGGCATTGTGAGGCTATTGACATATTATTTATTTAATTAATTATTTATTACACCAACATTACATATATATATATATATATATTATATATATATATATATATATATATATATATATATATATATATATATCTATATATATATATATATATATATATATATATATATATATATATATATAATATATATATATATATATATATATATATATATATATATCTATATATATATAACTTCAACAGCTACCCTGTTCCACTTCCCCACGCGAACTAATAAATTATATAGCATTATATAATATGTTATGTATAAATATATACATATGTATGTATATAAGAAATACAATTACCTAGTATTTAACATATTATCTATGACGACATTCCTTTAAACATGCTGTATAAATGACATAATAATGTTATGGTACTCAATCAATGCCCATAATACCAACCCATACCCATAATGACAGTTATAGCCGGTTTGATATCTAGAGAGAAAATATTTATTATCTATCTATATATAATTAAAATTGAACGTCTGAACGTCGAAACTACAAGTTTTAAAATTACTCAGTTTGTTCGTATTTTTATCTGTCTGTCTGTCTGTCTTTCCGCTTGTTCGGGCTAATCTCTGGAGTAGCTTAACCGACTTTTACGAAACCTTCACTAAATGATAGAGGAGGCTGTGTGGCAACATTTAGGGTACTTTTAATTCTGCAAATATATGCATATTATGTTAGAGTAAATGCGAGAGCATCGATCAAGCGAGTGAATCCGCGAACAGGTCGCTAGTATACATATATATTTATATAAGACTCTTTTGCTACTAGGTGACTGACAGGCACGGCACGAGCGGCATTATGCAACGTAGAAATTTGTCATGTAGACCCCAAAAGGGGATTTCCCGAAATTCCAACGGGAACGGGAACCAATGATTCTCTAGGTTCTCTAGGTTCTCCAGTCCACGCAAATTAAATTGCGAGCTAGACTTCTGTTGTAATAAAGGCACAAAATAGTGTTAGGAATATTTTATAAATATATATTTTATTTTATTTATTTTTATAAATATATATATTTAGCTTCACGCTTTATCCCGTAGCCGTAGCGTAGCGTAGTAGAAGTAGCGTAGCGTAGTAGACGGAGAGAATATAGTGATTAGTCAACGTCTTCCGTTTTACGTGTTGAGTAACGGAACCACTGTCTTCTTACTAGCGCGAAGGAAACGAAATAAATCAATACCTATCATGGAAATCGAACCCCATACCGTCGCGTTTACAGTCAGACGCTGTGCCTCTGCGCCACGACGACCTTAACTTTTACTTTCAAATTAAAAAATTAAATCTACATTTGGTTTATTCTTTAATTAAAAGTGTATATAGTTCTTAATTATTTCGTAATTTATGAATCATTTTATTTTATTCACGCTATATTGTTTTTTAAATTAGTATCAAGACATTCTCCATTACGGAGAATTTGAACATTGAAGAACATTTCCAAGAAATTGGAGACTTTGCGTGTTTAGTTGGAACGCGGAACTCAACTCCGGTAATCGTCTTACTAGATTAGAGGAGGAGGGGAGGGGGCTGGTTATGTAAATAATTAATTCCCCCAATTGGGGATCGAACTAGGTACCTAAGTTAAGTCCCATCCGTCTATGTCCCTATACCTGTTATGGTATTTTGTACGTGGTACGAGAATATTAATTTTATTTTTCAAAAATAGCACACTCTCGCCAAACGATTGTTCTTTGCAATAATCTATGTATAGCGGAAATTTGTAAAAATCTCCGCTACAGAGATGCTAACAACGTAATAAGTTGTATAAAGCATATGAGAATTTCGACGCAGCGTGATAAAGAACGCATGGCTTAGTGGTGAGAGCGCTTGGACGGTAAACATGAGGCGCGGGTTCAAATCCCGCTGTGTTCCAATTTTTATATGTTTTTTTTACGTATATTAGTTTTATTTTCAACCCACGCTCCCGGGCGTTCCCTAGTCGGGTGCAGTAGGTGGATATGTTGAGATTGCTTAGACCAGGGATGCTTATGAAAATACCAATTATGTTTAACTTTAAGATCACAAAAAATAATTAAATGCCTTTACATGAATAATATCAAGTGAATTGGTAGTTCCAAGCTATTGGAACCGGAGTCGAACCTCCGTACCGTCCCTAGTAAAGACACTCGGTTCCCCGTTTTTTTTCTCCAAGCCTTTACGTCTTAAGTGGAGAAACTCTTACGTGTTAAGTGGAGAAACTTGTCACCAGAGCGAGTAAGTGTATTTATTTCACTCCCCAGAATGAGAATCGAACTCACGACCGTCGCGTTCACTTTCATTTGGTATTAAGCTGGTATTTGGATATTATTATATTATCATCTTATTACTTACAAGTGTGAAAGACCTTCGTCTCAGAGGAAAGTACATTGAGACAAATATGAAAAGTTCCCATACATATCCATACATGAAGCTACACAAGCTGTGTTCATAATAAAAATACACTGTCCTTCTTTACTAGAGACAAAAAAGTCGTATATTTGTAAACTTCAGTGGGAATCGAACCCGCGCCTCTTGGATACCGTCGCCGACCTCTACTAAGCCATACGATATTAGCAAACTATTATTTTTATTTCTGAAGCCAAATCAAGCCATGATAGTATGGTGAATAAGATGTATGAAGCAAGAGTCTGTCGCAAGATGGAGACCTCGAATGTCGAAGATACTGGAGGAAGGTCACGTAAAAAGCATGAGGCTTTAGTGTCCAATAAGCCTAGAGAGCCTAGCCTAGAGAGGTTAGAAGGTTTTTTAATAGGATTTTTTAACCTCTTTCTGCTTTATTAAGGATAAAACATGAATCCTATATAGTATATCCTATATAGTATAGTTCCAAAGTAATTGTTGTATATGACACGTTCAAAGTGCAAGAGGTAACACTGACCGCAGCTGCAGGTACAGGTGCAGGTACAGTGGGCTATACGTGATATGATATAGCCTATAGGCCTAAGGTGATTATTTCTCGAGATTAGCGCAAAAAAACGCATTGGCGAAACAAAAGGTGGGTTTTTTTTCGGTTGTTAGGCTAATGCTGTTAGCCCTGTCGGCCTTGACAGCGACACCAGTTGGGGAGGGAAGAGGGTACCCTGTCCCTGACGCTCTGTCCCTAGCGAGTGCTATGTGGCTGCTTGAGAGGAGTGTCGGTGGCAAGGGCGACCCCTGCGGTACTCGGACTCTTCACTTACTGAATACTATTGATATATACAAACATTGATATATATAAATCATAACAAGCTAATATATCAATCGTTACATAATAAAGCGGAGAACAGAGAAATTCAACTATTAACACTAGTTTTTTGTAAAAAAAAAAGCACGGAAGAGAAGCCGTTGCTCGTAAATAATAATTAACGATAATAATAATAATAATAGCCTATTTATTTCACATTATTGTTGAGAAATAATTAATGTACTTACTGTTAATTATGATCATTAACTTTTGCGAGATAATATATATATATATATATATATATATATATATATATATATATATATATATATATATATATATATATATATATATATATATATATATATATATATATATATATATATATATATATATATTATATATTATATATATATATATATATATATATATATATATATATATATATATATATATATATATATATATATATATATATATATATATATATATATATATATATATATATATATAGTCAGTGAACGCAACGGTTACGGGTTCGATTCCCATGAGGGGGAAATGTATACATTATTTAGTCTATAGTAATAGTCTCTCGGTCAGCTATGAAGTCCTGGTACCTACCACTTGTCCCATACAATTGTACTCTATAGTAACAATCTCTCGGTCAGCTATGAAGTCCTGGTACCTGCCACTTGTCCCATACAATTGTACTCTATAGTAACAATCTCTCCGTCAGCTATGAAGTCCTGGTACCTGCCACTTGTCCCATATAATTGTACTCTATAGTAACAATCTCTCCGTCAGCTATGAAGTCCTGGTACCTGCCACTTGTCCCATACAATTGTACTCTATAGTAACAATCTCTCCGTCAGCTATGAAGTCCTGGTACCTGCCACTTGTCCCATACAATTGTACTCTATAGTAACAATCTCTCGGTCAGCTATGAAGTCCTGGTACCTGCCACTTGTCCCATACAATTGTACTCTATAGTAACAATCTCTCGGTCAGCTATGAAGTCCTGGTACCTGCCACTTGCCCCATACAATTGTACTCTATAGTAACAATCTCTCGGTCAGCTATGAAGTCCTGGTACCTGCCACTTGTCCCATACAATTGTACTCTATAGTAACAATCTCTCGGTCAGCTATGAAGTCCTGGTACCTGCCACTTGTCCCATACAATTGTACTCTATAGTAACAATCTCTCGGTCAGTTATGAAGTCCTGGTACCTGCCACTTGTCTCATACAATTGTACTCTATAGTAACAATCTCTCCGTCAGCTATGAAGTCCTGGTACCTGCCACTTGTCCCATACAATTGTACTCTATAGTAACAATCTCTCCGTCAGCTATGAAGTCCTGGTACCTGCCACTTATCGTATATAATGTGTTGTCTGATTATAAGACAAAAGCGCAGCGTTGAGTTCCGCCACTTAACATGCCATGTCTCGAAAAATTTACGGAAAACGGAGTGTCTTAACTCTGTGTGTTCCCTCCGCCTATCCTGATGTATGCGGGATACAGCGTAAAGCTATTAATATGTTTAACAATGAGTATATTAGATATGGAGTTTATACTAAATTTTTTTTTTTAACAACTATTAAATAATTTCAGCTTGATACCTCCCAAACGATCTTGACATACAAAGAGACAGTTACAGACAGTCTTATAAGGTTCTCAACTTACGGAACCCCAAAACGATATCCAGTCCGAGCGCATAACTAGTGTAACATACATAATGCTTATCAGGATACAGATAACAACAAGTTCAAGGTCCAAAAAACCGCCTCCCTCCAACATATAGTATATGTGATATATACATATATATTAATATTATCAATAGTAATTTCCGATTTCCTCTACAATATCGAGATGAGCGGGAAGTCGTATCTTGTTGATATGGTGCTGATGCTGAGTTCAAAGATAGTGATGTCATCGTTGCTGGTCTATATTTAAATGGGTATATATATATATATATATATATATATATATATATATATATATATATATATATATATATATATATATATATATATATATATATACCGGATATAGCGTGAGCCTAAGAAAATAATAGTATATAAATTACAGTGCACTCCAAGCTGGAGCAGCTACTTAGAATGTGTCATGTGTCATAGACAACGCTTAGTTTTTTTTTATTTAACCATGCAAGCGACGCTACGTGGAAAAGTTAGCTGGCTAAGCCTAAGCTCATATCTATAGATTGCAACAACTAAAATTAAGCTAATAGTGCTCTTTATCCTGGTCTCCCTGGCAAGGACATCAGGTTCATGTCGTTAGGAGCAATGACGTGGGATTTAAAGACGTGATGATTTTCTTATATTTATATAGTTTAAGTAAAAAAAGGAGGGCTAGCAAAGGGCTGTAACATTCCATCCACCACGAGCACCATGCGGATGCTCAATATAAGGGCATCACCCCAAGTCAACACACACCAGTGCTTCCCCGCTGGTGTGAGAAGTGGAGACGAGGACCGGAAAGTGGAAGATGGAACTACAAATAGCTGCTTGGAATGTAAGAGGTGGAATGGAACAGTAGATTGATTGACTATTCTATGTAATTAGAGAGGTCTGAGGTCTGGCACACCACAGAGCGGGAACAGGGTGTCAAGTTGTAAGTATTTTATTGTCCTCTCGATTGGTTATCGCAACCCAAGACTGCTTTGTACTTCACGCTGGAGAGATGGCAAGAGGTATGCAGGTACCGTAACGTTAGCTCTCCGTTCTCTCTGGCGACCCCGCTAGCCATAAGTCCCTTGCTAATATAATGGCTTTATATAAATGGAGAAGTGCCTAGTGGAAATTTTTTTTTGCTTTTTTTTCTTGCAGAGCAGGGTGTAACGTAGATTCACTTTGTGTACTCTTGACACTAGTGTCTAGGCACTATGTTCTAGCATCTACCAAATTTGGAAACCAATTTGGTTAAGTGGTGGAGCTCAACGCCGGCCTCTAATAATGATAACGCTGATAAAAACTTGTTGTATAACTTTTTATCAATCTGGAATCGGATTTCCATACATTATACTGTAGTTTCAAGTAATTTAGGTTACAAAATCACCTTGACTCTAAAAAAGGGAAGCCAAGCCTTTATTTAAAAGGCACAACTCAATTATAAGAAAAAAAACTCGGAAACTGTCAATGTCATCTTGAAAGATGACATAAGATAGACATAGTGATGTAGAGCAAAATATCGATATAATTTAAAATAAATAATAATTTTATATTATATCGATATTTCCTGTTTGGAAACGTGTTTTTTTTTAATTGATCGGTTTTGAATAATGGCATATTACTATAAATGCTATGCGGGTTCGATTCCCACACGGGTAATTATTTATATATTTATATGGAATGATAATAGCAGATTATAAAATTAAAAAAAAAATAGATATGTACTGAAATTTTACTTGTGAAGATATTTATCATACACTATAACTTTTTTTTGTCAGCTTCACGCCGTATCTCGCATGTAGTATGCAGAGAGAGTGCCTAGTGTCAACACTCTCCGTTCTCCACTTTCATTCTGAAGTCGAAACATTGCATATCGAATGGTATCGAACTCAACGTCACAGTATATATATATATATATATATATATATATATATATATATATATATATATATATATATATATATATATATATATATATATACATATATATATATATATATATATATATATATATATATATATATATATTATATATATATATATATATATATATATAAAAAAAAAATTTTTTTTTTTTTGACACTCATTCTTTATGGACATTACTAAAGCTCATCCCAACTTTAAGAATGCAGTCACACAGCTTTCGACAATTCACGGTCTTCCGGTGCTTTTTTACTTGACACACTTATACTTGTGTTACACTAATTTATTAATTGGACACTAGTATCAAGTGTTTACTTATTAAAAAGTATATAAAAACAATATAATAGGGCGAAATGTCTCGACACTAGCTAGACAGGGGGAAGTGTAAGGTTTTAGAAACTCTACATTTTGTCTTGTTACCAAAGCGAGGAAATGTTTAAGATTTGTTAACAGAGTGGGGTTTGAAGTGACAACCGTCGTAGTAACTATGAGACGCCACTGAGCCACAATGGCCTTAAATTTGCTCTACGTGAGTAGTAGTTCAACTCCACACGTCTTATTACTTGATGGATATATTTCATTGCCTCGATTGGGAATCGAACCCACAGACTATGATTCTTTACCAAATGGGAATCGTATACCCATTTTAAAGTCAATATACAATTTTAAAGTTACATTCTAGATTAAGCTCAAGGAACTCTAAAATAGGGGTTCAGTATAAGATAATGTGATTATTACTGGTTTTATAAGCGTAGGTCACTTTTACCGATAAAAAATATCTCGTAAATTTTCTGTATGTGTGTTTGTCACGTGATACCTCCTAAATAGGACCGGTTTTATATAGGTGTATATATTTCAATACGTAGTTGGATCGTTTGAAAATAAAATAAAATAATATATATATATATATATATATATATATATATATATATATATATATATATATATATATATATATATATATATATATATATATATATATATATATATATATATATATATATATATATATATATATTTCGCGTGTAAGGTATTTAGAGAGAATATTCACGGAGAATACCGGGAGCGAGAAAAACGGAATTTTACCTTTACAGTATATATATGTACATATGTACATATATGTTTATTGAAGCATAAATGGATATTAGTCATATAATTATGAAATGCTAGCGTAATATGACGATAGTGGACTGTAAAATGTGTGTTTATAAATCGCGTGTTAAGCTACTTACCTGCGCTTAATTTATAAGTGGACGCGATTCATATATATATATATATATATATATATATATATATATATATATATATATATATATATATATATATATATATATATATATATATATATATGCGTGTAGGTGTGTGTGTGTGTATATATAAGGCAAGAAAGTATTTTTTAGAATAACATTATAATAAAAATGTAAATATTAATGATTCTATTGAAAAGTATATATGATTTGATTAAAATAGATTTAAATCAGCCTATCGTGGGGCCTTTAAGTAATCGCAATGGTCGCGGGTTCGATTCCCATTCAATGAAACAATTTTCATTACCTAGCTCTGGCAGCAAGACAAAGCGTAGAGCTAAGCGAAGGTAACTTGGGGCCATCGTGGACACAGCGGCACAGTGGCTGATATTAAATGCGACGGTCGCGGCTTCGATTCCCATGGGGTGGAATAAATCATTATAATTTCGTCGTTCTGGGAACAAGATAAAATGCAGATTTGGGTTCCGACACTCAACACTGATCACAGTGACTTCTTTATGTTGTGAGCTTAATGCTGTTAGCCCTATTGGCCTTGACAGGTTGGGGAGGGACGAGGGTACTCTGTCCCTGAGAAGTAGGAAGCACTATCGCACTACTAGGCTATATTATAGCCTAGTAGTGCATGGCCTCTGTCTGTAGGCTATAATATAGCCTAGTAGTGCGATAGTGCTTATATATTAATATAGCGCACCAACTGGAACGATATCCTACATACTATGACAGAAAAAACTCTAATTTAATAATGAATTAACAACAAAGGTACAAACAACCCAAGTAGCGTAACTAATAAAAAAAAATCTCTCTTTACTCTCTGCCCGCTCTAGACAATCGGGAAAAAGAGGAGGGGGGGGGGGGGTGTGTAAAAAAGAAAAAGAAAAAAAAATTAATAATAGATTATTTATTTAATATTGCACCATGAGACAATAAGTTACGAAAATAGCGTTCATTATGGAATAGTTGCACAAAAATTGCATGCTCGGTTAATGTTTCATATATATGTATATATGTATGTATGTATGTATGTATGTGTGTATGTATGTATGTACTAGTAGGTACGTTTAGTAGGTCGAGAGTTGTTTTTTTTTGCTAATTCGCTTTATTTGCTTTAATACTTGTTCGCTTGATATTAACTTTGGTTTAAGTTACAAATGTAAGGATATATCAAAATAAGCTTTAAGTTTAAGTTAAAGATATATGAAATGTAAGGATGATGAAACAAAATATACGTCATCAAATAAACTCCATTTTGTAGTGGACTAAAAGAAAAAAAAAAAGAAAGACTCATAAAAAGCCAAAGTCATACAAAAAAAGAAAGCTTTTGTTTTAAAGCAATTCTAATCAGTTACAGTTGCTTACTTGG
Organism: Dione juno; assembly: GCA_037127375.1. Classification (NCBI taxonomy): domain Eukaryota; kingdom Metazoa; phylum Arthropoda; class Insecta; order Lepidoptera; family Nymphalidae; genus Dione; species Dione juno. The sequence continues at coordinate 703,357 of JAXRJS010000106.1, read as the reverse complement.
AGATTGTTAACGTGATGTAATATAGCCTATAGTCTATAGCCTATAGCCTATAGCCTCCCCAATAAATGGACTATATATAGAACAAGTAGTTTTTGATATTAGGCTGATAGATAATTAGAAACAGATGATAGAGGAGGTCATTTTAATTATAACCCTAGAACAATTGAATAATTTCAAAAAAAATACCTTTTTCTAGACATATTTAAATATTTTTTCTACATGGGAAAGTGTTTAGCCATTTCAATTTAATGGCTAACAAAACAAATAAAGTTTCGTACAAATATTTTGCATATATTTTTTTTAATTTATGAACCGATTTAATTAAAATAAACTCTAAACGTTACAAGAATAATGCTCTAAATTGCTTGGCCATAGTAATGGTGAGAACTGCATTTGAATTGCTCAAGCCGTTGCTGAGATTATTCACAAGCGCACAGACAGACAGACAACGTTTTTTTTTTTTAATTCTAGTTTTGGGTTCTATTACATTGATAAATGCCCATAATAATACTTTTTTTTTTATATATCTTCTATGTACAGACGGCGATTTGTCCCAATTTGATTGCTTTATTAAAAAAATGTAGTATGAAGCTTAAAAAGTCTCTGCTTCATTGCTTTTCTTAATTTTTTTGTATTAAACTTTGAGGTAAAAAAATACTTAATGAAAATATATAAAAATTTGAACGCACCGGGATTCGAACCGGCGCCTCCAAACGCTCCATGAGGTGCGGGTTCAAGCCCGGCTGCGTTCAAATATTTATATGTTTCCTTTGAGTATTTTTTTATCCTTAAAAAAAATTGATTTTATAATTACGGAACCTAAACCAAAAGAAATAATTGTTAAAATAACGATGTTATTAAAAAAAAATCAATGACTAGAAAAGATGTCTAGAAAGAGAGGACCGTCGTGGCGCAGAGGCATGGCCTCTGTCTGCAAACGCGACGGTTTGTGGGTTCGATTCCAACTCGGGGAGAATGAATGGTTTTCAATCTCTTCACTCTGGCAACAAGACAACAAGGCAAATATATATATATATATATATATATATATATATATATATATATATATATATATATATATATATATATATATATATATATATATATATATATATATATATATATATATATATATATATATATATATATATATATATGATTGTTATTTCCTAGTATCTCTATACTAGTGATTGCAACATATTTGTTTTTTTTTTTTTACGCTTTTCACGATAATGTTCCGTATACAAACAAACATAAGATTAAAGACCTTGGAACATTTTCCTTACATTCTATTATTATAATGCTTATATTAGGTCGACTTGATTTGGGACTGTGACCGACGGGTGTAGGTTCGATGCTTTCGATAGTGTGAATAATTCTCTGGTGAAGCTTGAAGTGAATACCAGCAGACATACCAGCAAACGTTCAGAAGAGCTTGCGAAAGAAGGCTCGACAGTAAAACCCAAGCAAAAGCCTTCTTCAATTATAGATTCAACTATTAGATTAAGAAATAGAGGATATTGCTGTTTCTTCTATTCTAGAAGCTTAAAGAACATAATACTGCTAGAACTTTCAGTTTCATGAGAAATATTACTGATGAAGAACAGGCTTGAAGTTAATTTGTATGCGGTAGAAGTAGGAGCGAGAGGGGCGAAATCTCTCTATAGTTTGTCAAAAAACTCGATCTGAGCTGTTCCCCCATGGTGAATGTATATGATAAAACTAAGTTGGCCTAGTGATGGGACCCTAAGTTGGAAATGAAGCCCTCGAAAGCCGATGGTAAAACCACAAAATTTACGCTAGTCTTCACATACTCTCACTATTTCACATTGAAACGAGAACCTGTCTATGGGATTGGAGGGTCATCGAAACCATGGAAAAGATAATAGACTTTTTGTTACGAATATTATATTATTAATATTGCTTGAAATAAAGATACCATTTTCTTATTATTACTGCAATCACTTATTTTACAATTGTATCTAGATTGTATAAAAATGTTGTACACCCTGTATATAAAGTACATTTTCCAAAGACAGCTTTATCAGTAACTTGTGATAACATACCATGATTCAATTTGCCCTGTTGCGATATCAACATGTTCAATGGCACGGTCTTCTTGCTTGGTATACCGAACAACCTGTTCCGCGCTGACTGCCCCACCGCCAAGTACTGCTTGTGCCCCATTTTTTTTTATTCTGCAAAGATAAAAGAAAATTGGGTCAAAATCCAAGTCTTGGTTTCTTTAGATTCACGATTTACCCCGCATATGGAAGGATAAGCAGAGAGAGCACTTTCCACGTTTCGAGAAATTCGCCTCATCGCCGCGTATTGTCTTGTTACCAGAGCGAAGAAGATTACAGTTGATACATTCTCCCCGAGTGGGGAATCGAACCCACGAGAGATAGAGATAGATAGAGGATGACAATGCTGCAAGTTTTGACGATACTTTCTTTCATCTTCACACATATAAATATTATAGAACAAGTACACACATATAGAAAACGGCAACCTCCCCACCCCCCGTTCTTTACCTACTATATGTATATATATATATATAAATATATATATATATATATATATATATATATAGATATAATATATATATGTATATATATATATATAAATATATATATATCTTTCTTCCCGGTGGTGTTGTAAAGATTTGCAGTCAACAGCATTTATGTCATATTAGAAAAAAAATATATACATATATAGATTTGTTCAAGCAGTATTCGAACTGTGCACAACCGTTATAAAACCTCCTGGCGTCGTAATTACGGAGCCGAGTCTAATCTTTAACAGTTCTCTTTCCGCCCAAATAAGCTATGCTCTGTTTATTTTGTACTCAGCGTAACTTTCTGAATGGTTTTGATAATATATATATATATATATATATATATATATATATATATATATATATATAGATATATATATAATATATATATATATATATATATAGATATATATATATATATATATATATATATATATATATATATATATATATATATTATATATATATATATATATGACGTGCCTATATATAAATTATCACGTACATGAGCCAGGGTTACGTAAAATCAGTAAAAAACCCATCAACAGACATTCTGACACCTTGACCAGATTACTGTGTAAATATTACATGTATTATAGTATTGCATACTATACCGAGGCCGTCGTGGCGCAGCGGCATAGCGTCTGACTGAAGCGCGACGGTCGCGGGTTCGATTCCCGATTCCTATAAGAGACAGACAGACAGACAATGGAGTTCCACACTACATCCTCTACCACTGTACGAGTATGCTCTATCGTTAGCTCTCCTCGCTAGTTATGGTGTCCTGGTACTCGCTGTTCGATTTCACACAGCATCTGACTGTAAACGCGACGGTCGCGGGTTCGATTCTTATGAGGAGTGCATGATTTTTGTCATTTTCTTTGCTCATTGAGTTCCGACAATCACTACGCTATGTCTCGTGCAGAGAGCGGAGTGTCTCAACACTAGGTTCCCTCTGCCTACCCTGCTATATACAGCCTGAACGTGATAATAGAAGAAGAAAGTATATGTCTCATATCTTAGTCGCTTCGTGGTACATTGACATTTAACACTAAATTCTCTCTGCATACTCTATTTTTTTTTTAAAGAAATCAGTAAATAACTTTATATAATAAGCCTTTAATGAACTATGCAACGAGAGTGTGTTGACAACAAACAATGCTCGAGCGATAATCGAATCCGCGACCTTCACCCACAATATCAAGACATTTGTACTTTAGTAGACCTAACACTGGTGAGGTTACATAGAATAATATAGATTTTATAATTTTAGACGAGAAGAGAGAGAAGAGAGAAAAGTGAATTCCAAGACAGTATTTCCGTTTTACGTTCACTTTGAAAACTTCGTTCAAAAGCTTAACCTAGTTTCGTATTAGATAAGTATAGAGTGTAGACGTAAGGAGGACCAACTTAATATATAAAAAAGTGGCCGCTGAGGGCGCTAACTAAGATGGCGCCACAGTAGCAAGTGAAAGATTTAAAAAAAAGACAGCTATTTTTACTGTTAGAATAGGATTTTTAAGTAAAAAAAAGTTTAAAACAGCTATATTCACATAATTTCCCAAACTTGCTACACTAGCGACAAATTGTTGTATACAGATGGACGTATTTTCAACTTGTTCCATATATATGATCTCCATACCTCTACCCTCTCTACGGGCAAGCTATAATACTTAAGAATGTAACGCAATCAAATTCGTTATCGACCAAGGCTTTGGCTTTGGCTTAGGTCTTTTTTTTGGTTTTTACTTATTATAAAAAAAATATGTAAAAAATTAGACATACAGACAGAAAGTATAGAAATCATTATTTTTGGTTCTATAACATTGATAAATGAAATTATATATTTACAAAATATATATATTTTTTTATATCTTTCATGTACAGACAGCGATCAGGTTCATTTTTATTATATGTATAGTTGTAAAATGTATTATAGACTATAAACTAATATAAGGTCCGTCGTGGCGAGGAGCTATAGCTCTTGTAGCCTCTGCCTGTAAACGCGACGGTGTATAGGTTCGATTGCCTTCGCTCTGGCAACAAGGCAAACGCGCGGCGTTGAGTTCCGCCATTCAAAAGGCCTGGAAAACCAGAAAGTGGGAAACGGAGTGTCTTAACACTAGGTTCTTCTGCCTACAATTCCCTCTGCCTACCCTGCTAGGTGCGGGATCCAGCGTGAAGCTAAAGCTTGTGACGTATACATATATACAGAGTAATTTAGTCCATTCGAGACATTTCGAGATAGATATTGAGAATAATTCATCCCCCCGAACGAGAATCGAACCGTCGTCTAAACAATTTGCAATCAGACGTTCCACTGCGCCACTATGGACACGAGAAGATTTGAGAAATGAAGATAAATAATATATTTATATTTTATGAATTAAATTCTTCTGTCACTGACTGACTGACTGACTGCAGGATAGACAAAGGTACTACAATCGGGAATCGAACCCACAATCTCGGCCTTAATAGAAAATGTAGCTTTCTCCGTTTATTCTAGTTACAAAATAGATAATATTTTATCATTTAACACAAAATAACAAAAAAAAAAGAAACCGGAGAGTATAGTGTCTTATCTCTCTTCTGTATCATCTTAATACATTTATATATTAGCATTATCATACAAAATAAATTGGATTTGATCCAGCTATTAGTTACAGATTTTTTTTTAATAAAGTCATTAATTTTATCATTCTACATCGTTAACTTTGATTATTATTTAATTACCATTAAATGTAATAACAATTAAGTTAATGTTGCATTTTGTTGTTTCGATTTACATAAAATTCTCATACAGGAGGGTTTATATATTATATATATATATATATATATATATATATATATATATATATATATATTATATATATATATATATATATATATATATATATATATATATATATATATATATATATATATATTATATATATATATATATATATAAAAGTAATTTATACGTACATTTAATACCATTACAAATTTATATACGTAGTTCATTTCATATAAAATGAGAGCACACGACCGCAAACTACGTTTGTTTTAAATTTACTTCACGATTATGGTATAGGTACGGAACCGTCACTGCACGAGACCAAATCGCACTTGACCGACATTGATATATATCTTTTATGTTTCTACATATAACAAATCTATGGAAGCTTCTTCGAGATTACAAGAGACTATTACTATACAAGTACACTACAGAGTACAATTGTGTACAACTCCCCCTCACGGGAATCGAACCCACGACCGTCGTTTACGAAACCACTATTAACCTTATTAATATTAAACTTG
>JAXRJS010000106.1:667500-695000 GCA_037127375.1 Dione juno | reverse complement strand
GATAACAGCAATCATTTGACAAGACTAAGTGTTTCTCTCTCTTTATGTTTAGTGTGGATTAACACTTTAAAAATAAAAAAAAAAAAACAATAACATCTATTTTGTATTTAATATCCTGCTACTTTTGGGGACTTTTTTAAGTAAGGAAAAAGCCTTTGGCAGGTTTATATGGCAAGCCAGGATTTGGTGTTGAGGACTCATACCTCATCACCTTGCGGGAATTATCCAGTAGTCAATAGCTAGACTCTTATCATAATTAGATCAGTAGCATGAAGATGGTGACTCCAAGAAGTAAATATATGTTCATAAAATGTAAATGTAAATATTGGGCGACTTCTACAAAGGCAGAATTTGAATTTTCAGAATTAATTACTGTAATAAATACAATAAAAAAATTCTTTATGTTTTTTTTTAATTTTATTTTTTAATATTCCATATAGGCACAGACAATTTTTGAGAGGCAAACGTATTTTGGAAAATTATGAAACAAAGGCCGTCGTGTTGCATTGAGGGTTCGTTTTCCACTCGCTGGAATGAGTTAGTTCAATTTCCTCGCTCTGGAGCACGACAACGAGCGGCGTTGAATTCCGCCACTACACGCAATGTACTGAGGCACAAACCAAGGAACGGTGTGACATCTGTACCTATCCTGCTATATGCAGGATACAGCGGGAAAGTAAAAAAAAAGAATTGATAAAAATAAAAAAAAAAAACATTTAATATTGTATATTTATCTTAAACACTGTTATATATTTGTCTAAATAATTTGAATTCCAATTAATATCCGACACAAAAAGGCTATTCAAGATGGCGTCTCTCTAGTTCAGTCTTGGTTTTCACAGAAATTTTCTAGAAAAATTGCATATTTTAATGCATTTTGACATTTTCTTAAACAAATATATATATATATATATATATATATATATATATATATATATATATATATATATATATATATATATATATATATATATATATATATATATATATATATATATATATATATATATATATATATATATATATATATATATATTTAAGAAAAACAAAGGAAATTTTATCCAACTGCGCGACATAAATTAGGGTAATGTGATTATCAGAATATGTTAGTATACATATATACATATATATACTAATAATTACTTTACTCTAATTTATGACGCGCAATTGAATAAAATTTCCTTTGTTTTTCTTCATATTCCACAGTGTACTGAGTCCCTTACATTCTGTCCCATGTGTTCATTTGAAAATTGGATATCGAACCCACTACTATGACGTATACGTACAGCTATAAAGGCGCACTAGGCTTCGGCTATAGGCATAGGTTCAAATAGTGCATTAATAAAAAAAAATAGAAAAAGATGAACGCCCTTCGATCGTTGCAAATATTCCGATAGACAAAAAAAGACAACCGGAACAAATGTGTTTTTCTCTATTTAAATGTCAATCGTTGTGACATTTGGTGTACAACAGATAATTAAACAACGCATAGCATATTTTCGTCGTACTGCCACAGATAAAAAATAAACAAAATAAATAATGTATATTCATTTTTAATATAGTTTTATAGGTTTTAAAAAACGATAAGCTATTAATGTTTGTACTTTTTAAGTGGTGTACCACGTAAATGGTGAATTATTCTTTTTTTTATATTCACATGTCATCTTTGCTCATTATGTGAAGGAGATTTTGGTGCGGAACTCAACGCCGGGCATCGTTTCAGTACTAATATTGTAAAGAAGAACATATATGTGTGTTTGTTATCTGTGATGGACATAGGCGATAGAATATTTAAAAAGACGTTAAGGTTAGCGAGCTTGAGTGTATCCGAACGTGCGTTGCGTAAATAGTGAAATAATAATAATAATAATAAGCTCGCAGGGCAGCTTGTGGCGAGCTGTTGGGGAGCGGCGACCCCACGGACCTGAGACCTCCAGAGAGGAATTTTAATTTATCCCCTGCCTCTGGCTTGCCTTCATTGGCTGGCAGAGTGGAGCGCAAGAGCTATATGCTCGAAAGGGTGGAAGTGCTCAATCTTACCCGCTCACGAGCTCCCCGTGATGGTGAAACCGGTGCACACCTCCCGACACCCTGTGCCAACCACACTGGTGTTGCGCCCGAGGCATTACGCCACTTTGTCGGGGCCCATCTAGTGGGAGGCGAGTCACCGTCCGTCAACCTTTCAATTTGAGGCTATAGAACAGGCGGACGTCCGTTAGTCTCATCCAATAGCCCAGTACTCAGACTATCTAAACTCCATGCCATAGACCCAGTTTAGATTTTCATATTTACCACAGTTCCTACGCATTATCCGGCGACCATATCTGGGCAATTACCTATGGTTACACAGAGATAGATCATGGGTGATGCGTCGCAAAAATGTTTTATATTCTCTAAGAGGCCTCTACGTGTTGGACCTGTGTCCCCACGCAAGCCTTCCAAAGGACCGGGTTCGTTTGAACCCGAGAATTACTAAGAGGAACATAATAATAATAATAATAATAATATAATTTATTTTTAAATTTTAGTATGCAACAAAAAATAAATTTATAACGATAACTTCAAACTACGTTTGAAACTGTGTCGCAGTTATTAATTATATGTCGCAGTTATTATATCATATTTAAAAAGAACTAAATACATATGAGATATGTATACATATAAAACATATAGAGAAAAAAAAATTCATATATATATATATATATATATATATATATAATATATATATATATATATATATATATATATATATGTGCGTGTGTGTGTGTAAGAGTGTGAGTGTAACCTCATCATTATCATCATCATCGACCAAAACTCCATTTAAGTAACTAAGAGATTCTTCGTGTGATCGTAATATATTATCAGTAACCAGTTAGATAACTTAACCAGTTAGATAATTTTACATAGATGGAAGGTTAAAGAATGTATGTTTATTTTGTTATTGATAGTGTTGTACAAAACCGGAATTAAATAACATATAAAACTATGTAAAAATATTATATGATAGAATTCTTCTTTATTATATATTCAAAATAAAAGTTCGAGACAACATATATCTATCTCGTTAGAATAACTCACAGTAACCGTTTTTGTTTTAAAAATTACGAAATTTAAGGCATGTATATTTACGAAGCTATTTTAAATAATACATCACTATTTCTATGTATAGAGAAATATTTTAGAAGAATTTTCGATGCTTGAAAGAATAATAAATATTGTTTATTGGAATTACAATTAGAATTTGAATTAAAATGCTTTTCTTGTACATATGTAATATAAATATCCAGCAAAATATGAAAAAAAAATTATAGTCCAGGGACAAATGTAAGGAATATATATATATATATATATATATATATATATATATATATATATATAATATATATATATATATATATATATATATATATATATATATATATATATATATATATTATATATATATATCTATATATATATATATATATATATATATATATATATATATATATATATATATATAAGTAAAAAAATAAGAAAATTCGATATAAACTTTACACACACACACACACACACACACACACACACACACACACACACTAGTTACCCTCTTAGGGGATGAATTTCTGAAAATCCTCACTGAGTGCTCACTTGCATCATGAGAGGAACTCTTGTACCAAATTTCATGTTTCTAGGTACAGTAGTTTCAGCTGTGCATTGATATATAAATCAGTGAGTCAATCAGTCAGATACTTAGTGTTATGACAGGTCCGTTCCTCATACACCGCTTTGCCTCGAGTGGGAATTGAACCCATTACCGTCGAATACTCCGACGGTCATATATTAAATATTGTTTAGCTCACTAGTTTATGTTTACTAGGTCAACTTAAAAGGTCGCCTACAATCTCCAAAAACTAAAAAAACAGTGTAAGCTTCAAATGACACATGGATGTTTGTACGACGATTTTTTCTAGAAGCTTTCAAGACCCATTACTTTGCTTTTATAATTTTTAATTATTATTATAGTTTTTTTTTGAACATTTTCCATGAGGCGCGGGTTCGAATCCTGCTGTGCTAAAATTTTTATGTTATCTTTAGCAAGGTATTTGCAAATTTTAACTGCCCAAGTTCAGTGGTTTTAGCTATACGTTGATTTATAGGTCAGTCAGTCAGTCTTTTGATTAAAGAGATGAATTGTCAAAATATATGGAAATTTAGGAAGGTACCTAGTGTTAAAACTTTGCGTTCCCTACTCTCCGCCATTGAGACATCGTGTGTTGAGTGGCGGAACTCAACGCCGCGCTTTGCCTTGTTGCCAGAGCGAAGGAAATGGAAATAACTCATTCTCCCCTCTCACTGGAGTCGAACCCGCAAACCGTCGCGTTTACAGGCAGACGCTGTGCCACTGCGCCACGACGGTATTTCCTTATTATTTATGTCTAATAAAATTAAATGTTTTATAAATATCACATTCAATGCTTCCGTATTTTGAAATAACATAATTAATATATAATAAGAGAATAATTAATATATAATAATTAAGATATACCTATATAAATTTTACTAGGTGGAACGAATATATATATATATATATATATATATATATATATATATATATATATATATATATATATATATATATATATATATATATATATTTTTCACGCAACGTCGAGTGCAAATTGTGGTCATATAAAAAAAAACATTGAAACTGTTAAATCGCTTAGATTTCAACTTAACGGTTATAAATAACTGCACTTTGGTTGGAAGCTTAGAAGAATTTGTCAGTCTTGAGATTCAATATGAAACGGTTCGTTTATGACGTATACGTAGAGGTAGGTCGCTAGAGGTATAGGTAGCGGGTATATGGTAATAATGTTCTTGAGGACGATATAAGGTCAAAGAATACTTAATTTTTTTTTTAGCTTCACGCTGTATCCTACACTGTACAGGTATAGGTATAGTATATATAGTATAGAGTGTATCATATAGCAGGGTATTATATAATAATTCATTCAAAGCGAGTGGGAATCGAACCCACTGCACAACTATTCCAAGGAAGCCCCAAAAGAAAATTATTTAGAAAATGTAACAAAAAAAAAAGAAAAAAAAAAAAAAAATATTGAAACCTACTTCCTTCGGAAAGCGTCCAACCCTATTTATTTCTGTAGGTTTCTTTTTTCTTTTCAAAGAAAAACCAAACAAAATAGAATTTTGCAGTAAATATATGGCTTAGTTGGAATTTCAAATGACAACCTTGTTCAATGGTCAAACGCCTCGGGGGGTGCAGGTTCGACGTCAGCCTGTCACGATATGTGAAGGCAAATGATATCAAACTTGGATACAAGGATTAAAAATTATCCTTTTTATATTTATAAGGCATTATTCAGAGACAGTAGAAAAAATATTGGGCTTAGTGGTGAATTTTATTGGGAAAGCTCATATAGTCTGGTCAATGTAGACTTTCAAGGTAATATATATATATATATATATATATATATATATATATATATATATATATATATATATATATATATTATATATATATATATATATATATATATATATATATATATATATATATATATAAGGCTAAGGCTTTTAACACACTATGAACTGTGAAGGGTGTTCGTTCGATTCCTTTGTGAGGACTTATTTGTTTTTGTGTTTAGATTTCCACTAGCAATCTATTGTATAACGTGAAATCATGTCGTATATATTTTTAATTATTTTAATTTAAAAAATCGCGGCTGACTAAACACGGGAGGTTGGGGGTTCGATTCCTACTCGGGGAGAAACACTTGAAAATTGGGCAGTGTGCGGGAAACAGAGTGTCTTAACACTAGGCCCCTTTGCCTTTGCCTATTTTTCTACTGGAAAATCGTGAAGCTATTTTATTTATGGTTAATAAAAGGCGGAGAGAATGTAGAATATAGGCTTTCTATATTTTTTGTTAATTTAAAGTTGTTTAGTGTTAAGACATTCAATTCTCCGTTTACTTCACGAAATCGAGACACTGTTTTAAGTGGAACTCAACGAAAATAATTTATTGCCTCAAGTGGGCTTGAACCTGCTACCATCGGTTACCATATCTAAAAATATACATCTATATACTATTAGGTTGGCAACAAAATAATTGCGGATTTGTTCAATTTTTTTTTATCTCTATGTAATCTTCATGCTGAATGTTAGCCATCTTGTAGACAAATATCTTCAGAACGGAATTTTTTTATTAAATTTTGGACATCGCCTCTTTTAATTCTTCTTAATTCTTAATACATATTGCATTACTTTTTAGTGGATTTATAAGCCATATAAAAAAAGAAATATATGATGAAAATATTAAGCCATATTCTTAACAAAAAAAGAAATATATGATGAAAATATTCTATTTTGCACTAAATATTAATATATTTAAAAGACAAAAAGCTTTAAGATAGAACAAATTGTGAGGCAAGTCAAGAATGACAGCTAGCGTATATGAGAATTAGTTCATAGCTTTTGTCTGTATCATAGAAATGGGGATAGAAACTGTATATAAATGAAATCGGCCATTACTTAGCTGTCATTATTTAGTACCAAAAACCTTGGCGATCACATTATTACACATATATCTTATAGTAAAAACTATGGTAAATTTACCATAGCTTAACGTGCTCTCTGAAGCAAGGAGGTCATGTATATCATTATAACTGCCACAAATTGGTATGAGAACAAGAAATATACATTAATTCAGCTAGATCTAGAAAGACACCGAAATCTTTTGGATTTTCTTGATGTTGTACTTCATGGAGCATCTGAACCACCCAACCTTGGGCTTATTGCACCAATAACCCTTGACAAAACTCGAAATTGTCTTCGACGCATGAAAATGGAGAAAGCGGCGGGACCTGACGATGTTCCGGTAGAACGTGGAGATCATTGGGTTATTTTGGTGTACTTACTAGCTTTTGGACTGAACATACTAACCGTATCTTGAATACTGGGACGATGCCACATCAGTGGTGGCATACATTTATTACCCTACTTACAAAAGAGGGGGTAATGTTCAAGATTGCGGTAGTTATAGAGCATTAAGATTATGAAGCTCTTCGAGTGCATGATCTGCGTCAGGCTCCACCGAGAGTATACGGTCTCTGAGTGTCAATGAGAAAACCTAGTGATTTATCACTTGTTAACATAGTGAAGAATTTGTATCACCTGCTAAAACAACAGCAATAAGAACTCCATATAAAATAAACCTAGAAAGGGAAAGTCAACCGGTCAGTTGCAACATCTAAAGGTTTGTACGTCGGCTGTACCTGCTATGGTAATAACTTGTTTTATTATATTTAAATTCCTTAGAAAACCTACTGGATTTTAAAAGCTTTTTACTGGATTTTAACAGATTTTACTGGATTTCAACAGCTTTCACTGGATTTTATCAGTTTGTGACTGAAAATATTATTGTTTTACCCGCTATACAAGCAATTTCTTGAACATTGGATTGGATGCCTGGGGAAGAAGTGTGTTAGCACAAGGCTTCCTCTGCCTACTCTGGTATACGGTAAAAAGGATATATCTATCCCTTCTTCTTCTTTATTATTCTATTTAACATCTCATTTAGGAAGACTATTCAATAAAGCCTATATTATAGGCTATATTATATAGGCTATATTATATCACATTAATCGTGATTCATCCAAAGCACTTGTTAAATATATCATGTGTCATATGTAATTCTAAAGATATATCAATTTTGCTTTTCGAACCTATACCTGTTGTGTTAACTAAAAACAAGTTCCATATGAACCTATTGAATATTTATAATGTTATAATAATTTATGTGAAGACATTTAATAGCTACATCAGGTCGTGTTCGTGAATATATGTGTATGTTTGTACAAAATAAAATATTATATATATATAATTATATATATATATATATATATATATATATATATATATATATATATATATATATATATATATATATATATATATATATATATATATATACCCCTAGTTGGATCGAGCCAGCACCTTCACGTTTAAGTCAACCGCTGTACCACTGTGCCATGAATGCCTCTAAATGAATACAGTGTCAAAGAGACGGAAAATGGAAAGGGTTTTAAGAGGTTGATGCCATGGACGGGGCCAAAAGGGGTATGCGGGGACCGAAAGCTTTTTGGCTCACCCCCAATTAATAAAATATTTTTCCAAAAAAAATTATATATTTAGAAATTTTGTTGTAATTTAAGTATTTTAAAAACTGTTGAAAGTGATATTGTTTTTAAACCCCTTTCCCTTTTCTGAAAAAAATTTTTTTTTTTAATAAAAAAAGGGTTTAAATATTTTTTAAAATATTACTTTAAGTTTTTTTATTTAATTATTTTTTTTAATTTTTTAAGTTTTGTAATTACAAAAGATTCCTGCCCCGAAAAACCGAAGGGGAAAAAAATTCCCTCTATGCTTTCCACTTTAAATGGGCTTTGGGAACGGGGAAAATGTTTTCGAGTGGGCCCACCCCGAATATCTGGGAAAAGCCCCTTCAGGTTTTTTAGAAATAAAAGATTTTTTTCCAGTTCAATGTCAAGACTTTTAAAAGCTTTTTCCAAATAAAATTTAAACATTTTAAATATTTTTTTAATTATAAAATTTAAAAATATATAAAAAAAAAACCCCAAAGGGCGTCTCTCCGTTCTCTCCGTTCGTTTCTCCGTCCCTGTGGGGTTATTATAAAAAATACTAAAAATAAAAAAAAAAAAATTTTCATTTTTCCACGTTTTAAAACCCCGCAATATACGGGATGTACAGAAAGGGACCATGTCCCAACACTCTTTTCCCAGAAAAACCCCACACTACCCCATTTAAAATTATGTTATAATAAAACATTTTTTACCCATTGAATCGAACCGCTTAAATCCAAAAATAATATTTAAATTTCAAAAAATACTCTAAAGGCCCCGGCTCCTAGCGTCATTTATGCGTCGCTTACGAAACCCCCACCTAGTGCCTACAAAACCCTTTATTTCCTTACAATTGCGTCACACTTGACCGAAAAAGGGTTTTTATTAAAAAAAATTCTTATATACTATACAAGATTTTACTTGTGACTTCTCGTGCTCGTGGCTCGTGTAGATGGAGATTAGAAATCCTCATCTGAGCTTCAAATCCCGCTCTTCTCTAGGCTTCACGCTGTATCCCGCAAGTAGCTAGGGTACCTAGCGTTAAGACCCTCCGTTCTCCGCTTTCCTGTCGAGACATTGCACATTGAGTGGCTTAACTCAACGCCACGAGCTTCCAAGTCGAGATTCTATATAATTAAATAAATAAAATCTACAAATCCAAAATCCACAAACACATACACACACACACACACACACACACACGCACACACAAATAAATACACTCTTCTTGCCCATAGAACGAAGAAAGTGAAAATAATTCATTCTACCCCCCCCCAAGGTGGGAATCAAACTCACGACCGTCGCGTTCACAGGCAGACGCTGTGCCTCTGCGCCACGACGGCTCACGTTATTATTTAAAGATCAATATTTTTTTGTCTTCGATATTGCTTATTAAAACATATTTGCTAGTGTCAAATGAATTTTCACATATATGAGTTTTAGAGCAAGTGAGAATATTATTAGTGTGAGAGGGGTTCCGTATATTATTTACATTTCCTAAAGTAACAATTCAGCTTGGTCTTAATTATTTATGTAGCTATATTTTTTGTACACTCGCATATAGCAGGGAAGGTCTAGTGTCAAAACACCTCCGTCCTTCTACTTTTTTGACTGAATTTGAACATTGGGTTGGTATAAGGTTGTAATGTTTTTTTTTCAGTTCATCAAGGAGGGATAAGGGAGCCTCTCCACTGACCGCCCGCCGGCTTAGATATGCTGAGGATGAGATCCTTATTAAGTGATTTTGTGTTTCCATGGCTCCCCAAAAGGAGGGATAGTGTCCTCTAGGCACTCAGAAGGTTCTCAAAATATACCTCAAACTATCTAGTAGATAAATATTCATAAAACATGAAAAGTTCAGATAGTAGATACAAATCAGTGAACCTCTTGGTGCTAAATGATGAGTAAGCCTAAACCGTGTACCGGACAAACCGAGGATATAGAAGAGGACAGGATATGGAAGTGGCAAAATATTATGGAATCAGACTGTAGACTAGCTTTTCACTACGGCTTCACCCGCGTGGTCAAATTTAAATATGGAATTGTATATGACATATGCTGTATTTGACAGGTACAGTGTTATACTTCAAGACATTTTTTTTATTCATAATAAAACTTCCTGAGATAGGAGCGGTCAATCATACAAACTCTAGCTTCATATATATATATATATATATATATATATATATATATATATATATATATATATATATATATATATATATGTATATGTGTGTACAATAAAGGGTATTATTATTATTATTAATAAGGTTACCCGCTCTACATTTCGGAACATAGCGTGTTGAGTGGCGGAACTCACGCCGCGCTTTGCCTTGTTACCAGAGCGAATAAAATGAAAATAATTTATACTCCCCGAGTGAGAATCGAACCCACAAACCGTGGCGTTCGCGTTTTCAGCGGGGAACCTGTTCCTACGGCTCCTCTGCCTACCCTGCTATGTGAGGGATACAGCGTGAAGCTAATTTTTTTATTAATAAGATATTGGCTAATATAAAATTTTACATGAACGAGCGAGTCCTTGACGTAACCTCAAAATAAAACAGTCACGCCAATACCGAGTCTCGCTGACTCTAATAATATATCATTTACAGACTCGCGTCGTTTGAAAATTACATCAATTTCGATTTGTCCGTCTGTAGAATGAAAATTAAAACGTTCTGTCTTATACGATAAATAAGAAAGCAGAGTGTCAACAAGTACTTTCTCTCTCCGTACTAAGTTAATTAAATGGACTCCTTCAAAAAGAAGCCAAGACTGTCGCCTTCAGACAGGCAGATGGCAAAGGACAGTTCAATATTCTTGATATATATATAAAGTAGCCTAAGTTACTCCTTATTACTGACAGGTGTCAGTAAAAGTCCCTTCAAAATCGGTCCAGCCGTTTCGGACATTAGTCGGAACAAACAGACAGACAGACAGATAAAAATTGTAAAAAAATGCTATTTTGCTATTTGGTATATGTACCGTTTATATATACACATGTCTTCTTCTTCTTCCTGGCATTAGTCCCGGCTTTTTGCCAGGGTCTGCCTTCCGACTAAGACCAATCGGTCCATATGAGTGGCGAAGTGGTTTTTTGTGGAGCGATTGCCATCTGACCTCCAAACCCATTACTGGGAGAAACCAGGAAAGGAAAGGGAATAAGAGGCAGAAGACTTGGAATATAGGGGAGGGACACCACTTACATGGATTGGATCGGGTTATGAAAGTGGTGGCTCGAGGTCCCGGGGTCGCGTACCCGTATGCCGGAAACCAAATATCGGACAGATAATTGGCTAGACACCCTCTGAGATGCCAACGCCACGCGGTGTTCCCAGGCGGTCACCCATCCAAGTACTGAACGCGCCCGACGTTGCTTAACTTCGGTGATCGGACGAGAACCGGTGTGTTCAACGTGGCATGGACGTTATATATACACATGTATATAGTATAATTAATATTACAAACAGACACTTTAATTCTATTTATTAGTATAGATTATAAAGCGAAAGCAATTTCAATATAGTCATCAAAGACGGTGGCTGTAGAAAGGTCGAATTGAGTTCTGGGTTCGATTCTCACTGAGCAAATTAGTTATTGTATATGTGGCGACAGATAGAACTTAGTATCAAGATACTCAGTTCGAATCCAAGACAGGAACAACACAGGGGAGTATATAGTGGCGGAACTCAACGTCGAGATTTGTATCACTAGACGGAGAACGCTTTCAATTCGTTCCTCAACTATCGCCACCACGATGACCTACCAAAATACCATCACCAGATACCAGATATTCTTCTAAAGACCCCAAAACCGACGGAATCCTGTTACATCTGGTATTAAATTAGCATTTTTTTTATCACTGTTTATCACAATTTAGTGTCAAGGCAGCAAGCTGGGACGGATGGCGCGTGACGAATGCCTATTTTTAAGTAACTGTCAAACTTAGATGATTATATAACAGAAGGAAAATTTACATAGCTATGGAAAATGTAAGCTTTTGTATACTTTATGTACATATTGTACGGTGGAGTGGTATCGGTGGTTTGGGGTTCGAATCTCAATTGTGGGAATACTTATCGCCCTCCAATGCTAGACTTCTCTCTCAACCGCTATATCTAGTCCCATAATAAAGCACCAAGCAGCAGCAGTCAGCTAGCAGTCATTGGGGGGGGGAGAGGGGGTGTTCTTCATCATCACCCAGCTACTATGACCGCTACGCTAGTACTAGAATTAAGTTTTTTTATTTCGTATAAAAATTTAATTGTAAATATACTTATGGTATATACCAGAACTCGAACCCGCGCCTTTTGAAGCTACGTAGACATTCTTATATACTTATTACAACATATTATATTTTTGTAAGTTTTTTTTTATTAAATAAAATATCATAGGTATTTTGTCAAAAATTAATCTAAGAAAATGATTTTTAAATATATAAAACTTGGTAGGCTCTATTGGGACAGCGTTTAACTGTAAATTTGACAAGTGTGGGTTCAATGCTCACCAAATATATATATATATATATATATATATATATATATATATATATATATATATATATATATATATATATATATATATATATATATATATATATATATATATATATATATATATATATGCCGTACAATTAAAGCCGTCCTTATTAGGTTACAGTCTAGATTCTAGACTCATTTCAGTCTAACACAAGCTAGTATAATCTTGACACCCTTTTGTAAATTATTTTGCCTTAAACAAGTTTCTTGTAAAAACATATTTAATATAAATGATTTGCTTTTATACGCGACTTAACTTGACTAATACTCGTGTAGCAGGTACATTGTGTTGTATGGAAACGATTAACGCGATTTATTATAGTCTATAGCCTATAGCCTATAGCCTATAGCCTATAGACTGCGTCGATGAATAGACTATTCAATAGAAAAATATTTATTCCACTCTTCAAATTTATGGCTATAGGCTATAGTATGGCTCTTTGAGGATAAATATCTTCAAAGCTAACCTAATAAAATCGATAACAATTGAAGCAAATAGTATGAAATTTTATTTTTTTAAATAAAAATTAAATATATTCATATGTATTTTGATTATTTTTAAAGTGTTAATCCAGACTAAGGTTAGAAGAAATACTTGTAGGAAATTTATTTCCAAATTCCATAAAAAAAACCCCACAGCGTACAAATTCTTGTATGTTTTTTTTAAGTATTTTTTTTTAAGTATTTACCTCTATCTATACACCCTGTGATGCACATTTAACTTTTTTATACAGGACAGACAGAAAAAACTATATACATTATTTATATTCAGTGAAAATCAATACTATTGTTTACTACAGAGCTTATATTGTAAAATTAAAAAAAAAGAAATGGCGGCTTTATGCCACTTCCGGCAGATGCACTATGATGGAGGGTGGAAGTGTTAAGACAATCTAATGCCTCCTCCACAGCGAGGACATGAAAATAATTATTTTTTCCCCACCGGAAATCGAACCTGCAACCGTCGCACTTACAATCAATGCTTTTATCAGTCAATACTATTTTAATTTTTTGTGACACCTTGACCTATATAGATATAAATAAATCTTTACGAATTTGTCAAATCCCTTTATTTGTCATGTAATATAATACTACGGATATAAAAAAAAAAAAAAAAAAAAAACCAATTGTATTGTTGATGTTTTTGTGAAGGTTAAGTGCAAGGTGAATGTTAACATCGTCATGGAGAAATATTTATTTGAAACACATTAATTTTGGTTCAAATTCTACAGAAATCCCATGAGGAAATGTATCAGTATAATGACAGTTTTGCCTCAAGTGGCTGCGACACCCTGAGTCTTGAGAAGATGGTGAAATCAGCATAAAATAAGTGTGAGGGCCAGGAGAAGTTTGAAATGTGGTGACGCAGCATGAGTAGATGGAGTTACTACCAACATTATCAAAATGGTGGGCCACGCCTGGTGGATTTGTTCTGACTTAAACAGAGAAGGTACCGGACAGTTGGCGTTATGCAGTGATCGTGCTTCTTGTATTAAGGATAAGGTTCACGGGTAATTTGTGCAATCTATAGGGCTATTGGTTAGATTACCTCCTAAGGTAAAAATTTATGCAGAAGAATGCAAGAGATATCATAAATTGTGAAAGGCCCAAGGAGGTGCAATTTATTGAATACACTGCCCCGGTACCATATGAACGGACCTTTGGTGGAGGCTGTGAAGTCTGTAAAGATGTCTGCGAGAAGGAGCTGACATATCCCATGCATGTCCAACATCATTACGCCATGCCAGCTTAGATGGTCAATTTGTATATGGGTAGCTGTCTCTAAGATGTGCAGATGATGCAGTGCTTATTGCATTATCAGAATACTCATATCTCAACACTAGGTACAGGCATTACCTGCTATATACAGCATGAATAAAAAAAGCAACTATTTATATTAGGTTATATTTTGGACAAAGGATTTATTAAATAGAGCCAATAATATTCTCTCTGCATTGAAAACAGCTGCGTATGTATTGGAAAATAAATTCTCTAATAACCAATCTCTTCTTTGAACAATTGACACATGGCTGTCTCAAAATAGACGGCATCTGACAAGTTTAGGCTACTAATAGACGTAATGAACTCATTGACATTTTTACATGGTTTAAATGTAATTAAATTTCAATCTGATTCTGAGTACTGACTCCAGAAGCACGTTAAGACATGTTCCAAAAGCTTTTCGAGATATGATATATTGAGTTGGTTAATCACAGTGACGCCACTGTGTGCCACAAGTCTTAATAAAACGAGAGTATAAATGATATTGTACCTCCATGTAAATTATATCGATAATAATACTTTTTTTTTTTACCTTCACGCTGTAACCCGCATATAGTAGGATAGGAACCCAGTAGTAAGATCCGTTCCCCACTTACCGCCAAGTTTTAAGAGATTGCGTGTTAAATAAGTATATACCGCCAAAAGTTTATAAAGTCATGAAATTGGTACGGAACCCCCCCTCAGTTCGTGACTCCAACTCACACTTGGCCGATATTTTTTGTACAGATTCTACCTACATATGTTAAATTTACCAAACAATACTCTACTGTTTTTCATTCAATAATATCATAAACAAGTTTTTTTGCTAACCGTACTTGTCGTATTCGTAACTTGTGACCCAAAAACCGTACACTTTTTATGACTAAATATATATATTATATAATATTATTAGAATTAATAGATAATCTTCATATTATCTATTAACTAGCATTTACCTGCGATTTCGCTTGCGTAGTAAAATATAAACAATAGCCTAATAGCCTATAGTCTTCCTCGATACATGAGCAATCTAATATATAAATATTTTTTCCATTCGAGCCTGTAGCTCCTAAGGCTCAGCTAAATAAGCTCTTTTATTTAATATTAAACAGATAAATACTATAAAAAAATATTATCAACATATGCAGCCCAATCTCCACAATGACGTCACTACGTTAGTAACGTTTAAAGTTTTGTAGGGATAGTTGTGAATAACAGTTGAAAATATTACAAAAAAAAAAACGTGGTGGTGAAGTGGCATAGCATCTGGTAGTACCGTGACGGCAGTCGGTTCGAATCCCATATGAATGAATAAATGATTACAACACTAAAATATTTAAAGCTTTTACTCGCATAGAAGGAAGGCAGAGAGAAGCTAGTGTAACGACTCACCGCTCTTCGCTTTCCAGCCAATTTTGAAACATTACTTAATCTTGATGTAATCGAACTGACAGCATGCGTTCAGCAGTCAGTACCTAACTTCTATACTATAAGGTAAAATTTAAATGCTAGCAACTAGTCTAGAGGCTATTTCTTAACCGGATGTTGTTTCTATAAAGGAAATAGGTGTTTAAAGAAAATGTCCAATATAACTAAGATTATAATTTCGTCATATTATTAAAATTACTTAGAAATCTAGAATGAGGACAAAATCTAGTCTATGGCATAATATATATATATATATATATATATATATATATATATATATATATATATATATATATATATATATATATATATATATATATATATATATATATATATATATATATATATATATATATATATATATAAACTGGTCCCACTTTCTCAATTCACCGTTCTATATAAATAAATTATATCTCAATTTCCATAATTATTACTATATAGCTGGTTAGCTTTAACTTTAACAGGTTTTCTAAATTTAAAAAAAATGTGGTTTAACGTTTTTCATCCAACGCTGCGTTTGCATCCCCGGATGGGAGTAGAACCCACAACCATGTCATGTGACCATTGAAAATGCTCATTAAGCCAAAAAAAGACCCTTTTTCTTGTTCTATTGTGGTTCTACATCAGGTGTTTCAGATCCTTGACTTCATATAAATATCCATTCCATGTCCATTATACTGAACTACTTCATGAGGCACGGCAACTTATCATGGGCCTACCTTCAATACATATTTATTCTATAATTTTTTTTCGTAGCTGGAGTACTATAATCCCACATCAGGTGTGTCAGTTTTTAAAATATCATAATAAAATAGATCCTGACCTAATAGGTCCAGTAGCAGTCCAAAAGTCAAAATATTCTTTATTCAAATAGGCTATTACAAGCACTTTCGAATTGTCAATTAACATAAGTGTCAGTATTGTCAGTCCTGCTAGAAGCTACCACCAGCTCGGAGGGCAGTTCTGCTGAGAAGAGCTGGCGATGTGCGTGTACATACAGACAAGTAAACATTCATAACATCATAGATTCATATATATATATATATATATATATATATATATATATATATATATATATATATATATATATATATATATATATATATATATATATATATATATATATATATATACGGCGTGACGTCACTAGTCACAAGCACTGCTCTGAACTCCTCTCCATACAACGCGATGGGCATCCGCATGGTGTATCCGTGGACTGCTAAGTAGTTACTTTCTATAATAATTCTCAAAAATTATAATTCTCAAAAGGTAATTTTTTTTAATTTACCTTAATAATATAGACTTACATATAAATAATAAGCTCAAAAAATTTTGAAAGAGATTTTTCTAAACAACGGTAAATCACAAGGTACTGGGTTTGATGCCCACTTGCCTCTCTCTGGTAGAATAAAACGCGGCGTATAGTTCCGCATCACCACATAATGCCTCAAATCAGGGAGCTTACAGCCTACACTGCCATTGTCAGACAGAGGGTGAAAAATAACGCCAGTTAAACTTAATTAACATCTCTGAGTGCATATGTAAGTCAATTAACAATCAATCGCAAGCGATTTTTATATTGGAATGCGAACTCATTTTTTTACATTGATTGACACAATTGGTGTAGCGTCAGCAAAATATATACCTATGTATATATATATATATATATATATATATATATATATATATATATATATATATATATATATATATATATATATATATACGTGCTCCTCTAAGAGAGGTAGAGGACACAGTGCTGAAGATACTGCCGGAAGGTCACGTAAATAGACCAGGCATCTAGGAGAACGAGGCATATAGGAGCCGTAGGTTTGTTCTGTCTATCCCAGATATAAAGCGAAAAGCTATTTTAATCATACAAAATGTGACCCTTACTTCAGTACTTTTTAAGATGCCAGGCTCAGTTCAGGACTGCGCGTTAATCTCTGGGTATGTCAGTCAGTCAGTCACCTTGCAGCTCACATGTAGTGAGACATCTGTTTGTGGACTCGACGGCTGTGGGTTGGGTTCCAACTTGGGGTACAAAATTTAATTCATTTTCTCTCTCCATTAATAAATGTAATATATTGAAATAATCGATTTTTACGTTAATTTTTTAGTATTTCACGAAATTTGGGTCAAATTGAAAAGCTCTGACGGACGCGTTCGTACAATACTTTCACAAACTTCCAAAGCGTAATATAGTTTATATATATATATATATATATATATATATATATATATATATATATATATATATATATATATATATAATATATATATATATATATATATATATATATATATATATATATATATATAATATATATATATATATATATATATATATATGTATATAAAGATAATTTGTTATAGAGAAATTAGTAAAAAACACTCTGTTTTTCACTGGTGAATCTTTGAAGTAGGAATCGAACCCGCTACCGACGCGTTACTATTATGGATAGAGAAAAGTCAAAAACGGAGTGTCTTAACACTAACTTCTCCTTGCATCCAAGAAACAATATATGCTATGAAAAAAATAATATATATGTACATATAAAAATATATGTATATATGTATATATGTATGTATATATGTATGTATGTATGTATGTTACAACATAAAGTAACCGCAATAACTTGTTCCTCGATCGTGCTCCGATTCATATACATAATTACTTAGAAATACTTTACAACTTAAACCGAGTCTATAGTAACAAAGTAGGACAGTGTCTGACTGTGAACGCGATGGCCGCAGGTTCGATTCCCTGGAGAGGGATTTTATTGTCTCCAGTCTCGATGAATCTGATATATACTGGTTGGGGGAATTAATATATTTAATATGTTTTTTTTTTTGTTTTTCCAATACGATGAGGTGAGACAAGTGGCGACATTCAACGTCGTGGCTTGTCTAGAAAAATCTAAGAAAAATCTGAAATAATAAATGGTGTCCCCACACTCCGTCCGATTTTTGAGACACTGCGCGTAGATTAACGTAACTGAACTCCGCGCAATGTCTTGTTATCCAGCTATTGAGCGATGACGATGATTTCTATCAATTCTCTCAAGGAATCGAACCTGCGACCGTCGCGACATTTAGCCTCAAAGATTTATATTATATCTAAAGTTAGATCTATTTTTAGTTCATAAATAACAGTTACGTGTCAAAGTTAATCATTTGTACTTTATAAGCGTTTTTTACAAAGTTTTTTTTTCTCTTCTATTGTTATCTAAATTAAATAATGTATAGAAATAATAAATAGAGATGAGACACTAACTTATTGTTTTATTTAATAATTCGATGAAGTGCTCATATTTGAAGGAATTAAATTAAAAAAAATAAATAATATTTATTGCCTCGCTCTTATCTATAGTACGGCGTTAAGCTACGACACTGAAAGTCATTTATAAAATTGTTGTATATTATTGCGATAGTTGCGTATTCGATTCTCACTCGTGAGGTCATTGGCAATCGGAGTGTTGGGCGTCGAGCTGGACTCGATGGACCGACGACCTAAAAAAAAAATAGCCGTCTCTGACTGGATGCGGAAGGCGGAGGACCGGGATCTCTGGCGCCCCTGGGGGAGGCCTATGTCCAGCAGTGGACAAAAATGGGCTGATTTGAGGAGATCATTCCCCGTTCCGGTAAGACACCGCGGTGTTGAGCTCCGCCATAGCAGAGAATTGAGTGTTTTAACACTATCGTTCTCTCTACAACATCATCTATAATAGCATTTGTATTATAATATAAATACAATATTAATGTAAATATTTATACAAACAAACGTATATAAACGTAATTTATTCATTCATTTTATATATATATATATATATATATATATATATATATATATATATATATATATATATATATATATATATATATATATATATATATATATATATATATATATATATATATATATATATATATATATATATATATATATATATATATATATATATATATATATATATATATATATATATATATATATATATATATATATATATATATATATATATATATATATTATTTTTTTTTTTTTTTATTGCTATGAATATAATTATTTAATATATTACTACTATAGTATAGTAGTAAATCTCTACTCAGCTGCTTATCACGACACTCCAAGTATCTATAGTTTTGTGTGACATATGACAAAATTTGACTAGGTGCCTAGGCCATGGCAGCTTGGCTTGAAGGGGGGCGACCCCAAGGACCTGAGACATGCAGAGGGGACTTGTAATCTATCCTCTGCCCTTAAGATGCCTTTATAGTCAACATGGTACAAGAGGTGGATGGATGAGTGGAATCTTGGGACAAGGACGAAGATCATGGGGACAAGGCTTCTTGTGATGGTGAAACCGGTGCACACCTCTCCAAATCAGTAAATGACCACGCTGATGATGGTCCCGAGGCCACTTTGTGGGTGCCCAATTAATGTAAGGCAAGTCACCGTCCGACAACCTTCAATTTGAAACTATTAAAAAGGCAGACTTCCATTAGTCTCATTCAATAGCCTACTCCTTCCAGATTTCTCTCAGATTCCTTCTATATTCCTAAGTTTTAGTTTTTGTTTTTATAGTTTTCTTAGTAAGCACCTTCCTGGGATCACTTCTGGAACCTGGCTCTTCAGCGATGGATCACGGCAGACGTTGGCCAAGTAAACATTTTTGTATTCTCTAAGAATCCTCTGCATCTTGGTACTGCATCGCAGACCTTCCAAAGAACCAGGTGCTTGGAACCCAAGAATTGTTCAAGACCAACATAATTATAATAAAATAACATTCAAATGCACTTTAAGCCGTGGCCTAATAAACTTGACCCAGAAAAAAAATAAAGTCAACTCAAGATCTACATAGATACAACAAGTTAACGAGTCGAGATTAGGTCTAATTGCAATTAAATGTTTTAAACGTGACTTTAATAATGTGATTTTTTTTCTTAATAAGATTTTTTTATATTGATGCTTAAGTTCCTGATCCCTGAGCTGCCTCCTTGGGTTACCTTCTTGGTTCTTCTTCTTCATTTTTCTTCAGGTTTGCCCTTAATTATGTAGAAAAGCCAAACTTTTGGGACGATTTGTGTTCTGTCTGTATACAATTATTTTCATTTTACAACAATTTTGGGAGAATTAAATGCTGTTGATGCTCCAGAGATCTGATCAGAACCTGCCTTCCTCACCGGCGGTAGCTTCCTGTAGGACTGACACTACTGACACTTCAATGTAAACTGGCAATTCAATAGTACTTGTAATGACTGACTGACCTAATTAAATAAAGAACGTCTTGATTTTGATTTTGATTTGGAATTAGTTTAACAGCGTGTGAACTTTCTTGACAAGTATATATATATATATATATATATATATATATATATATATATATATATATATATATATATATATATATATATATATATATATATATATATATATATATATATATATATATATATATATATATATATATATATATATATATATATATATATATTGGCAATTCAATAGTACTTGTAAGGACTGACTGACCTAATTGAATAAAGAACGTCTTGATTTTGATTTTGATTTGGAATTGGTTTAGCAGCGTGTGAACTTTCTTGACAAGTATATATATATATATATATATATATATATATATATATATATATATATATATATTATATATATATATATATATATATATATATATATATATATAATATATATATATATATATATATATATATATATATATATATATATATATATATATATATATATATATATATATATAAAAGACCAATCTCTTTTAATATTACTATAAAAAACAATAGCTTTACTTTAAGTACAACTTTCACGGTCTTATGCGGACAGGTTTTTAACAATTTTGGGGACAAAAAATGTAATTTTTATATAATAATTTGAGCTCTTAAAAGCGAAAGTTTGTTCGTATGTTTGTTTGTCATGATTTTTTTTTCTAAAAGCAATGGTTGAATTCAAGCGTTAAATAGAGCACGGAGCATAGAGCACGAACTAATCTGGTTGTACCGTCTGACTTTAAATTGAGCGTCATTTATGAAGATGAATCACCTAGAACGAGAATCGAACCCGCGAACGTCGCGTTTACAGTTAAACACGTTCCCAAGGAAAAACAAGTGGCAGGTACCAAGATTCCATAGCTGACCGAGATATTGTATACAATTCCCCGTCACGGGAATCGAACCCGCGACCGTCGCGTTAACAGGCAGACGATGGAGTAACATACTTCCTTATTCAAGTAAACCAATGGCGAAACTTTATAGCTTTATAAGAACAAAATGACTATTAATTAAATTTTATTACTATCGCTATTAAATTGAGTGCTTAAGATATACCTCATAAATCATAATAAAATACTGTGTACAAATTGCTAATTAGTTACAGATTCGAATCCTGTGTGGCGATTGTTTAGCGTTTGTTTACTAGGCGCGGCGTTTAGTTCCGCAACTTAATACTCAGTACCACTAAGGACCACTAAGGACACTTAGTACCACTAAGTTCCCTCTTTACAGTTTGACTAAATAATACACAAAGAGTAATGTTTTATTGTAGACGCGACGGTTGCAGGTTCGATTCCTATGAGGGGTAGTTGTTTATAATTGTACTATATAGTAATAATCTCTCGGTCAGCTATGAAGTCCTGGTACCTGCCACTTGTCCCATACAATTGTACTCTATAGTAACAATCTCTCGGTCAGCTATGAAGTCCTAGTACCTGCCACTTGTCCCATACAATTGTACTCTATAGTAACAATCTCTCGGTCAGCTATGAAGTCCTAGTACCTGCCACTTGTCCCATACAATTGTACTCTATAGTAACAATCTCTCTGTCAGCTATGAAGTCCTGGTACATGCTACGTGTTTCTGCTTGGGAATGTGTTTAGCTATAAATGTGACGGTTGCGGGTTCCATTCCTGCTCGGAGGTTCTGGTAACAAGAGTTCCACCATTCAAAACACTTGAGCGGGAAGCAGGTATCACAATGTCTTAACAAAACTACTTAAGGTTTCAAGCAATATATGTTGCCAATGAAGACCTATGGCGCAGAGACGTGGTCTGTCACAGCTAGCCTTTTCCACCAGCTCAGGGTCGCTCAGCGAGCAATGGAGAGAGCTATGCTGACCTGACCTGACCTGAAGAAGACAGTGGAGAGCCGCTGGATTCAAAGGGCGCAGGCATTAAGGAACAGTCATGGACTCAAAATGGCTGATAGATGACATTAGCAAGACCAAGTTGAAACCTCTAACAGCCTAACAACGGATTACGGAGAGTCGTATCACTAATTCCTCTCCATACAACAACGAATACGAATACGGCCGCTTCATACATAATTTATGTATTGAAAATACGAATTCGACCAGATTTCTAATAGCTCTCAAGGCAGCTCACTATTATTATTGATTTCTATAATTTATATACAAATTACAATGCAAGGTGAATCGTTTGAATTAACAATATTACTTCTAGGATATTGTTACAACAACTTCATTTGCTTTACTTCTAGTTTTTACAACTAGAGTCCTTGAAGTGGAACTTCTTTGGTGTGACGTGAACGATGTGGGACGTTTCTACGTCAGCGTAGTGTCCGTATAACACGATTCTTTCGTATATATATATATATATATATATATGTATATATATATATATATATATATATATATATATATATATATATATATATATATATATATATATATATATATATTATATATATATATATATATATATATATATATATATATATATATATATATATATATATATATATATATATATATATATATATATATATATATATATATATATATATATATATATATATATATATATATATATATATATATATTACATAGCTTCCTTTCTCTCTCCCTCTAAGTCTCGAAAAACTAAGGCTTTAGATTAGTATAAATATATACAAAATTTAAAAATAAGTTCCCCAAAGAAGTTTCACTTCTGACATGCATTTTTTTTAATTTTAATTTAGTTTAGTCAGTTTTTTTTTCGGGTCACTCTGTAGTATTTCTCACTCTCTCTTCACACTCTCTCTTCACTCTGTAGAATTATTACGTAGATATATAAGCGAAACTTAACGCTGCTCTTTGTTTTATAAGAGATTATAGAAAATGTATAGTTTATATACATTTTTTTTTTGTAGACGGTATCAATAGTTTTTTTTTTTTTAATTTAGTATATAATTTTATATATAAAAAATTCTACAACAAAGGAATACAAAATGTCTAGATTTTTTTGTAAAAAATACATTAAAAATACTTAAAAATTAAAATAATATATACATATATATTTAACACGTTATTTAAAGAATGAATGAAAAAAAACTACACAACACTAAGCCTTCCCTCTGTCTATCCTGCTATATGCGGGATAGTGCGTGAACCAATTTTTTTTCTCACTAAACACTTCTCTTACTTTGAAGCCGCGAGCGTCGCTTGTGTCAAATTTGATCGCAAATTCTATTATAAAGGCATTAGAATTACATTAGTTGGCTATTTCCAATTTGAGGTCTTCCAAGTTTCTGATGCCATTGAGGTGCAGTTGTTTAGTGTCACTGTACTATGCTAGTAGGTTCAATTCCCGAAATGATTTTATTATATATATATATATATATATATATATATATATATATATATATATATATATATATATATATATATATATATATATATATATATATATATATATATATATATATATATATATAAATATATCGGTTTTGGATGATTCTTTGGGAAAAAATCATAAGAATACAATTATTTATTTTTTTTGCTTTTTTTTTTCTTTTTTTTAATTTAATGTGTTAATCTACACTAAGGATAGAGAAATACTTGAAGAAATTATATAAGAATTTGAACGCGGAATATGACTTTTTTATATAGCGGAAATTTGTAACAATCTCCCTACAGAGATGCTAACAACGTAATAAGTTGTATAAAGCATATGAGAATTTCGACGCAGCGTGAGGATCAACGTATGGCTTAGTGGTCAGAGCGCTTGGACGGTTCCCACGAGGCGCGGGTTCAAACTATTGTTTTAAATAAACAAAATAACAATAAAATCAGAATCTTGAAAAGGTTATAGCTTTTAGTAATATATTAAAACATAATATATCACTTCAAAACTTCCTATAATAAATATTAAATGCATATATATTATAATTTGACAATATTTTTGGTTTTACACAATAGTCTCAAGGTATACTGGTTTAAATAAAGAATATGTTTTTGTATTGAGTAGTCCATATTTATTTATCTAGGGAGGCTATAGGCTATAGCCCACAGTATCTGCAGCTGCTGTCAGAGTTACCTCGTGCCTCTCCATTGTAAGTGTCAAGGAGTGAAAAGCTTGTAATGTGCTTTTAGTTAAGTAGTATATTTTTTTAAGGTAAGATAAAGAACTGTGCCCAGGAGGACTGTGCCCACCCCAAAACCTTTTAGTGCCCACCCTACAGTGTATATATATTACTAACAAAACAAAACGTATGTCTTTAGTCTTTATGTCTTTATACTGAGACTCATTTTAATAGCTTGGTTTATTAAGGGTATCTTGTACACACCAGGCATATTGGGCCTGGTGTACATCAAACGTTTAAATAATATTGTTAAAGCAAAAGGTATGTGAGTTTTATTGATTTAGGTTCCTGCTTTTGCCGTAACAAACATAAAGTAGTAATTGTATATAATGAGCATACCTTTTGTACTAAGATAACGACTATAGTTATAGTTTCCGCATTGAGGGAAAAAAGCGTTCGCATTTTCATACAAACAGACACCAGGCCTAATAAACCTTGTAAGCTAACTTATGCTGAATTCGAATTCCAAGCTCTAGCATTAAGTAAAACACATCGCATCTGCACTACTCTATACTACAAAATGTACGTAATTACATGAAACAAGTTGTGGAATTGGAACCCACGACTGTCGCGATTACCTACTACCAGATATTGTCATATTTTTAAATAATTTTTAATACAATGTTGCTAGATAATGC
Organism: Dione juno; assembly: GCA_037127375.1. Lineage (NCBI taxonomy): Eukaryota > Metazoa > Arthropoda > Insecta > Lepidoptera > Nymphalidae > Dione > Dione juno. The sequence goes on along the minus strand of JAXRJS010000106.1, from coordinate 669,100 downwards.
TATATATATATATATATATATATATATATATATATATATATATATATATATATATATATATATATATATATATATATATATATATATATATATATATATATATATATATATATATATATATATATATATATATATATATATATATATATATATATATAGATATATATATATATATATATATATATATATATATATATATATTGGTTTCAATATATATGTGATAAGTTTTGAGATATCTAATTTAACTAGATAGAGTGAACCTAGTGTCAAGACACTACTTTCTCCGTGTTCCTCCCGATTGTGAACATTACGTATTGAGTGAGCGAAACGAACCACAACGCTTAAAAGATATTTTTTTAAATATTTTTAGTCAAACTTATATATTAATTTTAACGTAGCGGAATTTGAACACGCGCCTCTCGGTCATTATTATTACTGGGTTATAAATAAGCTAAACTATAAATGAGACAAGTTCAAATTAAATAAAAAAAATTATACATTTTTCTGAAACAATTTTTTTTACCTTAGTCTCGTATAACACTTTAAAAAAAATAATAAAGCCTGTATATAAAAAAAAGAAAAAAAAGTATCAAAATACTTTTTTTTTATATCTCAAAGACATCTCCACCTGTATAAGCCAAATATAATTAAAAAAGAAACTTAGACTTATGCATATTTTGTTTATAATATCAATATTGAAATATAAAAGCATAACTGAGATGGCTTTTGACGCGTACAGGTATAAGATAATACTTTCTTGGCCCACTGCCCTACATACCCCCCTCCCCCCCTCTAGTGAAAGCAAGATGATAATGACATAACATTTCAAATTACAATCGTAATATAAAAAAATATTATTATTTATGTGTATTTATTAATTTTTATATGTATTTTATAGTTTTTGTGTAGGCTGTTTGGGTTTGAGCGTTTGCCTGAAATTTTATTGTTTGTTTATGAAATGTTCATTATTCAATTATTATTTACAAATTTAGTTAATTTATTTAAGCTTATAATAATAAAATAGTATTTTTAAAATTATTAATATAATTATTTTTAAAAACTAAATTAATTCTAAATTAAACAAAATATAACATAAAACATAAAAAAAAACAACTTACCTATATTATGTAAAAAAAACACAACCTAACCCAAATCACTAATATCCAAAGCACAAATTCACTCACATTTCAGACGACACTGAAAAAAAAAACTCAACTGTCACTGTCAAAAAACGCGCGAAGCATGCGCAATGTACGGCGCGGGTTGTCCGACTGATGGCAGACAGTCGCTTTCAGCGGTTTACCTATGTTGGAGTAAGAAACGTCGCTGTTCCATTTGTCGCCATCGTGGCGCAGTGGGTCAGTGTCCGGGTGTAAGCGATGGTTGGGGTTCAATCTGTCGTTTATCACGCCGTCTTTAGTACTAGGCGGAGAGCAGGAGCTCTTAACTTAAGAAGCTAAGGGCTTTAAGAACTAGTGAGGGCGAAATTCTCGCTTTGAGGAGACCTTTTGAGCGGATTTTGTATATGTTTGAAATTATATATTTGAAATAGGGGGGTCATTGGCCTTTTCATTAACTGACACACTCGAAACGCCATATA
>JAXRJS010000106.1:450000-665000 GCA_037127375.1 Dione juno | reverse complement strand
CGAGATTTCTTCAGTAATAACTAGACTAGGAAATGTTCATGGGATGCCCTAGTTTTTTATTAGTTTTAATTTAATTTAGTGTTCTTTTTTAGTGGAACGCTAAAGGGAGGGACGTGGAGAGTGGAGAGTTATGTATCTGAAATTAAACGTGCGTAACTTACAGCTGAGTGTCTACTGTCAGTTTTTAGATTTCGTTTGAAAAAATAGCTGTTAGATTTAGTGTCGAATTAAGCGCCGGAAAACGGAGTGATTTAACACTAGATTCTCTCTGCCTACCCCGCTATGTGTGACAATAAGAATCCTTGTTTTTTTTTGTTGATCTTTTTTCTACTAGCCGTCGAACCCGCTTATTACGCCAGCCCCTCCCCTACTACGCCATCGTGGTCAATCTGTCATTACTTGCATTGTTGCAAGCTATTTAAATATACACGTGTGAAGTATTTAATTACAATATATTTATATAAATTAGCGCAATTATGCATTTTTTTTTTTGTGATGAGTATGTGTCCGGGTAGGGCTTAGTTTTTCTTTTAATTAACTTTTTTTTCCTCTCAGCGGGATTGGTAGAGAAACTAGTGTCAAGATATTACGTTCTCCGCTTTTCCATTTGAATTCGGGATATTGCGTGGGTGGTGTAACTCAACACTACGTTTTTTTTAATACTGTGATACGATATATATATATATATATATATATATATATATATATATATATATATATATATATATATATATATATATATATATATATATATATATATATATATATATATATATATATATATATCTTCTTCTTCCACTTAGCATTATCCCGGCCTATTGCCAGTAATATAAATGTTATAATAGCACCCTATGTCAATATTCAAAGTCCACTTTAAAATATATCGGTCAAGTGCGAGTAGTACACGCGCAACGAAGGTTCCGTACGTATTTCATGACTGTAGATATTACGCTGAGACACGTACGACTTGTAATAATGATTCAAGCTTTTTGCATAAGCTGAATATATATATAATTTTTTTTTAATATTTAAGTTGATTAAATTAAAGGTAAATTTCGGCTTATAAATTTTCGGTGGAAGCTGACATATATATATATATATATATATATATATATATATATATATATATATATATATATATATATATATATATATATATATATATATATATATATATATATATATATATATATAAATATATATATATATATATATATATATATATATATATATATATATATATATATATATATATATATATATATATATATATATATATATATCTCTTCTTCTTCCTGGCATTAGTCCCGGCTTTTTGCCAGGGTCTGCCTTCCGACTAAGACCAATCGGTCCATATGAGTGGCGAAGTGGTTTTTTGTGGAGCGATTGCCATCTGACCTCCAAACCCATTACTGGGAGAAACCAGGAAAGGAAAGGGAATAAGAGGCAGAAAGACTTGGAATATAGGGGAGGGACACACTTACATGGATTGGATCGGGTTATGAAAGTGGTGGCTCGAGGTCCCGGGGTCGCGTACCCGTATGCCGGAAACCAAATATCGGACAGATAATTGGCTAGACTATATATATATATACATATATATATATATATATATATATATATATATATATATATATATATATATATATATATATATATATATATATATATATATATATATATATATATATATATATATATATATATAGTAATTTACATAGCTGATATACGAAGTACTGTCGTAGCTACCATTGCAGCAAAAAGTCTATAAAAAAGCTACCAATGACTTTTTTACTACAGCGAGCGAAACGAAGTGGGCGAAACCTAACCATAGAGTTGCCTACCAAGGCATAGAGTTGCGGAACTCAACTCCGCATATATATATATATATATATATTTTTAATCATCCTTTTCAATGGACATCGAACCCACACCACTGCTCCAACACGTCACATCGGCCTCAGCATATTTAAGCCTATAATAAACTAGATATTTCACGTAAAAAGAAATCGAATCTAGAACTTAAGTCATAATTAAAGCTTTCGTATCTTCTTTTTATGATAAATACAGATAAAATTTTGTATCAAGCCTTGAACTTTAGGAGCGTACGTGAGTCTTTAAGTTATATATAAACTATTGGAGTAAAAATGACATTTCATCTTGCGAAGGGATGGTGTCTCGGCGATATAAATCAAATTCAATTTAATTGGAATTGAATTTGAGATAAGTAAGCAAATTCAAATTTAATTGGAATTTGAAGTTCAAAGGTAATAATGTTATTTAGTTAGAATTGAATGAAACTGAGCTGTTATAAAATTTAGCACACAAATTTAACTTCAATTGAAATTGAAACTTGTAAATTTAGTTTTCCAAATTCAAATGTAATTCAATTATCAAACTCTCAATTAGAAATTTGCAACTTGCCAAGGGTCCTTGGACAATGTAAGCTCATATGAGCTTACACCATTTTAAAAGCTTCACACCTTAACCACTGAGCCACAAGGTATAACTCCACTTCCCATACAGTAAGTGACAATTTGATTAATAATCTACTATAAATTATATATGTTATAATTATATAATCGTTGGTTTAGAAGAGCCTTATGTAACGAGATTTCTTCAGTAATAACTAGACTAGGAAATGTTTATAGGATTCTCTAGTTTTTTATTAGTTTTAATTTAATTTAGTGTTCTTTTTTAGTGGAACGCTAAAGGGAGGGACGTGGAGAGCGGAGAGTTATGTATCTGAAATTAAACGTGAGTAACTTACCGCTGAGTGTCTACTGTCAGTTTTTAGATTTCGTTTGAAAAAATAGCTGTTAGATTTAGTGTCGAATTAAGCGCCGGAAAACGGAGTGATTTAACACTAGATTCTCTCTGCCTACCCCGCTATATGTGACAATAAGAATCCTTGTTTTTTTTTATTGATCTTTTTTCTATTAGCCGTCGAACCCGCTTATTACGCCAGCCCCTCCCCTACTACGCCATCGTGGTCAATCTGTCATTACTTACATTGTTGCAAGCTGTTACACGTAGCTGTATACACGTGTGAAGTATTTAATTACAATATATTTATATTAATTAGCGCAATTATGCTATTTTTTTTTGTGTGATGAGTATGTGTCCGGGTAGGGCTTAGTTTTTCTTTTAATTAACTTTTTTTTCCTCTCAGCGGGATTGGTAGAGAAACTAGTGTCAAGATATTACGTTCTTCGCTTTTCCATTTGAATTCGGGGTATTGTGTGGGTGGTGTATCTCAACACTGCGTTTTTTTTTAATACTGTGATACGATATATATATATATATATATATATATATATATATATATATATATATATATATATATATATATATATATAATATATATATATATATATATATATATATATATATATCTTCTTCTTCCACTTAGCATTATCCCGGCCTATTGCCAGTAATATAAATGTTATAATAGCACCCTATGTCAATATTCAAAGTCCACTTTAAAATATATCGGTCAAGTGCGAGTAGTACACGCGCAACGAAGGTTCCGTACGTATTTCATGACTGTAGATATTACGCTGAGACACGTACGACTTGTAATAATGATTCAAGCTTTTTGCATAAGCTGAATATATATATAATTTTTTTTTAATATTTAAGTTGATTAAATTAAAGGTAAATTTCGGCTTATAAATTTTCGGTGGAAGCTGACATATATATATATATATATATATATATATATATATATATATATATATATATATATATATATATATATATATATATATATATATATATATATATATAAATATATATATATATATATATATATATATATATATATATATAATATATTATATATATATAATATATATATATATATATATATATATATATATATATATATATATATATATATATATATATCTCTTCTTCTTCCTGGCATTAGTCCCGGCTTTTTGCCAGGGTCTGCCTTCCGACTAAGACCAATCGGTCCATATGAGTGGCGAAGTGGTTTTTTGTGGAGCGATTGCCATCTGACCTCCAAACCCATTACTGGGAGAAAACCAGGAAAGGAAAGGGAATAAGAGGCAGAAAGACTTGGAATATAGGGGAGGGACACCACTTACATGGATTGGATCGGTTATGAAAGTGGTGGCCTCGAGGTCCCGGGGTCGCGTACCCGTATGCCGGAAACCAAATATCAGACAGATATTGGCTAGACTATATATATATATACATATATATATATATATATATATATATATATATATATATATATATATATATATATATATATATATATATATATATATATATATATCTATATATATCTATATATATATACATATATATATATATTTATATATATATATATATGTCAGCTTCCACCGAAAATTTATAAGCCGAATTTACCTTTAATTCAATCAACTTAATATATATATATATATATATATATATATATATATATATAATATATATATATATATATATATATATATATATATATATATATATATATATATATATATATATATATATATATATATATATATATATATATATATCGAACGAATCCATGACGAATTCCATTTTTTTTCATTCAGCTGCGGAACCCCAAAAATAAGCTTATTTATCAAATCCTATATATAACAACGAAGCAATAAACACCACTACAATTTATATCAAATTAAATATGAGAATTTAAAAAATCATTATTTTTAAATGGCGTCTAATTCTTTTGTCAACGTCAGTGACATTTGACCCGGTAATAAGTTCTACGTATAACATAATAACTTAATAAACAGATCTCATGGTGTAGTGAGACGTCTGTAAGAGATGGTAGCGGGTTCGATGCCCTCTCGGTGTAGCGAGTACCGAAGCACGGCGTTGAGTTGAGAGAAATTACTAGCAAAAAAAGCTTTAAATTTTTTTGCGCTTTGTAAATAACTTAAAGTAGTGTATAATATATAACACATTTGCCTTGCATGTATAAAAAAAATATTTTCAATTCAAAACCAGTACAGTTCCTGAGATAAATGCGTTCAAATAAATATATATTTTGTAATAATGGCAAAAAAAATCGTTAAATTTTATGTCGCCGCCCTGACTTGTTCTGTCAGGGCGGCGAAGACTCAACAGACTATTTCCTATATCAGTTCTCAGTTTTAGGTTATTATATTATTTTATTTTTTTTTAATTTCACTAGACATTATTTTTGGAATATATCTCAGCTAATATTAAACTTTAAGTACAATTCTTTATTTTTATGAAGTAGCCCTACGTTTAAGTTAACTTAGCCTGACAGTAATTCTACTATTGGTAAATCTAAAAATTTTATTAAATTAAATTAGCTTCACGCTGTATCCCGCACATGGCAGGGTAGGCAGAGGGAACCGTAGGGACCTAGTGTTAAGACACTCCGTTTCCCGCTTTCCGCCTTTCGAGGCATTGCGTGTTGAGTGTTGGAACTCAACGCGGCTCTTTTGGCACTCATCTACCTTATTACCTCAGGAGTCATACGTCATTATTTATTAAATCCCCTAAATGGGATTCGAATCTACATTTATCATGTGTATTTAGTGAAATATGTAACCTCTGATAGTCACAACACGTCTCACAGACAGTCGTTAATATTAATTGCGTTTAAATTCAAATCTGTTTACATTTGCTCCATACAAATACTATACATACAATACGTTATAGCTTCATATTCATGTTTTTCTATTGACAAGATTATTAATTATATGTAACTAATAATATTGCTTTACTATAAGTGAGGATGTAGAATGAACAAAAAAACGCTAGAGAAATCTATATATTATTATTTATATATTATATATATATATATATATATATATATATATATATATATATATATATATAATATATATATATATATATATATATATATATATATATATATATATATATATATATATATATATATATATATATTATATTATTATATTATTATCTATATATTATGTTATTATACACGTGATGCCAAAACTTTGGACCCCTTCTCACGAAAACTGCGCGGACGCAGGAGCATAAAATTTGGCACACTTATAGTGTATATGTGTGTGTGTGTATCTGAGTGTGTGTGTGTAGGAGAAGTGCAGAACGCTAATATTTTTCAATAATATTGCTTATAAAGTACATTAAATCAATAAATAAAACATTACACACACTACTATACGTTTAACAATACATGTAACTTATGTATAAAGTGACATACACGTTGCTATGGCAACGCGTCAACGGGTCCTCTAGTAATAATAATAACTCTCTATCGATGATGACGATGACGTCCACGTCGTGTCCGACGATGGCGACTTTGAATTAACTCCTGGCGTGTGTTCGGATGTGGCTGGCGAACCCAAACTTGGTCTTGAGCACCCGGTCGCATTCAGCACAGTAGAGTTGCCCCGCGCTATTTACTTTATGGTTATAGGAGGGGTTTGGTCGGTTTTTACGCAATTGACGCTTAACATCAAGCTCAGATAGACGAGCGTTTCCAAAATTGGAGACTCCTTGTTTGACGTTAGAGCGCCAAGAGGACCTTTGCTGAGCATCTTCCTCCCACGTATCTGTTGAACTCTCTATTGCACGCCCGGCATATATACAAAAAAAAACATACAAACAAAACGCGACCTTATAGCTCAAAAAGCAAACTCTGCCAGACAACCTTAGGGCAAAAGTATTAGAAAGCTTACATATATATATATATATATATATATATATATATATATATATATATATATATATATATATATATATATATATCTATATATATATATATATATATATATATATATATATAGATATATATATATATATATATATATATATATTTTTTTTTTTTTTTTTTTAATCATATAAGTAACAAGATGCAGCGTTAAGTTCCGCCACTGAACACGCACTGTAGAAGTACACAGAAATTCACTTCAAAATATGATTAAGATGGGAATCGAACCTGCAATCCAATGGTGTAGAGCCTCAGATGTTTCTAGCGTTTTGTTATGTAAGTGAACATAAATCATAAAACACGGTATTGTTTACGGTCTTTTTCTATGAAACTTAATTAATTTATAATACTTATGTAAGGTATAAGGTAAATATATAATATATTCATGTCTCAGTGGTAGAGTTGCTCACTGTATACGCTAGTTGTGGGTTCGGTTCCCAGTTCCCATGGCGTTGTGGGCTGTGCCCAGAGCAGTGCAAGGGACTTGCGACCCAGGTGTAGGCTTAATTAGGCTGAAATTTCCTTGTCAATTAGTTGTCTAGCCATTAGTTTTTATACAAGACAAGTTAGGGACCTATTTGTGGAATTTTTCTTTTGCACATAGCAGGATAGGCGGAGAGAACTGTAGGCTAAAGGGACCTCCCCCGCTCCCCGCTCCCCGCTTTCCACCTTCCGAGGCATTGCTCAGGCTTAACGCAGCGCTTTGCCTTGTTACCAGAGAATTTGTGTACAAAACGTATTTCTAGTTCAGATAGTATATTTATTTGTGGTTTGATAAGTTACTGTTAATTTTGTCGAAGGTTATTTTGTTTACTCTAAAAAAACCACGTGACGCAAGTCACAAGTTTGAGTCCTGTTTGTGGCAAATATTTGTACAAATTGTGGGTTAGTTTTCAGTGGAATATAACAGGAAAATTTATTTGCATTTTTTTTTATCTACTTTTTTTTACTATTGATAAGTCACTTTCAATTTATTCCAAGGTCATTTGTTTTTGCCAATTTGGAAACACGTACTTATAAAGGTTTTCTTTAAACACGATTGGTGTAGGTTCGATTGACTCTGGTGAATTATTATTCATTATTTCATTATTCTAGCTGTTTTTTTTTTACGCCCACTGCCACTGATGGGCATGGGCCTCCTCCAAAGTTTTCCGGTGGCTTTTGGGGATATAAGCTTTCCTCAAAGATATCTTGTGACTTCTGGGGACATGGCCGGAAGGACTGAGGGCAATCCTTGGGGGATCTTGAATTCTTGCGGAAAAAGGAGGGCAGAGGAACACTTATTTATATTTGTATGTGACGCGTGACACATTCAAAGTGCACGAGGTAATTCTGACAGCAGCTGCAGATAGCTGTGGGCTATACTAAACGATTAACATGATAAAAATGGACTATTCAATACAAAAATATTTACACAATTGGTACCAGTCGTAGTAGTTCCTGAGATTAGCGCATTCAGACAAATGCTACAGCTAAGGTGACACACACACATATAGAAGAAGTATATATACAAGGTACACACATTTACTAGGAAATTGTATTTAATAATATATCTTTAAAGGTCCTATAATTGGATAGGTTATTCACATTGTTAAGAGAATAAATAATGGCGTTTATATTTTATATTAGATATGCGATAATTATCGTCTTGTCTTAAGATCATAGGATCAAATCTATATATCTATATTTTATATATATATGTGTGTCTGTCATCCTACTTCCCCTAAACAGCTGGACCGATTTGGACGAAGTTTGTGTGTTTCGGGAAGGAAGGTGATGCTGCAAGAACGGCGGGAACGGGAACAAACTGGACTTTACTTTTTATGATCCCTGGAAAATAAATTCAGTTCGTTTGTATATAAAACTCTTCTGTTACTAAGTAACTGACAGATTAATTTAATATACAGCTGAAGCTATGTGGGGTTGAACGCTGACATCTGTCAAGACGCGAGCTTTAGTTGTGGAGTTGTCACAACCGAGAAGAGTCCAGATTCCGGATTTTTCCGCATAATATGGATAAATAGATATGATTAAGGGAAAATCTAAAATTCAAAATCTTCACACAGTCTCTCTCTACCATACATGTGGTTTCTCATCACCAGAAGAAATTAAGAGAATTGGGGGAAAATTAATACATATATGGAACACAAATTCTATGCTTTTTTTTCTCACCTTCAAGCTCCATCATCAGACCAGCTCGATACTACCATATTATTGTGTTATCATTTATTAAAATAACTTAAATATAGTTTAGAGATATTCAATTTATTATTATTAATTAAATATAAATTAATTGAAATTAAAAATTGAAATTGAAATTGAAAAAAAATTGAAATTGAATAAATTAATTTAAATAATTAATTAATTTACTTATAAATTAATTAAACTAAGCAGGAAGAAGGAAATAAAATTATTTGAAGGGCAACACTTTGCAGCTGAAATCTGAAAATTAAATAAACATGCATACAATGGGATCACCAGAGAGGAGTGCCAAGCTCTATGTACCTCGTCCAGCGTCCACTGTCATCTAACCTCTTCATACATTCCCTCCGCAGGGTACTCGTGCCTTTTTACGTGACTCTCCTTCAATATCATTGAGACTGTGTTCTCGAAGGTCAACCGAGGTCACTTTTTTCGTTCACATCGTTTTTGCCATTCATCTATATAAATAATAAATAAAAAAACAAGATTAAATTAAATGCGTTAAACATAATAAAATAAAAATATTCTTAAAAAATTTTACGAGTATTATGAATTCATGTGAAATACAAGCGCCATTTTTACGGATTAGGGATAAGTGGTCCGCCATCTTGGATGTTTCGCCAAGTATAAATAAGCTGATTGAACCTAGTTTTCGCCTTCAGAAGGTAAATAAAACGTTTATGTGCCAAGTTATAATAAATTCCACAAATACTGACAGACTTATCCTTCGAGCAATTTAAAGTCAACATAAAAAACATATTACTAGAGAAAGTATATTATTCACTCCAAGAATATTATACGGGTGTTAGTGTGTGTGTGTGTGGAGGTAAGTACTGTTGACGCTCATTCGGGAGGCTAGGAGACCTCAGTTGTAAATATATTGTAAATTTACATTAAAAAGAGCAACTGTTGAGTTTCTCGCCAGCTCTTCTCAGCAGAACTGCCCTCCGAGCTGGTGGTAGCTTCTAGCAGGACTGACAATACTGACACTTATGTTAATTGACGATTCGAAAGTGCTTGCAATAGCCTATTGAATAAAGAATATTTTCATTTTGATTTTGTTGGATTTAGAATGACGTCACTCAGCTCACCAGATATAACCTCGTACACAGGGAAAAGATATTCTTTTGATTATCTCGCTCTGGTAACAAGATAAAGCGTGGCCTTGAGTTCCGCCACTCAAAGCTGAGGCTGGGGTGGAGTGGGTTCCGCCACTCGAAGCTGGGGATGGAGGTTAGCACTAGGTTCCCTCTGTCTATGCCTCTGGGGATGGAAGGTATATTAAAAAAACTACTGTTGGAGAGCGTCTATGAGAACCCAATACAAAGACTTTTTTTGCTGTCTGTTTGTCACCATTGTTATCATAAATTCACTTGAACTTAACAGTTTGTTATATTTCAATCGGCTCATAAATAAAAAAATCTTATTTTTATTTAAATTATTATTATATATTATATTTTATATATTATATTATATTGAAATTATTATGTACGATGAAATTGGTACGAAATAATTTACATACACATAGACAAAGGTATAGTATAAATGTAATAATGTTGTAATTTAATATTATTATATATAGTTTTTAAAAACTAAATTTTATGAATAAATGTAATTCAATCTGTTTGTCATCATTTTGCTTTGTGGAAGACAAAGAGGATGTCCGCACAATGCAAAAAATGTTAGATCCATAGAAAGTATATTCGCTTATGACATGTGTTATATGGCCATATATTTATGTGTATACTAGGTTTTACCCGCGGTTCCACTCACGTGGTCAAACAATCTGTTTAAACAACATTTTTTTTTATCTTGGTGTGATACAACCCATATGGGTGTAATGCTGTTCTTTTAAATCTATTTTTAAGGTGGGATCCTAAGTCTTCTTTATTGAAGGCCTTAGTCCCCAGTCAGTCCAAAGACGAGCTCAGTGATATGTTGTGAAAGTCCTCTCTGGTAGATATTGGTGTACTTTGTTGTCTTCTGTTTGATAGTTGGCAAGTTCAAGTCCAGATCTTGATCTTGATACTAAAGTATGGAAGGATGTTAATGAAATCGCAGTTTCAAATTGGCTTTGTATATTATCAAATTACAACGTATACTCATTTGCGAGTACCTTCCAATTAACGAGTACGTAATACGTAGCTTGAGATCTAGCTGTTTGCGCTTTGTCCATATATATACTTTTGCCAGGTAACTCTTCTATCTAACTGTATATCGAAATTTCAACTTTACGTAGTCATTTTGAGAGATTTCATCATTGTTCAGCCTTACTGGTGGTGGTTGAGTTGTTTGCTTTGATTTTCTTGAATTCTCCATACTTTGTCTTCTTCTTCTTCTTCTTCCTGGCATTAGTCCCGGCTTTTTTTGCCAGGGTCTGCCTTCCGACTAAGACCAATCGGTCCATATGAGTGGCGAAGTGGTTTTTTGTGGAGCGATTGCCATCTGACCTCCAAACCCATTACTGGGAGAAACCAGGAAAGGAAAGGGAATAAGAGGCAGAAAGACTTGGAATATAGGGGAGGGACACCACTTACATGGATTGGATCGGGTTATGAAAGTGGTGGCTCGAGGTCCCGGGGTCGCGTACCCGTATGCCGGAAACCAAATATCGGACAGATAATTGGCTAGACACCCTCTCCATACTCTGTATAGTATAGTTATAGTTCTGATGCAGTTGTAAGATTTGAGTGGAAAAGTACAGCTGTGTCGTCTGTATATGTTGTAACTGTTGTTATATATGTTGTTGGTAGCTCAGCAGTATATTAGAGATAAAGCATCGGACCTAGTATTGGGAAATTTCGTCATGGAATTTTGTCTTTTTCGAAGTATTTTGTAAAAAAAATTGCGACAAGCTGTATTATAGGATCATTTAATCCATCACACTCATCATAACTTGCTGGATTTGGAAAAAATACTTCTAGCCTTTTTTTATGTGATAAGCAGGCAAATGAGCAGAAGGGCCACCTGATGTTAAGTGGACACCCTCGCCCATAGACATCCCAACCTGGGAGTATGTGGATGCGTCACCAACCTCAATGGTGGAGAAGATGACTGTACACACGACGCTTGAAAATCCCTAAATTGTATTGATCAGGGAAAACCTCAGGAGGTAGATCATTCCATAGCTTGCATGTACGCGGAAAAAAAGATCTAGACGCACGTACGTTGGATACACAAAATGCATCCAAATGATGGCGGTGGTATCTGCTCCTTAGGCGGGAGGTGCAATGGTAAAAAGACGATGGTGGCTTGGTGTCAAATAATTCCTGTGAACATTCCCCGTTGTACAGTCGGTGGAATACCGACAAAGAACCAACGTCTCTCCATACACTTGCTTGCTGTCTTGCATTTAATTTAATACCAGCATTTTAACATTTAATAGCAGCCTGTCAGAAAAGATTTCTGGGTCAAATATGTTTTGAGTTGATATTTGAGATTTAGTTGCGTCCGTGTAGGTTCTGTTTTCAAGGTTACTTTGTCTTCTGTAGCATCACTAATCGTGTGTTTTTTTTGTGTTAGGTTTAATTATTATTTACATTCTTTCTCAATATTGTTTTACATCTTCTTCTCAATCGTCTCGCTCTTGACAGAACGGTCGTGGCCACATTGAGGAGTCCACACTTGTGTTAGAGCGCCACAGCTTCCTTCACGATCTCTCGCCATCTCTACCTATTTGCAAACCGTGTGGCCCACTCCGACACGCATTTGCCCACTGCAAATTTCACCTGTTCAGTCCAGCCCATGGATGATCTGCAGCGGGATCTAGTTCCCTCCACTTTCCCTTGTACGACCAGCCGTTGATTGAGGTGTAGTTTCACATGACGTTGATTTAAGACATTGATTTTTAGAGTTTTATTCTCTCCTCTCTTGCATTACATTTTTTCATTGTTCTTATATGGTGCTTCGAATGTCACACCCATTAATTGGCTTAAGTATATTAATTTGAATATTTCTTTCTTGTTTTTTTTTTTGGTACCATATCCAAGAAGATTGTTGCTAAATCTTCTTTTGTTTTTCCATGTAAAACATTTGCTATAGCCGTCATGTTTACAGCCATACTCTATGATGCTGCGTCACCGTATTATTTTCCATAGATATCCCTGTTAAGAGGTTAATGATGTATCAACATGTAATGGAAGATCTTTGACATGGTTTTATGCTAAACCCATTAAGTGATGGTAATTTACACTGTGAAATGTCAAACAAAATTATATTGTGTTATATAATAATATTGTATTTACGTCATAACCGTTTCTTGTTCATATCTCGCTAGGCTTATTCTGTGACTTCACTTGCACGATCTCACAGGTGTGTTTTGTTTAATTACTATTATGTTTGTGTGTTAATTTGGAATGTACTCAAAGTGCCTGTGAGAGATCACTTGTAAGGCCATTGAAAATTATATTATGTGTTTATATTTCTATATTATAATAATATAGTAAAAAAATATGTCTGTATATCAAATATTAATAATATATATGTATGTGTGTGTATATGTGTATATAAAAAAAGGAAATGGCACCTTATATATAATTTTTCGATTCGTTAATTTGTATGATCTGTGCTATTAAATATTATTGTTATTAAATTATGGCAATACGTACGACTTGTAAAATGACAAGTGGATACTACCCGACTCGCTTAATTTATTTATTTATTATAAAATAGTTTATTTATAAAAACAGTGACAGACAGATAGAAACAAGAACTAAAGATAAGCCTGTAACGTCAAGTTCTTCTTCTCAATCGGGCCCTCTCGGCAGAGTCGTCGTGGCTGTGCAGGTAATGGTGACCTGGTTAGGCTCCTTGTTTAAGATCCTCCTGGCAATGGACCTCTGCTTGTGTCGGTTAGCGGCATCTCTTGATCAGATCAGTCCAGCGAGTCGGAGATCGGCCGCTTGCTATGTTGCCTTCTACTTGACCCTGGACCACAAGTTGAGTCCATGGAGTCTTCATTTCTGGAGATGTGACCGATAAACTTCAGTATCCTTAATTGAAGCGTAGAGGAAAATCGTCACGTGAAGTTCTAAGATGAATTAGGTATTTTAAGAAGACGCCTCCAGCTCCAAGTCTCTAGTGCAACGATTTTCCAGCGTTCTCGTAGTCTCAGAGACCACGAGAAAGATTGAGCCTCCATAGAAAAATATTGGGAAGACAAGCCATTTCATCAATCTAACGTTTGGTCCTCTATGTTATTCACCAGCCATTCGCTTATTCTTCTTCTCCAGCCGCTCCAATATACATGTATTACCAGATATATAAGCCTTGCTCTTGAATACTTCTTAGAAGATTTAAGCATAGTTACAAAACAAAATTATCTTTATATTATAAAATTTATTAGTCACTGAACGAGTATGAAATGTAGTATGAAAGGTTCATCCTTTCCATCCATCCATCCATCCATCATCCATCCATCCATCCATCCATCCATCCATCCGTTCCCGAAGAAATGGTCAAAAATCTCTCTTACTAGTCTCTACTTCTTTATACTCCCCAGCTCCATAGAGTAGGGTCCTTGGGGAGTGTAGCGTTGTACCGTACCAAATTTAAGGATTGTACTCCAGGGTTGTCTGTCTGTCAGGCGCGGGTTCGAGTCTCTCTTCGTTCGTACATTTGTATATATTTTTAATTGCTTTGTGTGTGAAAAAATAGTTTAATCTATTATAATATATAAAATTGGAGTGTCTGTTTGTAATATTAAAATAACCGCTTTTAAACTGTAACATGCATATGAATGAATATATAAGCGGTATATATATTTAAATATTTTTTTTTTCTTCACTGACTTTCACTGACAGGTAGCTGATGTAATAAGAAGTAACTTAGGCTTATTTTTAGTTTAAAAAAATAAAATTATATTAGAGTATATAGGAGTATACTGAAACGACGCGAGCGGGTCGCTAGTATTCAATAAATAGAGATATATCCGTACAAGAAGCTAAATTAAGTCGCTTGGCTCAACAAACTGGTTGAAAGTCAGTCAGTCAGTCAATCAGTCAGTCAGATAGTCAGTCGATGTATGTACCTACATAAAAATGCATTCACAATCGACTGTCGCTCATAAAGCCTTTATTATTTCCAGTATATTTCCAAGTCTAATAAAATATTAACAAAATTACCCACTTTTTTGTTTTGTTCTGTTTTGTTTTACGTTTGCATAAAAAATGCGCAATTTCAAAAAGCAATTGTATGGAACGAGCACAGTGAAAAAAAAATGTGTTATTATTATAATAATAATGATGACGTCTCTGGGACACTAATTTGTTAAACTAACACTAAAGTATCTGATAGATTCAAGTAGATAGATAGAGGTATATAGAGACAAGTATTTGATAGATTTTTTTTCAGCTTCACGCTGTATCCCGCGTATAGCGTGATAGAGAGAGACTAGTAAACCCTCCGTTCTCCAACTTCACGGTTACTCTCTGGCACAGTTTCACCCTTCTCTTGAGTCAGTTGACCTTGAATGGTCTTCACAGCTTCACCCCACGGGAGGAGACGAGCGTGGCTCGCCTCTGGAGATCAAAATACTGGACGATCAGAAGGCGCAGGGGAATGCGCTGTGACTGCTCATCATGTGGGGCTTGGACCGACGGGTTCCGTGGCCCCGTGCTGTGAGATAGAAGGAGATGACGACAGCGAGGAGTACAATTATTGTATGCAACTTCATTGCCCCGAGCGGGCATTGAACCCGCTGCCGTCGCGTTTACAGTCAGAGGTACCAGTAATTGATGAGTAAACAAGAGATCTCTCTTCGTCACTATAGAGTATAATTGTATGCAACTCCGTTTATATAGCATCATTGGTCCGAGTGGAGTCGAACCTGTAACCGTTGCGTTTATTGTTAGGTGTTGTCACAGTGCAGCTTAGCCCGTGATAGCCTATTTAGATATAATATATTTAAGTACAGCCTCAGCCTTATTAAAGAAAACATGATACAGCTTAATAATTAGAAAGTTGGGAATGGAGTCATTTATCAATGTCCTTTCTTTGAAGCAGATGTGTAATTTATGTCTAGATTTTATTCTCATATACAATGATATAAGTGCGTATATTTTATATAATAATTTGTATGACATATATCTCTAACAAAGAAAAAGCGGCGTTGAATTCCGCCAGTATCTCAAATTTGACTGAAAGTGGGGGACGGTGTGCTTCTAGGTCCCATCTGCTAACCTTACTTACTAATTACCTTATATATCTTACATATATAGAATAATTATATTCCAAATCAGAATTTAATCTCACAGCTGTCCGGACAATAAATTTTTTTTTCAGCTTCACGCTGTATCCTATAAATAGCGGCAGGGAAGGCAGAGGGAACTGTAGGCTGATGGAACCTAATATTAAGACATACCCAGCTTTCTGCCTTTTTAATTATAATTTTTGTATAATATAAAGGGTAGCGACATCTTAAATTTTATTTACTTGATATTCGAAAGACAACACTGAATAGCTTAATATTATAATAATAGATGGCGCTGTGTGTCAATTGTTATGGAAGAGGATAAATTACAGATATTCTTACATTCATGTACAATATTTTTTTTTATTTTTCAACATATAAGATATGTTGAAAATTATAGCAAAATTGATTTGAAAATTTCTTAATTAATTCAAAGCTTAGTATCGATATGAGAACCACAAAGGAAAGAGAAAGTGTCTATAGTATTATATGTAGTTTACACTGTTTATAATAGATGGCGCTACTTGTTATACATATGTATTTTTTTATACAAATTCTCGTAATAAATATATGATCTATATCATTTCATATATAACATATTGATAATTTATGTATTAAATGATTTAATTTATAAAATAAAAAAAGAAAATTTTACGTGTAAATTAAAATATATTTTAGTACAAGTATCTCTTTAGAAGAAATTTTTTCCTTCTCCCATATCAGTGTTTATCTTTAAAACACTTTCTTTTGATCAAAATTTATATTAATTTCATCAATTATTTTTCTTTGACTGATTTCAAGTAACATTATGTATACAGAATTAAAATAAAAAATTCAAAACACTCAAAAAAAAATAAAACTAACGCCATTATTTAAACAAAAGTGAATTTGGGGAATAATTAAAAAAAAAAACAACTTACACATTATGTATTAAAATATATTTATTAAAAAAAATACGAATTTCTATATATTTCTTATATAAAAACATGATATATTAATTAATAGTAATATTTAATTTCTTTTTAATATTTAAAGTCGATTCAGTTAATCTTCTTTTATCTGGCAATCTCAGTAACCGTGTCCTCGCGATAAGGCGAACAACTGTTTTGTAAACTTTGTGACAACTTCCCTCGTATTATGATTTAAAGTTATTTTATTATTTATCTTATAATAACATCCGCTCAGCATTTTACAATATTTCCTATATATTTAAAGTTATTTTGCCCAAATAGTGGTTTATGGTGAATTATAAATATTCAACAGGTTTGTTATATGTTTTTGTGGTCCAATAGTATATTAGAATTTTAAACTAAAGTGTGACAGTGATATATAATAACAGTGTATGGTATTTCAGTGTTGTAATGTGAATTTGGTGTCGACAATGTATTTTGTATATTTGAAATAATGTTGGCACAGCCTAAGAATAGAGTGCAAGCCATAAAAAGTAAATTTGAGAGTTTGAGCGCCGAACCCGATTACGTTGTAAGAAAAAAATCCTTAAACCAGGATAATTTTGTCCAAAACGTTGATAAAAATCATATTTGCGTCACAGAAAATGAACTAAATATATCGAAGGAAAAATGTGTTAATGAGTCAGATACAGATGATTGGTCTCCAAAACCGAACTCCAGTTATTTGTACAGTAAAAACGATGTAAAACGCAGCTTGAGCGACACTAAATCGACTCTGACGAGACAAACCAGCGATCCTGGTAAGAAATTGCACAGGAGCCACGCATTCCGCTGTGATAAGAGCCAGAAAATCCACCCAAGCCCCAAGAGACACGGCAGTTGTAACGGTAGATCTGAAACCAGTGATTTCACATACAAAATGGGAGAACAAAAGCTAAGTAAGGAAAGGTTGAAACAGTTAGGCAACTTCCTCGAAGATCAAATGAAAAAAGATAATTTTCAGCCGACTACAGTGGGTTGTGTAATAGTAGGTGAAGTCCATGAAATTAAAACTATGGATTCCATACCTGATAAGGAAGTGCCAAAACACATCTTAGATCAATATGCTAAAGTTATAAAAAATAAAAAGCCTGAAAATAGACAAGACTCAATGACAGATAGCGGTGTTAGTTCAGAAACGGAGAATGTCGAAGAAGAGAAAAGTAATAAGATCAAGAAATTGGTATCTCAATATGAAAATCCAGTCATTTTAAATGCTAAGCCTAATCTAGAGACAATGAATGATTTATGTGCTTCCAGTGAAACTATGAAACTAGAGCGTAAGAACCCTCATCTCACACTAACAGATACTTTAAAAAAGGCTTTAAAACAACCTTTACCTCCAGGTCCACCTCCAAAGAAACCACCCAGAACATTCCTTAATCCAAATTCAGCAGAACCGCCCGAAAAACAGAAGAAAGATACAAAAAAAATGCTAGAAAAATTAGAGCAGGTCTTAAGCAAGCGGGAAGCACAAAATCAAAATTCTAAAAACATCTATGATATAGCTGAAGTCGATGAAAATGCAAAGAAACCTAAAGAAATGCATTACCTATGTACAGAATTACTAGATATAAGTCAACGGAGCTTAGCACCGAAGGATCCGTTCTCAAAATGCTTGAATTCTCTAAATTGTGCCATTATAACTAATAACTCAACTTTAAGCTTGCCATATACAAGACTAAGTTCTAATATTTGTTCATGTAGCAAAGAAAATGTTAGCGTCAACACTTTCTTAACTGAAAAATGTGTCAAATGCCAAATTAATGAAAAATCAACTGGCTTCAAATGCCATTTACACTGTAAATGTAAGCCGGAGCGGTCAGAATTCTTTGTGGAGAAAGAGCATATATATGATGTGCCGTTTGACAATCAATATGGAACTTTGAACGCTTGGAAGAATCACAGCCGGAGCTTGGAGGACTTGAAGTCAAGAAGCGAGGATGTGAGTATAGCTTAATATATATTTTATTTATTTAAATGTACTGCCAAAATATATATAAATATATATGAAATTTATGAAATATGTTAAAACCCACAATCATTTTATTTATACAGATGGTACGTTTATATATTAAAAATGTATGCTTATAACTGTTGAGAGTCCAAGAATAGACATATAAAACTATACATATATATATATATATATATATATATATATATATATATATATATATATATATATATATATATATATATATATATATAATATATATCTTCTTCTTCTTGGCATTAGTTCCGGCTTTTGCTAGGGTCTGCCTTCCGACTGAGCCTACTCCACTTTGCACGGTCTTTAACATCCTCAGTGGATAATTTATTGGCTCTCATGTCTTGTGTCACGACATCCAGCCATCGCTTCCTTGGGCGTCCGGGTGGTCTAACTCCAGGGACAGACATGTCAAGGCACTTCCTTCCGACATACGTTACAGACCCCAAGACTACCTCGAATGAATGTGTTGCGTATGCGGTCGGACCGCGTCACGCCACACATCCATCTCAGCATCTTCATCTCCGTGACGTGAAGCTCCTGAGTGTGCCGAGATAATGTTGGCCAACATTCGCTGCCGTATATAAGAACAGGTCGGATAATGCTCTTGTATATCAGTCCCTTGAGCTTGGGCGGTATTCTGCTATCGCAGACCACACCAGTGACCTCTCGCCATTTGGCCCAGGCATCGTTTATACGGGCATGGATGTCGTGGTCGATGCCTCCAGACTCATGCATAACGGCTCCAAGGTACCTGAACTTCTCCGACTTAATGGCTGGCTCAGGCCCGATATGGATGGTGCTCGAGTCCGGGTTCCCGCAAGCCATGTACTCGGTCTTCGACACATTCAGTTTGAGACCACCGTTCTCAAGCGCACCCTTCCAGGCGTTCACTTTACGCTCCAGTTCACTTTACGCTGAGCCCTGGTGAACCCCTACTGTAATCGGGAAGGGTATATATATATATATATATATATATATATATATATAATATATATATATAGATATATATATAGATATATATATATATATATATATATATATATATATATATATATATAATATATATATATATATATATATATATAATATATATAGTATATATAATAGATATATATATATATATATATATATATATAGATATATATATATTAATATATATATATAGATATATATATATATATATATATATATATATATGTATATATATATATATATATATATATATTATATAATATATATATATTATATATATATATATATATATATGTATTATTATATATATAGTATATATATATGTTATATAATATTATATTTATATATGTAATATATATATATGTATATATATATGTATATATATATGATAAGTCTACGTCCTGGTAAATGAATCGATGAGAGGTTCCCACTCGCTCACGCGTGAAGTATCGCTTCCGACCTTCTACCTCTGATGTAGATCGGTTCGGTGGAAGGTAATTGGATAGTCATATTAACTTTGACTTCAACTTGTTGAAATTGATAATGAGATTGTTTAAGAAATCTGTTTTATAGCTGTTTTGTTTTTTTTTGTGTTATATAGTCTTAGAGGCTATAAGCTATAGGCTATTAGACTATTAGGTATTTAGAATGCCTTCTGTGCTTATGTGAAATCAAAATAAAATATTTATTATTTATGTTATTTCGTCCAGAAAAATTGTTTAATGAAAGCGGTATTTTAACTCTAGCAGTCCAGTTGATGAATCTATCAATCCATCAATACTGTACAGTATTGGCTTAGCATGAACCAGGTAATCTTCTACACTCACGGCCGCAAGCCGAGATCCTAGTCCTTGCCGCCGACGACTCCTCTCTACTCCACCTACTTCTTAGGGACAGAGTACCCTTCTCCCTCCACAATTCCAATAGGGCGACTAATATATGAGAAATAAACGCGGCGTATATATTTTTTTATGTATTTAATGAAAGTACTATATTATATGTAATACCCAAGATATGCCCTTTCCCACTATAGTGTACAAGTGGAATGACTGACTGACTCGCATAAAGCAAAGTGGGCAGAGAGAACTCGTATAAAACTCTTTAAGACACAATTCTCTGCTTTCCTCAGGAATTAGAGATTGCGCGTTGAGTGACGGAACTCAACGCCGAGCTTTATTTCTCCAGATCGCTAAAATATAATCTTACTTGAATAATTTAAGACTAAGAGGAGGGGTACCGTACAGTAGAGCGTAACAACCTTGCCGCACCAATGCCTTGTATTGGGCAACAGAAACTAGATATTGTGAGAAGACGATATCGTGGTACAGTGCGATGTCTGTCTGTGTTTACGCGCGGGATATAGGTTCATATTCGAGTTGGGGGCAAAGGAAAGTATTAAGAAGTATTTGCAGGGTAGGCAGAGAGAACCTAGTGTTGAGACACTCCGTTCCCCGCTCTCCTCAATTCGAGGCGTTGCGTGTTGAGTGGCGGAACTCAACGCCGCGCTTCGCCTCGTTGCCAGAAGTTAATGAAGCGATAATTTATATATATATATATATATATATATATATATATATATATATATATATATATATATATATATATATATATATGTATATATATATATGTATATGTATATATATATAGATATATATATATATATATATATATATATATATATATATATATATATATATATATATATATATATATATATATATATATATATATATATATATATATATATATATATATATATATATATATATATATATATATATATATATATATATATATATATATATATATATATATATATATATATATATATATATATATATATATATATTTGATAATTGACGCGCTCTTCACGTATTTTCATATTCGCATAGCAGCTATGACACTCCGCTCTCTGCTTTCAAATATGCAATCAAACTCTCTTTGTACAACTCATCTCTCTACATCTCTTGAGAAACAATTTTCATGTGTTTATTTATAAGCCTTGCGTAATATAAAAGTAATAAATACCAGGCTTTCAGTATTAGGCTGTTATTGCGACGGTCGTGGGTTCGATTCCTACAACGCCACGCGAGCTCCACCACTCAACATGTCTTGTATCGAAATTAACGTAGAAAGCTGTTAATGACATGTCTAAGTTAGACCTCGCTTGGTTATTAGAGAAAGTGTCACAAAAAAAAAATAAAAATGCATATGCATGCAGTATAGAAAGTGAATAAATATTCTGTAAAAATATTTTTGTACGTGTATCCAATTATTTAGTTTGGCATCATTGAAATTAAAATGAGATAATAAATACTTAAAGAAAACATATAGAGATTTGAACGCAGCGGGATTCGAACCCGCGCCTCATGGATACCGTCTCTCACCACTAAGCCATGCGTTCTTTATCACGCTGCACCGAAATTCTCATATGCTTTATACAACTTATTACGTTGTTAGCATCTCTGTAGGGAGATTTTTACAAATTTCCGCTACACATAGATTATTGCAAGGAAGAATCGTTTGGCGAGAGAGAATGCTATTTTTATTAAATATTTCAATGATTTTTAAAGTGTAAATACTTATACATTTTGTTATAGTATTCTACTGTCCGATTGTGTTGGGTTCGATTCCTGCGAGGAGAATATATTGTGTCCATTTGCCTCGTTAGGTCAAGGCGCGGCGTTGACTTCCGCCACTCAACAGGCAATGCTTTGTGGTGGGTAACGTGGAACGGAGTGTGTTAACACTAGATACAGCTTAAAACAAAAAAAAACATGTGTAAATTTCACGAAATTCTGTAATGATTTCCTTTAGATAACGCTTTTTTTTTGAGTTACGCCACTTTTCTATTTATAAGGCTTTAAGTTTACTTAGTTAGATTAGTATATGAGCCTTCTTTCTCGTTTTAGAAACATATACGACATGGGTGTAGGTTCGATATTTGCGCAAAAAATATTATGTCTTTTTTTTATTATTCTCATTAGCCCGTTCTGGTAAGTAAACTCGCCGCGTAGAGTTCCGTCACTCAGGACCAAGTGATTAAGTTCTCTCTGCATACAAAAAAAGCCTACAAATAGCGTGCGTCATGGTGGAAAAAAAAAAAATGTAACTGACAATGACTTTATATTTCAAAGCCATATTTACCAAACTTTCATCTTGTATCCATTTGATTTGCTTTTTGTAGTCTCAATGTTTTGATCGGAAATCGAATCTTGTGCCCTCGCCATAGGGTTGTTATTCTTTTGACAGTATATCGTGAGAAATTAAATATAATTATTATAATATTATATATATATATATAATATATATATATATATATATATATATATATTATATATATATATATATATATATATATATACATACATACATATATAATATATATATATATATATATATATATATATATATATATATATATATATATATTATATATATATATATATATATATATATATATATATATATATATATATATATATATATAACTTTTAAAACATATTTATTTGTTTTAAAAAAGCAATATTGACGCGCACTTCACGTATTTTCCCGAATAGCAGCTAAGACACTCCGCTCTCTGCTTTCAAATATGCAATCAAACTCTCTTTGTACAACTCATCTCTCTACATCTCTTGAGAAATCTTAATTTTCATGTGTTTATTTTATAAGCCTTGCGTAATATAAAAGTAATAAATACCAGGCTTTCAGTATTAGGCTGTTATTGCGACGGTCGTGGGTTCGATTCCTACAACGCCACGCGAGCTCCACCACTCAACATGTCTTGTATCGAAATTAACCTAGAAAGCTGTTAATGACATGTCTAAGTTAGACCTCGCTTGGTTATTAGAGAAAGTGTCACAAAAAAAAAATAAAAATGCATATGCATGCAGTATAGAAAGTGAATAAATATTCTGTAAAAATATTTTTGTACGTGTATCCAATTATTTAGTTTGGCATCATTGAAATTAAAATGAGATAATAAATACTTAAAGAAAAAGATATAGAGAATTGAACGCAGCGGGATTCGAACCCGCGCCTCATGGAAACGGTCCCAGCGTTCTCACCACTGAGCCATGCGTTCTTCCTCACGCTGCGTCGAAATTCTCATATGCTTTATACAACTTATTACGTTGTTAGCATCTCTGTAGGGAGATTTTTACAAATTTCCGCTACACAAAGATTATTGTGAAGAACAATCATTTGGCGAGAGAGAATGTTGTTTTATGAAATATTTCAATGATTTTTAAAGTGTAATACTTATACATTTTGTTATAGTATTCTACTGTCCGATTGTGTTGGGTTCGAGTCCTGCGAGGAGAATATATTGTGTCCATTTGCCTCGTTAGGTCAAGGCGCGGCGTTGACTTCCGCCACTCAACAGGCAATGCTTTGTGGTGGGTAACGTGGAACGGAGTGTGTTAACACTAGATACAGCTTAAAACAAAAAAAAACATGTGTAAATTTCACGAAATTCTGTAATGATTTCCTTTAGATAACGCTTTTTTTTTTTGAGTTACGCCACTTTTCTATTTATAAGGCTTTAAGTTTACATAGTTAGATTAGTATATGAGCCTTCTTTCTCGTTTTAGAAACATATACGACATGGGTGTAGGTTCGATATTTGCGCAAAAAACTATTGTTTTTTTTTTTAATTATTTTCATTAGCCCGTTCTGGTAAGTAAACTCGCCGCGTAGAGTTCCGTCACTCAGGACCAAGTGATTAAGTTCTCTCTGCATACAAAAAAAGCCTACAAATAGCGTGCGTCCATGGTGGGAAAAAAAAAATGTAACTGACAATGACTTTATATTTCAAAGCCATATTTACCAAACTTTCATCTTGTATCCATTTGATTTGCTTTTTGTAGTCTCAATGTTTTGATCGGAAATCGAATCTTGTGCCCTCGCCATAGGGTTGTTATTCTTTTGACAGTATATCGTGAGAAATTAAAATATAATTATTATAATATTATATATATATATATATATATATATATATATATAATATATATATATATATATATAGATATATATATATATATATATATATATATATACATACATACATATATATATATATATAGATATATATATATATATATATATATATATATATATATATATAGTAATATATATATATATATATATATATATATATATATATATATAACTTTTAAAACATATTTATTGTTTAAAAAAGCAATATTGACGCGCACTTCACGTATTTTCCGAATAGCAGCTAAGACACTCCGCTCTCTGCTTTCAAATATGCAATCAAACTCTCTTGTACAACTCATCTCTCTACATCTCTTGAGAAATCTTAATTTTCATGTGTTTATTTTATAAGCCTTGCGTAATATAAAAAGTAATAAATACCAGGCTTTCAGTATTAGGCTGTTATTGCGACGGTCGTGGGTTCGATTCCTACAACGCCACGCGAGCTCCACCACTCAACATGTCTTGTATCGAAATTAACCTAGAAAGCTGTTAATGACATGTCTAAGTTAGACCTCGCTTGGTTATTAGAGAAAGTGTCACAAAAATAAAAAATAAAAATGCATATGCATGCAGTATAGAAAGTGAATAAATATTCTGTAAAAATATTTTTGTACGTGTATCCAATTATTTAGTTTGGCATCATTGAAATTAAAATGAGATAATAAATACTTAAAGATAAAGATATAGAGAATTGAACGCAGCGGGATTCGAACCCGCGCCTCATGGAAACGGTCCCAGCGTTCTCACCACTGAGCCATGCGTTCTTCCTCACGCTGCGTCGAAATTCTCATATGCTTTATACAACTTATTACGTTGTTAGCATCTCTGTAGGGAGATTTTTACAAATTTCCGCTACACAAAGATTATTGCAAAGAACAATCATTTGGCGAGAGAGAATGTTGTTTTATTAAATATTTCAATGATTTTTAAAGTGTAAATACTTATACATTTTGTTATAGTATTCTACTGTCCGATTGTGTTGGGTTCGATTCCTGCGAGGAGAATATATTGTGTCCATTTGCCTCGTTAGGTCAAGGCGCGGCGTTGACTTCCGCCACTCAACACGCAATGCTTTGTGGTGGGTAACGTGGAACGGAGTGTGTTAACACTAGATACAGCTTAAAACAAAAAAAAAACATGTGTAAATTTCACGAAATTCTGTAATGATTTCCTTTAGATAACGCTTTTTTTTTTTGAGTTACGCCACTTTTCTATTTATAAGGCTTTAAGTTTACATAGTTAGATTAGTATATGAGCCTTCTTTCTCGTTTTAGAAACATATACGACATGGGTGTAGGTTCGATATTTGCGCAAAAAAAATATTATGTCTTTTTTTTATTATTCTCATTAGCCCGTTCTGGTAAGTAAACTCGCCGCGTAGAGTTCCGTCACTCAGGACCAAGTGATTAAGTTCTCTCTGCATACAAAAAAAGCCCACAAACAGCATAAGATGCGTCATGGTGAAAAAAAAAAATGTAACTGACAATGACTTTATATTTCAAAGCCATATTTACCAAACTTTCATCTTGTATCCATTTGATTTGCTTTTTGTAGTCTCAATGTTTTGATCGGAAATCGAATCTTGTGCCCTCGCCATAGGGTTGTTATTCCTTTGACAGTATATCGTGAGAAATTAAATATATCGCTTATTGTAGTGTCATTAAACGGTACACCAAACGGTGTTGTTAGTTTGTTTCAATTTGTTCGAATGCAGCTGCGTTATGGCGCTGAGGCGACGCGACGGTGTGTGGGTTCGATTCCCATGGGGGGGAGAATGGAATATTTATATCATTTGCCTCTCTCTAGCTGCAAGGCAAAAAACGCGGCGGTGAGTTTTACCAAAGCGGGGAACGGAGTGTCTTAACACTAGGTGCCTTGAGACTGCTGTTCCCTCTGCCTACTCTGCTATGTGCGGGATACAGCGTGAAGATAAAAAAAATGCAGCTGTGGGTTTGAAATTGAGTTTGAGTGCAAAGGAGGGTAATGAGTTTAACAATCTATGTATGTATGTTGGTTTTTATGTTACGTTGTATAGACTAAACGGGTAGACTGATTTTGATGGATCTCATGTCGATGGATACGTTTTAAACACGCGAGTGTTATTAAGGCAATGACAAATTTCTAAAATATTATGAAAGAATCATGTCCTTATTATGTTCATCATACACTTTTAGTTGCTTATACAATTCGATATTTTATTTTATGAAGCTAAACTGTCTTAGACACGAATTGTGTATTGATCCATCGCTTTGTTGCTAGTGTAAAAAAAATACATTTCCACATCATATCTCTCGTGCTATGTGAAGCCTCCTAAAGGTTGTATGGGCAGCCTTAACCCATTCGGTCATAACAATCGGCTCAGTTGAAATATTTAATTTGCTATGTTGTTTTTACTTGTGAACAGAGTGAACTTAGTGTTCAGACACTCCGTTCTCCGTTTAGTTTACACGATTTTCCATCTGAGTGAGATTTGAACCTTTAGTCATCTTCTACGTCTTCTATGTCAAAATAATATATTGTTAACACGTAAATACCTATAAAATTAGTAAATAAAAAATTATAAGTCATATTTTAATTCATATTAATTCACGGTAAGCCACTATGCCAAATTCGCCCTGCCAGTGAGTGTTCAGTAGTTTTGGCTGTGCTTTATCTATCAATTAGTCACGTCGTAACATAATAGATTTATATATATATATATATATATATATATATATATATATATATATATATATATATATATATATATATATATATATATATATATATATATATATATATATATATATATATATATATATATATATATTATGTTGATATCATTCATTCTCATAGAACTTTTTAGGACTAGAAACTATAAGTAGTTAGTAGGGCTGGTGTCGGGCCCATTGCGTTGTAGGGAGAGAAGCACAAACCATGCAGCGCCTGCGACTTGCGTCACAAGTGTGGGTTTAAGAGGGCCTCTTTAAGATGCATTAACACTCACCCCCTCACTCCGAGCTCCTCCCACTTACTAACAAAATTCTAGAACCACCTTCGCAGTATGTTCTTGAAATTAATTGACGATAATTCTGTATATGAATTAACTCTAGACCTATTCCTGCTTCGAACCCAGGACCTTCGTCGCAACGTTCAAAAGTAGTTTCTATTTGTGTTATAATAATATTTGTACGTCTGTCTCGAGCCGGTTGATACTACACAGCTAGTCGTTGCCTTGGTAAGCCGGTTTCACATCCTGCCTATATCGACACTCCAATTCGATACACGGTTTTGTAATAGCTTGTAATGGTTGATTAACTTTGTATTATCTCTTTCTCTATGTATCTATGTTTTTTTTTACAGAGAGTTCAGGGTTTTGGTGTTAAGACACTACGTTTGCAGGTTTAATTAGTTTTATATAGTGATTCCTGTCTATCGAGTGTACTCAGATTGTCTGAAAATTTAAATCTATGTGATAACATGTGTAGATAGATAGCTATGCCTTGGCCCAGGTTATTCATAGCGCGATAAGCGGAGAGAACTTAGTGTCAATATACTGTTTTCTCCGCTTTACGAATTCGGATTCATTTCGTGTTGGTTGGGTGGCGTTCAGTTCCACCAGAGCGGGGGAAGTACCGAGGTATCAGATAATATTCTACAGCGCCACCAAGCCATTTCTCATAAGATTATTTAAAAAATGATTTTTCTTGATCTTCAACGTTCCAGTAGGTATTTTAATGATATTTTTTCAGTGTTAATTCACACTAAGTATATCAATAATACTTAAAAAGACATATATGAAAATTTGATTGCAGCGGGATTTGAACCCGTGCCTTCAACGTTCTTTCTGGACGGTTTCCATGAGGAGTTCGCGGGTTCAAATCCCGCTGCGTTCAAATTTTCATATGCTTTCCTTAAGTATTTCTTCTAGTAGGTGTTCTAGTAGTAACTAGATGTAAAAGTAAACGTTTATTCAAGATATACATCATCGTATCGATATTAAAGCGAAAGCTGCTTGAACATCGCATGTTACTGGCATGAAAGTAAGTCCAGGATTGGCGATTTCCAGTATTTTTTTTTAATATATGAATTTTTCTTAGCTATACAGAATTAAACTGAATATAATATGGCAAGGTAGGTAGGGGGATCCTAGTGTTAAGACACTCCGGCCTCTTTTGGCCCAATTTTGGGACTTTGCGTGTTGAGTGGCGGAACTCAACGCCGCGGTTTATCTTGTTACCGGAGTGTGGTAAATATATTAGTATGTAGATACTATATTTGGTACAAGTCAGCATATATGTACCTTAAATCTATACTACGTATAATAATTTAAATTCTAAAAATTATAGATTTAAAAAAAAAATTATAATTCGACAAATAAAAAAAAATGGCGGCCATTCTTGTTTTTTTGGCTGTTTTTTTTTTGTCTGTTTCATCCATTACTAACATAAAATATACCATTAGTTGCCGAACCAACAAACTTCAGTCATATAGGTATATAGATTAATTTGTCTAATTAGTCATAGTGTATATGTGTATGTAGGTATGTATGTAGGTATATGTGTATTAATTAGTCATAGCTATATAGATTAATTTGATTATAAAGTGACAACCCTATCCATACTCGTAATTACTACTTAGTATTTCTGTTTTTTTTTTCTTATTTAATATATAATTGCGGAAGCCGTTACGAGTTATGACTTATGTAAAATGTTATATATATATATATATATATATATATATATATATATATATATATATATATATATATATATATATATATATATATATATATATATATATATATATATATATATCTATAGGGATATATGTACTATGACAGATAAATCTCTAGATTTTTCCCAAAAAGAAATTACAATAATAGCATTGAATCTAATACCTCCTCTCTCACAGTTAAAACACTTCCCACTGAGCCACGACGTGATCTATCATCTTGTACCATACGTGTTGTAGATGTAAAATTAAACAGGGGCTTTATTTAGTTCCAACCAATTTTAGTTACAAAGAGATTGTTATTTATAGAAGCAACATGTGTTTAGGCTCAGCTGTTAGATGTTGAATCACTAGAGTGTATTCTTGTTTGTCATTTTGTACTTAACGGGATATATATATATATATATATATATATATATATATATATATATATATATATATATATATATATATATATATATATATATATATGTATGTGTAAATATTATTAACTTTGTATTTGTTTTTGGTATCGAACCCACTCCCAGGGTCTGAAGTAGGACAGCGTTAGAATCTTTTTTCTTTTAGTTCTACACTGTACCTTGCATATGGCAGTGTAGACTGTTATGTATTTAACAACATAATATTCAGTAAAAATAGCTCCTATACAGTCACACGCTGCCACTGCGCCACAACGGCTATGCAAGTAACGGTAAATCATAGCACTAGGTACACTGTCTTCCATCTTGACATATTGAAACAAATGACGTCATAACAACCTAACTTTAATGCCTTATCAGTAAGTACCATTTAGTATCACATGCCAGGTCGAAGACCTAGGTCGTATGCGTAATTTCTTTGTTTGTTTCGTACCTAAGATGGCTAATTAGCATCTATTTAGGTCTTGGCGTTAACTTCCGCCAGTAAACATGCAGTGTCTCGAAAATTGGTGAGGAACGGAGTGTCTTAACACTAGGTTCACACTGCCTGGCGTCTGGAACTTTTTCTTTTAAAGTTTTGGGTTTATTGTCGTCACGTATTACAGTATATACTTATACATATACGATTTTATATATATATATATATATATATATATATATATATATATATATATATATATATATATATATATATATATATATATATATATATATATATATATATATATATATATATATATATATATATATATATATATATATATATATATATATATATATATATATATATTAATTTAAACCCATGATCTCTGTCAATGAATACTAAAGGTCAGCGGAAAATCTAGAGGTTTATGCTAATGCGTTTTTCTCATAAATTTTACGTTATAGTTGACAGATGTGTTTTACTAGTCACTGGTGAATATTACTTTTTTTTTTTAGCTTCAATGTGTAGCTGTAGCTTCCCGCATATAGCACCCTGCTATTGATATATCCTAAAACAGAGGGAACCTAGTGTTAAGACTCTGTTCTCCGTTGACCGCTGTTCGTGACATTGCGCGTTAAGTGGCGGAACTCAACGCCGCGCTTTCCATTGAACAGAGCAAGGAAATGAAAATATTTAATTTCCTCCGAATGGGAATCGAACCCACAACTGTCGTGTTAACGGGCAGACACTGTGCCAATGCCGCACGACCTCCTCTTCCTCGTGATAAGAAGCTATTATTATGAGCCTGTATCGTCCCACTGCAGGGCAAAGACTTCGTGTAGATGCTTGATATGGTCCCGCCATCGCCGTGTTGGTCTGCTGTGTGGACGCTTCCCACTTCCATGGGATTCCCAGGGGTCCAGTTGGTGGTGATTTAGCTTTATCTCTATGATAAGAAGTGCATTTTTTTAAATATTTTCAAGCATTTATAATATATATACATATATTATATGCATTTGGTATATGGCGAGGGATATCATATTTAAAGAAACTATAGTGCTCGCTTCATTTCAAAATATATTGGATAGTTGTTCGGTTCACTGTAATTATAGAAAAAAAATATATATCAGTCAAGTGACTGATATATTTACAAAAAATATAACTTTTAAATATGACAAACTTAAATTTGCGTTCGTATGCACTCATTTTGTATGAAATTTACTGGACAAATAATCTTGTTATGGCGTTTCGTCGTGATATACCAAAAATGTTCCAATTTTTAGATTTTTCCCTCCAATCAAATTCTTAAATAGATGCATAAAACACTCGACCTTATGAAATGAGAACGTATGGCTCAAATATTGTCTTAAGCGCGTAGACAGTAATGTTAATACCGCAGCTTCGAATCTTGAAGATTACAATTTTTTTTACTTAGTAACTTAACTTATTGTTAAATGCCATACTAAATCATTAAATAACAGTATGCTAATCAACACCTTATCATTTAAATGTTTGAACAAAAATATTAAGATTATCTGTAGATTTGAGATAACAAGTGGTTTATATCCGTCGTTCTATAAAGATATGGGTTTCTAAGTATGTAGGCATGAACTTCCTAATGACTTACAAGATCTTGGATATTTTCGTTGGTCATTTTGGATATTTATTTCTATGAGGATATAAGCGCAGTGGGACACTATATATATATATATATATATATATATATATATATATATATATATATATATATATATATATATATATATATATATATATATATATATTGAATAAATCACTTTAGTGTGGGTAGGTACCGATAGGTAATGATATAAGGTCCAGCCTCGATACAGTGTCAGAGAACACTAACTAATTTTAACGAAATCTGCCATTATTACATTATTCAGTCAAAAACATGATCGTGTTGCTACCACGTGACATTGGCGAAGTGAATTATGCTCCACTGGCACGCTCGAAACGCCATATATAAAGATAAGAGGAAGAAGAACACTAGGTTCTCTCCTTCTTCTGTCTATAGTCTCCAGCTATATACGGGATATAGCTTGATCCTGAAAAGAACAACAGCGTGCCATCGTAAACAATGTTATTGATTTAACTCTACGTTTCTTTTTTTTTTAATAATTTCATATTGTGATTTAATATAACGATCATATAAAACCGACATCCTGTCATGCTTTTCTTAATTGTGTTCGCATTTTTTTTCTAGATATAAATCCTAAGTAATGAGTATTACAAGTAGGTCGATTTGATTAGTCACCTGCATGTCCAGTGATAATGACTGACCGATAACAGACCATTTGTCTGATAAATGCAAGTAGTACTATTCAAATATATGTATTTTATACTAAAATAGACCTAGGCCTGCATAGACCTCCACGTTGAATGACCTGGGAAATACAGATGCTGGCTATGAGTGCCATGGTCTCGCTGTGCCAACGAAGAATGTGGACTCAAAGCGTTTTGTCCGTATATTAGAAAATTCCACCATATATGGATGCTTTTCCTAAGGTTAGGGTGCAATCTCAAGACTATTGAAATGACCTTGAAATTGTTAGCCTAGCTTAGCCTAATTCACCCATAACTAGGCAAATATAATATAGTGTATAGTGTTAAGACACTGATGACTACTATTCCTCCAGTTTCCCTCAATTGCGTGTTGAGTGACGGAACTCAACGCTAAACAATTTTTTACTACAGCGTGGAAATGTTTTGACTCTATATAATTAAAGTATGGATGCGTTTGTTTGAACAGATGTAAGCCCGAAAGAAGGAAAATGAAATTTGCTCATAGTTTATTTACGTATATCATTTCCACGTTATATTTGATTATTATACAAGTTATTTAGCCTATAGCCTTTCTCGACAAGTAGACTTTCCAAAAAAAGTTAGTTCCTGAGATGAGCGCGACTAAACAAACTCGTCAGCTTTCTAATAATATTAGTCTAGAATTATATATATGTATATATATATATATATATATATATATATATATATATATATATATATATATATATATATATATATATAGATATATATATATATAAAATGCGGTTTTCACTATTATATTCGAATGCTTCAGGAGGAAACTATAGTTATAGAACGAAGATTTAATTTGGATTACATTAATTCAGTTGGTAAATCATATTTATTGTCATTTTGTGTGTCATAAGTCTTAATATTCTTATTATGGTAACGGGTACAGACGGAGAGTCTATAGTGTTGTAGTATTAAAAAAAACATCGACTGTTCTCTTTGTTTATGGCGTTTCGAAAGTGCCAGCTTAGCACTTCACTACGCCAATGCCATGTTGTATTCGCTGGGTGCGAAGTAGCAGGTGGGACAACACGACGGACGAAATGTCACCTATAAAAAAAAACTCTGCATTATTAATGTCATCACAGTTACAAAGGATCGTCTGCAATATGTATGTAATACAGCCGTAAAAACAACTCGTGTATATTTATTATTACCTGACTGATTGTGGCATTTTAGACTGAAAAAAAAAAAAACGTCAATATTATTAACGACATAGTAGCATTACATAATCGATTAAAATCTCAGTAAATTACGCTATTTCAATACAATTATTGTTTGTTTACTTACAATTCGTACTAAGTGCCAACAATTTGACATTTCAATGTCCGACATATTTGTAACCGCTAGATGGCGCTATAGCCTAGCGAAGTTTAATAGAGATTCAGTTAAAATACGGCCATCATTTATAACAAAATAATTATTATTTACACACACTAAGTGAGTGAGTAAGGGATTGTGAGTGGTTAGAGATGTAAGCGGAGACCTCGGTTGATCTTTGAAAACACAGTGTCGAAGATGCTGGAGGAAGGTCGCGTAAAAAGCATGAGGGACCCCCCAGAGGGCATGTATGAAGAGGTTAGTGACAGTGGAGGCGAAGGAGGTATGCAAGGACCGCAACATATATATATATATATATATATATATATATATATATATATATATATATATATATATATATATATATATATATATATATATATATATATAATATATATATATATATATATATATATATATATATATATATATATATATATATATATATATATATATATATATATATATATATATATATATATATATATATATATATATATATATATGTATCGTCCGTTGTGTTTCAACAAGTTACAAATACCATACAAGTGTTTATTAAATAAAAAGCCATAGGAATGATAACAAAATATTATAACAGAAGTTAAAATATAGGTTAATAGTCTTTTGATTATAATTGAAATATTAAGGACGCTCCAACTTAATCCTATAAGTTTGTTATTATTATTTAATTTGAATTATTTTCACGCTCCATCCCGCATATAGCAGGATAGGCAGAGGGAATGTAGTGCTTAGAAACTTCGTTCTTCACGCATTGCCCCAAATTAAATGAATGGAAGGGAGATTAATTACTATCGAACGAGAATCGAACCCATAACCGTCGCTTCTTTTTCCATACACATTAAGGGGAATTTGGTTTCAATAAGAAACACTTTATACGAAAACGTCTTAGAAAAATCTAGTGTTATTTTTTTATTTCCTCTATGCCACATACAACGTGACATTGGCACGTGACGTTGTTGAAATCTCTGCCCGCCCTGCTATATGGGTGGCGGGTGATGCTCCAAAATAAACAATTAGTTGAACTTTGTGATTATTATAATCAATTAATAATCAATTGTACGATGATTTCATGTACGTTTTTATCACAGGCCGTGGCCTATTATCAGTGGTGTCATTGGTGAATATTTAATAAATATAGTATATATAGTTCAATGTTTATATATATATATATATATATATATATATATATATATATATATATATATATATATATATATATATATATATATATATATATATATATATATATATATATATATATATATATATATATATATATATATATATATATATATATATATATATATATATATATATATATATATATAATATGGAAATTTTATGTACCTACAGTACTAACACTACTAACTCGTATTATATTAACAGCAAAGATATTTTAAATTAACAGTATTATTTCTCAATTTGTTTTCAACACAGTGTCTCACACAGAATGCTTCCAAAATTAGATGCAAAATGAAGAATAGAGCGAGGTCTTAATACTTATTTTTTAGTTTTTATATTATTCGTTAAATATCAGAAATGGGCTGTTTGACTTTTAGAAGTCAGTCAGCACAACCCGCAAGCCGATATCCTGGACCCAGGGACGCTCTTGCCGCCGACGTCACCTCTCAATCAGCCACGTAGTGCTTGCTACTGCTCGGGGACAGAGTGCCCTGTTTCCTTCTCGGACTGTGTCGCTGTCAAGGCCAGTAGGGTTATACCATTACCTCACAACTGAATATATATATATATATATATATATATATATATATATATATATATATATATATATATATATATATATATATATATATATATATATATATATATATATATATATATATATATATATATATATATATATATATATATATATATATATATATATATATATATATGTGTGTAAATGTAAATTCTTCTAAATAACACTTGAACAAATCAAAAAGTTAAGTATGATAGTATCGTTCTAAATATCGTTGCACTCGTAAAGCTTCATCAAATAATTGCTATTTATGGGAAAATTAACACGCATAAAGCTTGGTACGCAGAAAAAACATAGGGTTAAGACACTCCGTTGCTCGCTTGCCGCCTTTCGATATACTGTATTGACAAGCGAAACTCAACGCCGTGCTTTGTCTTGTTACCAGAGCCAAATTCTGGTCAAGTTCGCTTTGAACCCACAGTCTTCATAGTCAGAGCGAGACTATGGAGCTCGTGGTCGGCGTCTGTAGGTATTGCCTGTTTCATACTATGTGGGGGTCTCAAATCGAGGGTGAAAAGGTTTTTACTAGGCCAGCCTACGTCCATGTCGACCGTTCCAAGCTTATCAGCTCTCAATTCTGTCATAAGACTATCTTAGTATAAAAAAATATCTCAGCTCTTATTTATTCTGTTAGCCCTGTTACCCCTGGGAGGTGTCGAGGGCAGGTGCTAAGGACAAATTATACTATATTTAATGTAGGTATATTATAAATTGGTCTACTCGTCTCGTGAGACTTTATTTGGTCTTTTGGAGACAATACTACTGGATCAAGGAAAAAAAAAGAAATATTACCGACATAAGAGGCCTCAACAACAAGTGATCTCTTACAAATGTGAATTTTTAATATCTTGAGCCATTCGTCATATTATTGTGTGGCTATTGAAGTGTTTGTTTGAGTCTCCATCAACTATATATGACCCGTCTCTCCCAAATTTTGTAGGATAGGCAGAGAGAATGTAGAGTTTATTATTATTTAAATATATATTGACTTTCTGTAGGTGGCTTTGTCATATAAAGTTGTGATATGACAAATTCCGTACTTTGTTCTTTTGTACAGTGTTTGTTAAAAGAGATCCAAATATTTTCCTTTAGATATGAATATTTTGATATGGATCGTTCATTTTAGAAGTGGTGTAAGTACATTTTTGAATAAAAATATTGCTTTATTTATTGTATGTTTTTTGGTATTGCTAATAAATGTTTCTTAAAAATCTGAAATCTAAAACAATTTATAATAAGCATACGTTACGAAAGCTTTAATTTTCACGGAACAGCCAAAATTGTCTTACACCACTTTTAAAATAAATGGTCCATTGATCACTTTACTCTCCGCTCTTTGCATTGGTCAAAATAATAATTTTTAGATCTAACTTATCTAAATACGCCAACGCGAGAGTTGTGTGTTCGATTCCCATTAGGGGAAAATGAGTTCTATTTTCCTCTCTCTGATAACAAGATATAGCGCGGCGTTCATTTCCGCCACTTAACACGCATTGTATCACAAATTGGGCGGAAAGTGGCGAACGGAGTGTCTCAACACTAGGTTCTCTCTGCCTAACCTGCTATATGCGGGATACAGCGTGAAGCCATCCCAACGTCTAAATAACGACATCTCAAATAATAAACTAGGCTATGTTACTTCAACGCCACCTGGATTGATAACAATCTATCTAAAACAATGCATAATGTAACCGACTCGCACGAGTGTTATAATATCTGTATAATGACCTAGCTTCTAATCTAGGCTATTAAAAAAAAAAACAAATTTGGGATTCCGTAATTGATAATAGCCCGTACGTTTTTCAATAGGCAATTGGGCTATTCGATATAAATTTATTGCTTTAATATGTAAGTAATAAGTTTAATATATTTGTATGATTTTTGTAAGTTTTTTTAAATATTTTTTCTTATGTTATATGTATGTTTAGTTCAAGGACGTCTTGGTACAGCGTCTGACTGTAAACACAGTTATGGGTTCGATTCCCACTCAGGGTAATTAATTAATGAATTTATTTATTTTCTCTCGCTCTGGCTACCAGTGTTGGCCATTTAACGCGCAATTTCTCGAAATGGAAAGCGGGGAACGAAGTGTCTTAACGCTAGGTTCCCTCAGCCTATCCTGCTATATGCGGGATACAGCGTGAAGTTGTAACTTAAAAACGTGTTCAGATTCCCTTCATATTCTCAATACACCATGCCTTTAAGTTGTAGCGCCATGGCATGGCATGTCAAGAGAAAGCTATGGTACATTTCCGTTCTACACCGGAAATAGAATCTATTGTTCGTGTATGTACAGATTGCTTCTATGTGAATTACATATTAATTATTCCGGTGTCTGTCGTGGTACAGTGTCTGTAAGCGTGAGGGTAGCGGGTTCGAATCCCACTGGAGGGAATTGTGCATATTTAATACATTCCGTTGTCCACTATCAATTCTTCATCTTCTCTGCATGCCTGGTAGATGTGATAGATGCTGATGCGTAAAACCTATATTAATAAAATAATTCTTCAATAACCTCTGTGTTTTATTCGATATGCAAATGAAGGATGTATCTAGATATAGAATTTTGGAGATCGTCATAGCACAGTGGCACAGCGTTTAAGTCTGAACGCGATTGTGGGTTTGATTCCTGCTCCGAGAAATTAATTTTATTAAGTAACACGCAATGTCTAGAAAATTGTTCGGAATACTAGGCTACACTAGGCTTCCCGTCTATACAACGTGAAGCTATACATATTTCAAGTCTATCCTGCTATATGCGGGATACAACGTGAATGTGTTTCATATATATATACTTCAAGTAGTTGTCAGTCAGGTCATTCAACTCTAGTGGTATTTGCGGTCGTCTCCCATTACCCAATAGATCGATATAGTATTTCATAATAAATATCTATATGATATGTGTTTCCTTAAAATGTTAAATGGTTGGTTTTATCTCTAAGATTGGTCTCACAGTCGGAGTGGGACGAGGGGTCGTGTGTTCAGTTCCCCATTGGGGGCAATGAATTATTGTCATTTTGTTGCGAATTCTGATATAATGTGTCTAACGTAGTGTTTTGACACTAGATACTCTTTGCCCATAGCAGGGTTATGGGTATCCACAGTATGTACCTCAGTAGTAGTTTATAGTATTATTATAATAAGCCATATTTAAATTATTTATTTATTAATATTGTCATATATATATATATATATATATATATATATATATGACAATATTAATATATTCAAAAATCGTACATTTTTTTATACGTCTTCTGAAAATATTGGTTTACCATGGAAAAAATGTATAGTTAAATTATTTAAGAAATAAGAACCACTCTGACCTCTTGAATATATATATAATATATATATATATATATATATATATATATATATATATATATATATATATATATATATATATATATATATATATATATATATATATATATATATATATATATATATATATATATATATATATTCAAGAGGTCAGAGTGGTTCTTATTTCTTAAATAATTTAACTATACATTTTTTTCATGGTAAACCAATATTTTCAGAAGACGTATAAAAAAATTTACGATTTTTGAATTGAACGAATTGAAGATTTGATATATACGTTTGATGATTTTATTTGAAGCCGCGTCTCTGGCATGCGGTCCAAGAGAGGCGGGTTTAAATCCCGCGACGGTAGTATTTTATACGTTTTCCATAAATTTATTTTGAGAAAATAATAATAATAATAGCTTCAAGCTATTTCTCGCATATAACAGTGTAGACATATATTTAAATGTAGGTACAATAAATCATTAAATAAAATTATTAATAAAATTATTTTATATTATAATAATACAATTTAGCATTTACTCAAT
This sequence comes from Dione juno, assembly GCA_037127375.1. Classification (NCBI taxonomy): domain Eukaryota; kingdom Metazoa; phylum Arthropoda; class Insecta; order Lepidoptera; family Nymphalidae; genus Dione; species Dione juno. The sequence continues at coordinate 625,122 of JAXRJS010000106.1, read as the reverse complement.
TATTATATGTATGTAAATAATAATTTATGTATTTTATATTCAATGACAGTTCTTTGAACTCGTACCCGCGCTTCTTGATATTCAAGAGGGTTCAAATCCAGCTACATTCAAATTAATAATCATTTCTTATTGTGTGAATAGAATTAAAAAAAAAAGAAAACGATTTGAACCCGTTATAATCGCAACACGTCAATTATACCGCTAACATGTCAAATCATGTTGGTATATAATTAACAGCTAAACACCAATTACTATTAGAAAGTTCGAGAAAAAGCAAATATAGAGACATTTTAACTAGAAAGTGACTCTCACCACTTCCTTTTATGTACAAGTGAAGCCTGAGCCAGGTGTGCTTAACATTTGTTGTGCGTATTTTGTTGTATTTATATATATATATATATATATATATATATATATATATATATATATATATATATATATATATATATATATATATATATATATATATATATATATATATATATATATATATCAAGTGGAGACTATGTGAATATCTTCATTTATATCGTTTGCTAGGAGCTATAAGCTACTGTTGACGTATCGTAATCGTTTTAGATTTCTTAGTCTAGTGGCAAGAAACGAAACCTCAACGTCAAGTCTGTCTATCTGTCCATATGTAACAGCTACTTCGTTATATAATTATTTGGGCTACAAACTTGGTACTTAGTATGTTGATTGGTATTCTGTGAACCGTTTTACAACTTTATTGGTCCAAGATGTCTAGATAGATGCTTAAATATCACATAGAGGTTTTTAAAATCATATTTAAATAAAGTCAATCAAGTAAAGTAAAATAGCGTTGAATAGATACAACAATAGTACGCCAAATGCTAAGCAGCTATTGTTGTACTCGTATATAAGTATACATTATTACTCGTATATATTTATCATTTCATATTAAAATATTATAGGGTTAGGAGAACTGTCGTGGCGCAGAGGCACAGCGTCTGCTCGTAAACGCGACGGTTTGTGGGTTTGATTCCCATGAGGGGAGAATGAATTATTTTCATTTTTTTTGCTCCGGTACAAGCCAAAGTGCAGCGTTGAGTTCCGCCACTCAGCACACAATGCCTCAAAAGGTGAAAAGCGGGGAACAGAGTGCCCTAATACTAGGTTCCTGCAGTTCCCTCTGCCTAGCCTGCCATGTGCGGGATACAGTGTGAAGCTATTATATCATCTATCATACATCTATTACTGAAAGAAGAAGTCATGTAATCCCTGGTTACATAATTATATATGCTTGCTGTATAATTGAAATATATGTTATTACATTAGAACAGTTGTAATTGCAAAACGGCGGCGTTGGGTTCCGCAACTCATGATACAGTATCTCTAACAGGAGAGAGAGTGTCATTACACTTGATTCTCTTCGCAATAAGTAATTCTGAAAATTGCCCAAAGGTTTATCGCCGCTGGCCTTCATGTATGTACAGTGTACATGTCTTCTTGAATTCTTGTAGATGTAAATATACTATCACATTCTATAGTTGTAAGTTAAACAAAACTAGTTGAACAAGTGCGAGTCGGCACTCGACCGTGATGGGTTCCGTAGCGGCATTTTAACGTAATATAAAAGTTGTTGTAGTACGTCGGAACCATGATCTTGAATAATGGTACCCTACAATTTGACGTACAGTAATTGCTGTTTACGATTTATGACGTATTTATAAAAAAAAATAAGGGTTCAGTATTTTGCAATTTTGCTGCGGATCCCTAAAAATATATTGAAATTATCTTCGGTTTGTTCTTCTACATACTACTAGAAGATCTTGACTGCGGTTTCTCTCGTATACATTAATAAAGTGACTAATGCAATAACTTCCCGAGATAAAAAAGTTCCGAAATGTCCTGAAGCATTAACTATAGTGAGATGTTTTTGAAGTTCAAAAAATGAAGCTAGCTTGTATCTTCTTTGAGTTTTGAATATAAGTAGTTGAATTTGAATTTGAAATCTGACCCACAGTATACGTTGTCAGTAAGGTGATCTATTTTCTTTAGTAGAAACATATAGTGTCTGATATAAGTAAGGTCAACCAAAAAAAAAAATCTCTAAATTTATAATATCAGTATGGATTTATATAGATTATAGGCAAACATATAAAGCTATATTAAGATATATTATATTATCGCCCCTACATACGTGTATGGTAATTGTTCAACACAATATGTAAGTGAGTGAACAAGCGTGTCAAATTTTCGCCGTACCGTGTATAAACATGTATGGCTTAGTTGCTAAAGAGTTTGCACGGTAGCCAAGAGCAAGGGTTCGAGACTCGCTACTTTAATATTTTTTTTTTCTTAAATATTTTATGCTTATTTTTATTATTTTGTCTGTTTACACAGATTAGTTTAATACTTGAATATATATATATATATATATATATATATATATATATATATATATATATATATATATATATATATATATATATATATATATATATATATATATATATTTGTTAATTACTTCACTAACTACTATTCAAGAAACCTCTAGTATCCTACTCTAATATTATAAATGTGAAAGTTTGTCCGTGTGTATGTTTGTTACGGTTTCACGCAATAACTACTGAACAGATTTAGATGAACCTTTGCAGTAATATAGCTTATATATCTGAATAACATATGGCCTACTATTTATGATGAACGAATCGAATTCACTTTATACTACGTATACATATAAGGCGACTTCAAGTGAGCGAAGCCGCGGGCTGGTCGCTACTTATATATACATTTGCGTCGTTGAACTAAATATCCGAACAAATAATTTACTGTGTCTAATTTTATTCATATTCATAATTATTCTAAACGTCATTGGTTTAAACGAATAAATTATATGCCTTTTAGGTTTCGACTTGTTTGCAAACAACATTTTGTATGCACGTTTTGTTGTCAGTTCATGTCAGACTGAATACGGTGGTGCGTGGTTCAAATTTATTTATTTACACTTTATTGTACATAATTAAGTTTTAAATGATTAAATATAAAAAAAAAATGCAATTGATGTATAAAAATCGAATTTATTGCTATTGAGTTTTTAAATGCTTTTTTTTTGGTTGTTGCCTCTTCCCTCTTCCCTCTTCACTAGTTGCTTCTATTTCTTTATATGCGATAAAGAATATATACAATGCCGGGCAGAGAGCATAGAATGGGGTGCATCTCTAGGTTACTCTTATCTATGATCTATATAAGATATTTAGCAATAATGCTTACAGATAAAAAATCTTCTAAGAAAGCTTTTAATATTAAAAAAAATTGAGATTTTCTTCTGTTTCTCAAATTTTACTGATAATAGGTGTGAATCAGTGGATTGTAATATTAACTTATAATACCATTTAAATACTCTTCTCTGCTAAATAAATAACATTGGCTTGGGCCCCCTTTTTATAACATGTTACAGTATATCTGCTTTTACTTGCAAATTATATATATGTTTTTTTTTAATATCTTTTCAGGATCAAAAGATATACGACGTCCCGTACGAGGCAACACGTCTTCCCTCGCCGGAAGTTCAGAAAACCGATTTCCAGAAGCTAAGAGAGAACTTCGAGAATTCAGGGCAGAGCCACAAAGAAGATAAGCTTCCCAAACCAATAATAAGTGCAAAAGTTTGGAAGTCAACGGAGAATGTGTCAAAGGATTTCAAAGTTCTCCAGAGGAGTATGGAGAAGAAGTTCTCAACGGAAACGAAGCGGTATAGGAAAAACGATAGCAAACTAGCCTTCAGTTTGCCCAAACGTGATGCGCAACTGGATGTTGATAAAGAGAACGTGAGTATGTTGTGTTTTTTTAATAATATATTTGTTTGTTGGGTTTTCAACCCCACACGGAGCGATGGAATGGGATCCAGGTCTATAGTCCCCTGGAGCACAGAAACAATCAATTAGAGAGATGTATCGAACGTGTATCCTTCGTTTTTGTAGCATTTTGTATGAGATCCGCTGCGTAATCGAAACCTTCATATTGACCTAGAATTACGAAATTTGGCAAGGTGTACCCACAGTACAGATAGAAGGAAATAATATATATATATCTATATATATATATATATATATATATATATATATATATATATATATATATATATAATATATATATATATATATTATATATATATATATATATATATATATATATATATATATATATATATATATGCTTTAATCCGTACATAGGTAGGCGGAGGGAACAGTAGGAAGGAAGAATCTAGTGTTAAGACACTCCGTTCCCCACTTTCTGCTCTTCAAGGTATTACGTGTTGAGTGGCGGAGCTCAACGCCGCGCTTTGCCTTGTTGCCATAGTGAAGAAAATGAATATAATTTTTTCTCTCCTAATGGGAATCGAACTCACAAACCGCCGCGTTTAAAAATCAGACGGTCCTCAATAAAAAAATAGATATTAATATATTATTATATAATTTACTTTTATAAGCTGTGGCGGCGAGTTCGGCTCGCACTTGACCGCCTTTTTATTTATTTTTTGAAACCCGACTCAAGTCTATGCCTGTGTCATTATTAATTGAACCCACTACCGTTTCAAAACTGTTGAGCTGTAACGACTATTCTTTATTAGATATGATAGTCTTAATGATCTTTCATTTAGGAAATAATTGAAAAGCTAAAGAAATATGGTTCTTATTATTAATAATTTAAGATCTATAATTGATCTAGACGATGTTGAGTTAAGTGAAAGAGATAGACGTAGATATCTTCCTAAAGATCGAAAGAGATAGTTGTATTGTCACTTACTCTAATTGTTCTGTGTACAGATGAGTGAGAAAGTGGTTTATATATGTATATATATATATATATATATATATATATATATATATATATATATATATATATATATATATATATATATATATATAATACTATGTGAGAAGGATTCACTCATCCATCTCACATCATATTTGTCGTCTCCGTAATGCCATGTGGCTCCAATGGTCGAGGAACTCTCTAGCGCCTTCCATATTCAGCTTCGAGAGCCTACTAGCTCACCTCCCTTCTTCAGAGGCAAGTTGCACTCGCCCCTCACGCCAGGTGACACTGTGAGGACCATTACAGGTCAACAGTCATATAAGCCTATTAAGAATCCCATCCCAAGCTCATCGTGGGTGCGACTTGCGAGGTAGGCAGAGAGAATGTAGTGTCAGGATACTCCGTTCTCTATATTCTGTATAATTAGTACTTACCCACAGAAGAGAATTGAACTTACACTTCCTTAACACGCCCACAACACGCTTATCAAAATTAATTAGCTTAATTAAATTTATTAAGCTGTACAGTTTGTATAGTTGTTAAAATTGGTAAATGAAAAAAAATAGATTTTTTTCTGTTGAATAATTGATTTATTGGCGTAGGCTATAATAGGCTATAGGCTATGTATAACCCACTGTACCTGCGGTCAAAGTTACTTTGGGATCTTAAAATTGCCACGTGTTAAAGGCGTTACAACAATACAACAACTTCACTGGTCTTAATTTTTTTTATTTTACTATATAGTTTGGGTTTTCTCCATTTTTTGATGCCAGAATCTTTGATTGCTAACCAAGGTATAGGGTGTGTAATTAGTTCCTAGACGTAGGCATGAAATCAACCAGACCGAAATGCAGACATTTCTGGCTGGTACGGAACCTAAAGAATTGTCTCAAACGAGATATTGCATCAGTACTTTCATTATTAAATAACCAAATGTAGACATACGGCTTTGGGCTTCCGGTAACTTTTTTTTAGGATTCCTTAAACGGGAATTAAACCCTCCTGATATTATGTAGATTTTAATCTGTAATAAGATTTAAAAGCTAAGTATGTTTGCTTTTCTATGCTAATGTCAAGAAGTACATTAATTTCTCGTTTGAATTTTTAAATTATTAAATATATGGTCACTTATAGGTCACTTTTGTACATTGCAATATATATATTTTGAAAGTTAATTCAAATTAAAAAAGAAACGTTTCCTACACATATATATATATATATATATATATATATATATATATATATATATATATATATATATATATATATATATATATATATATATATATATATATATATATATATATATATATATATATATATATATATATATGGTGTAGTCCAATTATATGTACATATATGGAGGCTATGTTTAGTTCATCGTTGTAACCAAATGCACCTACGTTCTAAGCTATATTATTAATACATTACTAAATTTAATGAAAAAATCCAATAATTTTGTTTGTTAAAACAAATAAATTATAACATACCATAACAATAGTTCTTCTTGCTATTAAAAAAAAATTATCTTATTTTTTAATTTTTTAAAATATATTTCACAGCAAAGTGCATATATACGGAACCTGTATAACATCAGTTATAATCACACTTGACTTAAATTTTATATTTAAGATTTTTTCAATGCTACCGTTAAAACCTTCAAAGGTTTTGCATAATAAGTAATAAACAACATATAATTGCAGTTTTAAATCGTAACTTATTCTTAAAGTTTTGGCTGACCCTGACCGAAATAACTTTGGGCAAAATCATATATGTACACGGAGGTGTGTTCCATTGAGCTACATAGTATAGCTGATATACGGCAGCAAAAACGATGCTGTGGAGATGTGAACTTTTCCCAGAGTGGAAGGTATCAGCGAGGACGTCACAGTGAGAATCGAGAAGAGAGAATGAGTGATGAGAGAATGGTAAAACAGATATATGAAGCAAAATTGAGTGGTAAGAGAGGTATGGCAAAACCTGGCTTGACCTTCGAGAGCACAGTATCGAAGATACCGGAGGAAGGTGAAGTAACAAGAATACGGACCCTCTGGAGGGTATGCGTGAAGAGGTTGATGACGGTGGATGAGGTGACAGTAGTATGCAAGGACCGTAACGTCTGGCGCTCTGCTCTCTCTGGTTTCTCCGCTGGTGATAGAACGTGCACCTAAAAATATTTTAATTAAGATTTATACTAGAACTAGCTTTTACCTGTAACTTTGTCTGCATGATCAAAGAATAAAAGTAAAATAACTAATGTAACATAGCCTATTATGGCCCCTCTCGTGAAATAGACTATATATTGGAATAGATATTCTATTTATATATGTATTTAGACTATATATTTATAAATACATATATAAATAGAATATCTATTCCAAAAAAATTCAAATCAGGAGTTCCTGAGATTAGGGCGGTGAGCTAAACGTACTCTTCAGTTTTTTTTTTATATTAGTGATGATCAAATCTCTTTTCTCTCTCTCGTAATCATTTATATTATTCATCTTATTTTATAACTGTGGTTAGTTAGACAAAGCGGAGAGAACAGTGCTGAGACACTTCGTTATTCACTTTTCACATGAATTCTGCTCTGCGCTTCCATCTTATACTCCGTTAAATAGAATGCTATAAGAGGGAAAAAATGTGTCGATGTTTTTTTTTTTAATAAAAGTTTATACATGAGTACTACCATTGTTCGTATATTACAAAGTAATATATACTTGTGACGTGTTCAAAAAAAAAAAAAAAAAAAAAACAGTTGACCTAATCATTTAATTGTAAATTTGTATGAGACATCTAAAGTGGGATGGTTTCCCATCATCAGAACCTGATTTGGTGGCAATAGCCTCCTATAACAAATGACAGTGAAATCGCTGGACCCATATAAAAAAAAAGAAAAGAAGTATATATATATAATATATATATATATATATATATTATATATATATATATATATATATCTATATATATATATATATATATAATATATATATATATATATATATATATATATATATATTTGTGTATATGATGTGAGCTGATCATTATAACGGTGCCTGCAATTTGGGAAAAAACAGTAATTTCAATACTTCTATTGTTAAGTGTACGAATATACACAAACATACAAACATATATATATCTAACTAACTAACTATCTATTATCTGTGACTCATGGAAAAAATGGCACGGAACGCCGCAGCGTGGGTTTATATGAAGCTGTTATCTTTTTAAAAATACGCGTCCTTTTTTAATATTTTTTGGTGATAAAGTATTAGTTTTGGATGTAAAAGTTGCTCTTTGTTCGCACTTATTTCGTTTAGGGTTTCTTATATGGAAATATGTCAATTGTGTACTATAAGGCCATAAACACGACGACCGTGGGTTTGGTCTGTTCTGAAGGCGGAATTATTCCCGTTCTGCTATGTTGGCTGGGAGCCGAAGAACATAGGCTTTCACACTAGGATTCCTCTGCCTACCCTGCTATAGCAGAAAAAGTAACACACAGCAATAAGTAAGCTTAATATTTGTCCCACAATACAAATTTAAAATGAGTATCACATTTATCTTGCATTATATAGCGATAATTTGTGACTTAATTGGGCATCTTTGTACCTGGAATATGGCAAGTCGCGTCCTTGGGGATTATAGGGGAGTACTCAAAGAGGAGAACATGAACTTCCAACGGGAACGGGAACGGGAACGTATGAGATTTTATATTATTAGAAACTAAAGCTCTTTAAATGTATAAATACATTAACCCATTAAGATTCCCATTTATACGTAATAATTAACTAATGTGTTAGCAAACAATATTAATTAATATTAAATATCTATAAAAAAAACTATTTACTACAAGGTTATTTTTTTTTGAATATCTCCCAAAACTAACACTATGTAAACCGATCTGAATAAACTGCAACTACATTAATAGACTTAGTTGAAAACGGGGCTTCGCACTGACAACACTTCAGTGTCATTTTCCGTGTATTTCAACTAATTTTCTCTGTATCACTAACGATTTAGTGAGAAATTTAGTGATAAATAGTGATTTTAACAGTGATATATCGAAGCAATATATCGTGTATAATTAATTTATTCTTTTAAGTGCTATAGTATAATTTTCGAAATATTTTCGTTAATTTCACTTAAATGTCACTTTGACATTTAAATGTCAAGAAAATAGACAAAGGCTGAATTTCATACGGCCTAAGTTATTTGTGTCATACGAGTTATACTTTTGCGACTAAAATTTAAAATTATTATTCTGATTGTAATGAAAGTTTCTTATTATTTTAAAACACGTGATTCAAATATAACAATGGCAGTGTTTATATGAGAATTGAAGTAAGTATGTATGTTATCGCGTGTTTAATGTGTAATAGTTTTGTGACGTCATCCTGGCGCAGTGGAACAGTGTGTCTCGTCTTTGTACTGACTGAAGGTACGGAGTTCGATTCCCAATTGGGGTTAATAAAGATATAAATTAATATCGTGTCCTCGGTCTTGCTCCAGAATATTATATATAATACATCATATTTTGTTATAATAGAGGTATGGTTATGGTATGAGGACCCCCTCTTCATATATGAAGGGGTTGATGACAGTGGACAAGGCGAGAGAGGTATGTAGGAACTGTAGCGTTTGAAGCTCCTTTCTCTCTAACTACCCCGCTAGGCATAAAGCGTGAAGCTATATATGTGAAAAATGAAAAGTTACGTACGTTAAGTACAAGCAGGTGATACTGCAAAGTATCATTATTATGTAAATTATTTTTATAAGATATATATATATATATATATATATATATTATATATATATATATATATATATATATATATATATATATATATATATATATATATATATATATTTTGCTGATTAAATAATTGTCTATAACAAAAGAGGTGTCAATCAAGTCATTTTTACGTTTGTAGATTAATCTATACTTATCTCAGGAACTACTGAGGAACTTCTGAATTGAAGAGGAGATTATAATATATATATATATATATATATATATATATATATATATATATATATATATATATATATATATATATATATATATATATATATATATATATATATATATATATATATATATATAATATATATATATATATATATATATATATATATATATATATATATATATATATATATATATATATATATATATATATTGTATTTATATTGCTTCACGTTGTATCCCGCACATAGCAGGGTAGACAGAGGGAACCTAGTGTTAAGACACTCCGTTCCCCACGTTCCAAATTTAAGAGACATTGCGTGTTTAGTGGCGGAACTCAACGCCGCGCTTTGCCTTGTTGCCGTAGCGAAGAAAGTTATAATAATTCTTTCTCCCCGAATCGGAAGCGAACCCAGCAACCGTCACATTTACAGGCAGACACTGTGCTTCTGCGATACGACGTCTCTCGATATATTAAAAATATATATATTTCTTAGAAGTAGTTCAGTAGGTTAGGTTAGGTTAGTTACATTTAAAAGCAATGTTAGATGACGATTGTTGCAGGTTCGAAACTGGGTCAGCTCATTTTTTATAGTGTAGCTGTATTATTTATGATTCATAAGCTTTTTATTTATTTAAAAGGAGAGTTTATACGGAGTGACTTATCACTTTCATCTGTATTTTTTTATGCATTAGGTATCTCAGCATATAGCAAGATATACAGAACATATCTAGATATATTTGTTTTTTTTTTTTGTTATTTTAATAAACTATAGACACACTATCCGTACCTTTGGTTAGGTAATTTTAAACAATTGCTTTTTTTTATAAATTTAAAAAATATATTATATATCATATTACTTAAAACTACTTATTGCTCAGAATCTAAACTAGAATTTCTATATGTAAGACTCCAGATATACGCTTGAGATCTTATATTCAAGAAATAGTAGATTTTCAAGCTTTGTCTACCACCCGTCCTGTAAATAGGAATCGAATGCCTAACCATTGCGATTACAGGCAAGAATTACACCACTGCGCTACTAGCCTTATTTTCCTTTGTCTAAAAATGTACGAGATAGTCGAAGAGATTTATTCGCTTAATAAATATTAATTAATTAGTAGATAATGTGTTTCGAGACCGTTGTGGCGCAGCGGTATTGCCTGACGGTTGAAGATTTGAATCCCAGTCTGGCTTACGAACCATTTTCATGTTCTCGCTCTAATATGAAGACGAAGCGCGGTGTTGAGTTCCGCCACTCAGCACGCCACGCCATGCTTGAGTTCTGGTGGAAAGCGGAGAACAGAGAGTCTTAACACGCAGTGTCCTACTGCGTGTATATGCGGGATACAGCGTGAAAATGAAAGAAAATATTAATTTCTTAATATTACTGTGTATTCTTTAATACCATAAGCTTTAATAAACTTGTTTTAGGCACATGTTATAAAATCATAGTTAAATTACTCGTATTAACCATGCATAGCAGCCAGTGCTAAAAGTGAAGTGATATGACACTAAGCTTGCCGCACGGACACTAAATGACTAATAGTAAGTGCCCCAACACTAGGTTCCCTCTGCCTACCCCGCCACATGCGGGAAACCGCGTGAAGCTATTTATTTTAGTACGAAAAAAAATAAAGTAAATTTCCCATATATAATAAAATATTAAGATAACAATGTTGTTTTTCGTTTGGAGGCCATTTTTACTCGTTACTGATAATGGATTGATAAGGGCGATGACGTCACGCATGACAATAGGCGCGAAATAAAGCCTGACAGAATAGGGCATTGTTATTGTCTATGGGCTAAATTACCTGGAAGTAGCGAATTCAAATGTCCAGGTCATATTCCTGTGACGTACATTCTTGTAATTGGTACGGAACTCCGACTCCGGCTTGAACGATTTTTATTAATATGTGAGGTGGAAGCTAGGTTTGAATGGTCGCTTATAATATAATAAGGCTTAGTAATAGAGTCCCGTTTTTACATTTTCGGTACGGAATTCTAAAAATAAACGTTTTCCCAATTTGCGATCAAACCCCGCAACCATCTCGTGGTACATACCGTACCACTGAGCCTTTATGGTTTCTGCATCTATAAACTGATGAATACCCATAGTACAAACTACAAAGCATTAACTGATTGGATGACGATAAATGTATATAATCACCATAAATGACTCATGGGTGTTATTTCTGACCATGACTCAAGGTTATGGTGTGGCGTGATCTAAGCTAGTACCACCATGATGGTGATAAACGCCCAGCCCCATAGAGCAATTAAATGGTACATATATAGGTTGAGTAGAAGGTAGATTGTTTTCAGCTGTTGACGCTGTCTGATTGTAAACGCGACGGTTGTGGGTTCGATTCTCATTTGGGAAAATGAATTATTTTGGTTTCCCTAATAACATAGACAAAGGGCACTAAAAATTAAGCACAAAACGGGGAACGGAGTGTATTAACACTAAGTTTCTTGTCTTGATACAGCACAGTGTGAAGCTAAAAAAAGAGAAGATAATGCTTAAGGAGTTATTTTAGTGCGAGTTTCCGATTTTTTATGGGATAGACATAGTTAAATTTTACAACAAGTCTCTGTTCTCCACATTTCGTCAGATATCTGTAAATCATTATATACAAAAAAAAAAAACTCGTGTTGTGCGTTGCTTAACCTAACACCGGGAATTGTCAAATAAGGATATACCAAAAAAATCTCACAAATGCGTATATATTACTTAGAAACATTAAAACAAATTTGAACCCACTACCTTTGTCTTCAGTCAGTCAGTCAGTCAGTCAATCAGTGAACGATGGCATTGAGTTTTTAAAACATTTTAATTGTAAACATACGTATCTAAATTGCGTTTATGTACATTGATTAAATTTTATATACTTATATACCAACTAGCTTTTACGCGCAGCTTCGCTCGCGTTGTCGAATAGGAATTACTAATAGTCATGACTCATTCTAAGTGAGCGGTAACTCTCTCTCTCTCTCTCTTCTTCTATTCTTTCATTATTCCATTCCTGATCCCGTTTACTCGCTGCCTCCTCACTCTTCTACGCCTAGAGGCACGGTCTTGGGTTGTTGGGTCAGGCTCTTTTAGGTCTCTTGCAATGTCCACCAGGACCATCAGGTCAAAGGCGGGAGACCATTGCTCGTTTTCCGCTCTGGTAAATTAGATTTGGGCTGACGACATGATCTCCTTTGTGTCTTTTAATATGTGTGTCATCTTAGGCGATTTTCAATTGTTTTGCTTGTAAAGAAAACGTATAAAAATTTGAACACAGCGGGATTTGAACCGGCGCCAGTTCCAGAGATTTGTGCGTACAAACAAACAAACTAAATTATTATTATATTAGAATAAGTATTAAGTATGTATATATACTAATGTATGCTATGTAACATTTTAAATTATTACGTAATTGTTGTATAATGAGGTCAGTGTATTACCTAGGGGTTATCTGGCCTTCCGCCGTCGCGATCAAACGTTTGTGACCGAATTGGGAATAATCGATATTTGGTTAATATCGATAGACGTTTTCTTTTTCTTGTAGAGAGATAATAGTGTCTGTGCTCTCCATTTTTTCTTTTTAAAGAGACACTTTATATTTATTATGGGAATATAAATATTCACATGTGTAAGCGCTGTAAATTTCCATGACTTTCTTGAACGTCCCTTTGTAATGACATTTATGACATTTATATATATATAGCTTCACGCTGTATCCCGCATATAGTAGTATAGTAGAAGCCAGTGTTCAGACACTACGTTCTCCGCTTTCCGTCTTTCGGAAATTGCGTGTTGACTTGTTAAACTTTTTTCTTTAAATATAATAGTATCAATAATGAGAATTATGTGTTTGTTGATAAAGGGACATACTGTTATCTATATACTTTATAATAATATACATATATAATAGCTACACGCTTCGTTACTTCGGTACTACCTCTTTCGCCTCTTCATACTTTTATATGACTTTCCTCTCGGTGTCCTCTTTGCGTATATCTTCCTAGTAGTGACTAAATTAACATATATATATATATATATATATATATATATATATATATATATATATATATATATATATATATATATATATATAAACTTTTTCAAATTTTTTGCACATGTAACTTGAATAACACGTAGTAAGTAATTAAAAGGGCAGTGGGTTCATATGTGACTGTAAACGCGGTTGTAGGCTCGATTTCCACTCTCACGCGGGGAGAACGGACAGACGGACAGAGAACATTTTTTGTACGCGTTGAGTACTGCCACTGGACACGCAATGCCTCGAAATGGTAAACGGAGAGTCTTAAAACTAGTTTCCTTCTGCATAAGCTGATATATGTGGGATGTAGAGCAGAGAATAATAAAAATAGCAATGGACACTATCTAAAGCAATAAAAATTAGAAAATATGCCCAGAGAAATCAAGTGACCTCTTATTTCATCTTAATTCGCTCGCCGCTCTCCAAGATAAGGGCGGTATATATAAAAAGATTGATTTGCAATTAGTGTCACAAGGCGTCCGACTGTCTGTTGGTTCAATGTTTTGGGTCGTATACGCTATGTAGTGATGATCCACGTGGTAGGTATATATCGATAGCGTTTGTAGGAATGTTGTGTGAATTTAATCGATTGCGGCGTTCAGTTACGCCGCTTCACTCGCAATGTGTCGGAAAGACGAAAAGCGGAGTCTATCCTGCTATATGCGGGATACAGCGTGAAGCTTAATAAATGTTTATTTGTTATGTTAGTATATAGTTAGTAGGGCTCATGGTGGGTCCAGACTGTTAGCTTCCGGAATTTGTACTATGAGTTTGAGGAGGTGGCAGAGTCATTTTTATTCATGATTTGGGCATAGTTAATTGGCGGCTTTGGTCAGGGTAAATTTAAAATTAAGAAATATAATAATATATAATAAAATAAAATAAAGACAAGGCTTGGAAGCAAATAGAAGATAGTTGCTCCATAATACACTTCTTTTCTACGATACCCAAGCTTAGTAAAAAGATAGAAAAGAGAATTCATTCACTCATATAGCGGCATTGGTATTTCATACATATCAGTAAAATTCTTTTTAATTATAACATGTATTCCGGTAATTCCCGTTCACGCTGGAGTTCCAGGCTCTCCTCTCTCGGTGCTCCCAGATACTCCACAAGGACTCTATCCAATGTCATGTTTCTACGCCGCGTCATTCCATCTGTGCGTTGTCAGTCAATCAATCAGAAATTAAAGATATATATATATATATATATATATATATATATATATATATATATATATATATATATATATATATATATATATATATATATATATATATATATATATGTGTGTGTATGTGTGTGTGTAATTAGCCCGTCTTCACATCATTTGTTCGCAGCATTGATAAGCCAAGAATTTGCTCCAATCAAAGCCGCAAAGATGAAAGTGATTCAATTATACAAATATTGTTATCAGTCGATACACTGTCCGTGTGTTGTATTGCCCATCACTATTTGATGATATTATCGTAATTGTTGTTTATACAACGATTTGTGACCTAGCGTCGATTGCGTCGATGGATAGTGTTATGTATATATATATATATATATATATATATATATATATATATATATATATATATATATATATATATATATATATATATATATATATATATATTATATATATATATATATATATATATATATATATATATATATATATATATATATATATATATATATATATATATATATATATATATATATATACCCGTTTTACGTTTTTTTTGGTTAGGTAGAGAGAGGTGCTAGGACAGTGGTGGTGATTGTTAATGAGTGTGGTGATTCTAACGGGACCCTTAAACCTACACTTGTGTTGCAAGACCCAGGCGTTGCTCCGAGCTCCTCTCCCTATGGCACGGTGACTCCATAGGATGTTAAAATATGTATATGTATATCATACCAGACCAATTTCAATTGGTTCCCGAATGGGGCAAATTTAGATATTATCTAAAGTACGCGCTACGTACTTACCTCTCATACAAAACTGGTCCCGTACAGCATAGCACCGTCCTAATTGTTATCAATAATAAGACGGTTTCTTAATATTCAAATTAGTACACTCCCACTTGCCATCAGGACGTGTTCAGAAGTTTTTTTAATCTCATCACTAAGAAATCTGAATTTGAGTCTGGTCCTCTAGATCGGCTCTAGTTTTTTTCTTTAAGTCTAGACTCAATTAAATTTTGTGTTAATGAATAAGGAATATTTTTCAAAATGTCGTTCCAAGGTGATTATATTTTGAAGTAAATAGTGATAAATAATGATGCTCTACCACGTGCTCGTGTTTATCAGTTCGATTGTTTTGGTTTTGTTTCAGCTTTGTCTATATAGCCGAAGGTCGTCGGTTCTACGTTCTAGAACCTTCTTTATATTGTGTTAAAGTAGATTAGAAAGTAAAGCAGATGTTAGATTTTTGTATCAAGTTTTTTTCTATGAGCTTATAGCTTTTTTTTATATGTATTGGCTTGTTTTTTTTTAATTGTAAATAATCATGAATATCTGTTTTGCTATTAAAAAAAATGTTTATCTAAATTTAGGTGAAATTTTTATTACATATTTATCACTTCAAGGAAATCTATTCAAGAAATTGGGTTATATTTATTTTGATTTTTAAAACTATATTATAATTTACAGATAAGCAATTACTTTATTTATATTGAACATGAGTAAACTTTTCTTAAAATATTATTATTATTAATTTATTTAATAATAATAAAATAGCGTCTGAAAACAGGATAGACACTGGGAACCTAACGCTAAGACTCTCCGTTTCCCGCTTTTCTCCTTTTTGGACATATTTTGGACTAATTTTTTGTATTCAATTTATCTACATTGTAAGAAAACCTATATACCAAATGTTTCCACAATAAATGACAATTTCTCTTTATTATTTTCAGCTGAATCGTCTCATGTCAGAGATATACGACACTGTGAAGGCTGCTTGCAATATGGACGAGAATAAACCTGGGAGCTTTCCCACGGATCTATCTGATGGTGCTAGTGAAGGTTAGTAGAGTAGACCGTAAAAGACGGGAATAGACTAGAGCAGACTAATAGAATAGAACGTTAGGTACAATATTCTTGAAGTGTAAGAAAAGTGGAGGACGACATAAAAGAGATGATGTCATTAAATTTAAAAAAAACAATGCCTTGGAGCTACCTGTGCTCGATTGATCAATATTACCCATAGCGTAACCTTTGATCTCATATTACGTATTTCTGTTAATATAACACCCTTATCTCTTTCTGTTTAAAATAAATTGACAAATTTTACAATTTCCTTAAGTAATTTTTAGCTTAATTTTATAATTACATCTTATTAATGTTATCAGTTATAAAAACCACTGACACATTTGCTCGTAACTTTATTATTTTTTTTTTACTTTTGTTGTTGGAATATTTACATAATATGTTTTATCGTATAGTTTTTGTACTCTATTTGGTATTTATTACTCAATTGTGTGAGAATTTCAGCAAAAGTTCTGTAAGAGCTTCTGCCATAAGGAAATCACATGCTAACTTTCAGCCTTCAACACCTAGTTACTAGGTCCTAGTATGACCTTCGAAATAATTTTGTATACTGTATATAAGATAAATGTAATTGTGTAAGAATTTAAACACTGTGGGGTTTGAACGCGCACCTAATAGATAACGTCCAAGGACTTGAGCTAATTAAAATTATATTTTTTCATCTTGATATATAGAGATTGTTGTACAGCTGATATAAGTACTATGCCAAGTCTATAATAATTGTCTAGGTTAAGGTTACAGTATTAGAAAAATTCTTTTCAGAATCAGTAACACTGACTCGAAGTTTAACGGAAAAACGCAAGAATTACGTTCGAAGAGTGTCTTCCAGGGTTGCCTATTTGGACAACAATGTCAAGTCCAAGAGATTTCGGCATCAAACATCGATCTGTTCCTACAAGTCCGAAATTATAGACAATCCATATTCCACATTCAGGTCTTGGAAAAGTTTTCGGACATCTCAAAGTAATTTGGCCAAAGACAAGATGGAAAGGCACGACTCCACAGATTCCAAGATCAATTTAACAGATTCGTCTGGAAACATCCTATCCATGAATGCTAGCGATGATTCTATTGATAATTTGAGTATTGATGAGAAAGCTGGCTGTGTTGATATCGATTTGCCCTTCGAGCCAAGGGAGAAGGGTCTGTTTAATGTGTGTTTGTTGGTAGGCATGAATTATATGACCGGGGAGGCTTATGTCAAAAGTGTTTTTCCAAGTCAGGTGAGATTTAGCCTATGTTTTTTTTTATTTAATTTATCTACTCTAGTGGTGTTATTGATATTTAGTTTAAATTTATTTATAAATTGATTAAGAAAATCCTATAAAAAGTTTTTATATTTTGGTTTATTATCTGAAATGTAGCAAGGTGCCTATTAAATATGTAATATCTTAACACTTAACGCATTTTCACATTTTCAAGTTGTATCAAATTCCCTTCCAGGTCCAAGTACCGCCGCATATAGAAAACCTCATATTCCCGGAGACAATTAGTTCGAGGAATGCTGAAGAATGGGCGACTGAAAAGACTGCACAATGCTATTCCCTGGTCCTCACTGATGAAAGAGGGGAGAGGTCTTATGGGTAGGATTTGTTTTAGTTTAAATCTTTTTTCATATAGATATAGTAGGTAGATAAGCTAGTGTCAAAACATCGTTTCCGGGTATCCGCGCTTTGTATCGCCAGGGTTAAGAAATTAAAACTCATTCCAATGAGTGGGATTGGGTCGAAAGTGGGGAGCACTATGGGCCTATGTCTATGGGCCTAATAGCAAGCCTAGCCTAGCAATAATATGTGGGTAGTGGAAAATTGTAAAAATCTCCATACAGAAATGCAACAACATACATAAGTTATAAAATCAGTTTAATAATTGCGACGTAGCTTGATGAGAACGTATAGTTTAGCGGTCGGAGCGCTTTGACGGTTTCCAAGAGGCGCGGGTTCAAATTCAAACACATTTAAATTTTGTTTATTTTTCCAAAACTATGTTTAAAATGCTTATGAATCTTATGAGTATATGTTTTTTTTTATTGTATTTTAGTTATTGCCGAAGAGTACTCCCAGAAGGTGCCACAACGTGTCTTCCATTATGTTACTGTTTGATAGGAAAGTATAGAGCGCCTGGATTTTATTATAAAGTAGGTATTTTTTAATATGTTTTTAACTAAGACTAAATTTGAACAATTATAAAGGTTGCAATATGAAAAAAACACTTTTCTATAATTTTTTTTGTTTTATCGCACTTACCTTTGATAGTACAGATACCTATTGAAGCAATCTTATTGAATTTTGTTTCTAAAAGCTAGTATATATATGCATATCTTCTTATATAGTCCGTCGTGTCGCAGCGTCTGACAGTATACACGATTGTTGTGGGTTCGATTACCATGAGAGGAGAATGAATTCCTTTTCGATTTACTTCGCTCTGGTAACAATACAAAGACAAGTATTGAGTTCCGCCACTCAACACGTACTGGTGTATTGTCTTTATATATATATATATATATATATATATATATATATATATATATATATATATATATATATATATATATATATATATATATATATATATATATATATATGGCCTAATTTCGCCATGGCAGTCCAAACCTTAGGTTATTTGTAATTTTTTTTATAGATTCTGTTGTTTACAAAACTTGTATATCTGTTCAATTTGACCTCAATTAGTATGCTTGTCAATATATATAAATATATATAAATATATACATACATATACATACATATATATACATATATACATATATATACATATATATACATATATATATCACTTTTTTAGACATTGCATATTGAGTGGCGGAAGTCAACGCCGCGCATTATCTTGTTACCAGACGGAGAAAAATGGAAATAATTCATTTTCCTTAAGCGAGAATCAAACCTAGACGCATCGCGTTTACAGCCAGACGCTGATACCCTTATCATTTATACCTTTTGTATAGCAAAGCACTGTAACAGTCTTCTATAGAGCTACGGTTTTAAACCATTTCTATAATAATATTATAAAGCTTGAACACTTGTACGCGCTAATATTTTTATTTTTAATTTTGTGTTGGATGTTAATAATTTCAATGTTATACACTATCTGTGCTTAGAGATACCTCCAGCACTTAAAAAGAGGGAAAGATTCACGCTTCTCCACTTTATGGCCAAATTTGGGATATGTTGTGTTTAATAAAGATGCTTATCTAGAAAATAAGAATAATTCATTCCCTACAGCTGTAGCTCAGCCCAACGCGGTCATTTCCTTAAGTGTTTAAACCATTAATACCAAAATTGCAGATTTTGCAAGAAATAGAAACCCACCACGGCGACTCGGAGGTGGAAATCAATCACATATTACACCAGCTGTTCGAAACTGACTTCCCAAGTCCCGGGGAGCAGATCACCATTAAATATACGAACAACAAGAACATGTCGAGGAACTCCTTGAGTTTGGGAGATATACACAAGTGCAGGACAATGCCGGACACCAGGCGGAATGAAAACTCTATGAACGTTTCGGTCAAAAAGGAGAGCTTGGATGTAGAGAGGAGGGAGAGTGAGGAGAGTGCGGAGAGTCTAGATTTGGAGAATGATCATGAACTACCTGAATATTATGATCTGGAAAATAATAATAGGCCGAAACGTGTTTTTGTTAATCTAGAAAGACCTAGGTAAGCTTTTTTTTTCTATATATATGTCCTACAGAGAATATGTGATTCGGGTTCAATTCCCAGTTAATGAATTTAATTGTTAGGTTTTGTTAGGTTTGTTTGCCTAATTCGCTACATGCTGGATACAACGTGAAGCTAACAAAATTACTGTATTATTATAAATTTTAAGCAGTGAAACTCAAAAATTAAATTAATATGTAAAGAAAAATCTTTGGAGCCCAATACAAACAATATTATATAAATTATGACAAACATTCTGTACGGTAGAGGACAAATGAGTGGAGAGTGTCAATATATTATTAAATAACGCATTAGATACACTTTAAGTGTATACAATATATACAACGCACACTACCATATGTATGACTATGTGACACTTCTGTATATAGTGACGTACACGTTGCCATGGCAACCGCTCCTCTATTTTCTTTAACAATGAATGATGTAAGTTCTTATATAATTAAATTTCAGAACACACATAATAAAAAGGCCGATAGATCCCCGCGTTGATGAAGACAACATGTCCATACTGCTGGATACATTTGGAGCCGGTCTGGTCATCAAGGTCTTCGGGTCCTTGCTCCTGGAGAGGAAGGTCATCATCATGGGCGAGGAGTTGAGGTAATATAGCTTTTATTTTGAAACACTTTCTCTTTTGATAGCTTCTGTACATGTATTTATCTATCTTTTAATGTAAGAAAATTGTATTCAATAATCCAATGATAATAGATTGTTGTCATATCACGAACCTGATAACCCTATATGGAAGACCTGGATAACAAGATCTTAATGAAACAGCAGCTTCACGCTGTATCCAGCACGGAGAAGACTGTTGGGGAAACTAGTGCTGAAACACCCCGCCCAAATGCTTATTACCTCGCCTACCAGAGCCAGGAAATGTGATTAATATAGCACAATTTAATTTTTTTCTATTTCAGTATCCTATCCTCCTGCATGGAGGCTCTGCAAAGCGCTCTATATCCCTTCGTGTGGCAGCAACCCCTCATATCCGCCATTCCGTCCCAAATACAGAAGGACGTGTTGACAGCCCCATTACCGATACTCGCAGCTATGCTGGCAGATCACAATCCTTCACAATTTGAGGAGGTTAGTGGTTTTTTTTTTTTAATTTTGTGAAAATTTTGGTGTCTGGCTCGAAGGACTATCTAATGTTTTTTTTTTGTATTTTATATTTTTTATATCAAAAAGAGCTACTGTTGAGTTTCTCGCCAGCTCTTCTCAGCAGAACTGCCCTCCGAGCTGGTGGTAGCTTCTAGTAGGACTGACAATACTGACACTTATGTTAATTGATGATTCGAAAGTGCTTGTAATAGCCTATTTGAATAAAGATTTTGATTATTGCTATAATATAGAAAAAAACTAACTTTTCCACTTCCTCACAGGGCATGCTGATAGATTTATCGAATCCATCGAAGGTGCTATTCTATCAAGGAGATGAATCCACTATCCTTCCGACATCCAGCTACAAAACATTGAAGACGTCATTGCAAATGGAGTACACAAAGCACAAGGACAAGGATGGAGACAAGAAGACCAGGAATCTCATGATATCTGAGGCGTTTTTACGCTTTTTTGTCGATATTTTGGGTGATTTCTGGAGGTTCTTCTCCAAGAGTGAGGTCAAGGACGGTGATTTGGGCAAGAATGGGGTTGTTTTTGATGTATGTATAAATGATTTCTAGTACTGTTCCTTTTTTTCTTACTTTTGATAAGCCAGATCGAGATCGAGAAACGCGTTTTATTTAAAAAAAAAAAAACGCGTTTATTATTATTTTACTTTTAAAAACGTGTTAATTGTGCTTGTAGATGCCGTATAAAAAATTGATCGCAACGGGATTTTTATATGTTTTCTTCAATTTATCTTTAGTATGGAGTTAATCCATACTTTAACCCTTAAATGGATGATTTTTTTTTTCACGTTTAAAAACATTATATTTGTGTAAAAGACGTGTATTACTTACTGTCTAGGAAAAATGAGTAAAAAAATCTAGACATGAATTTACTATACTTTTTTTGAAATAAGAACTAGTTTCAGAAATAACAAAACATTAATAGAGGGTCAATTTTAGTTTAATCCATTTAAGGGTTAGAAATCATCAAAATATTAATTGTACTTAAATAGCTTATAAATGGTATTTAATTTTGTACAATAAGCTGTTCTTTTTTAATTAATTCACCATATTTTGTTGCAGAAAGAAGCGTTCAAGAAGAGCGCGTCCTCAAAACAAATCCAATACTTCCTCGAATGGTTCACAGAGACGGCAATGTTCAATCACTTCATACAGAACATGGCGCTGTGCTTCCCCGACCTCCCCTTGCCCAGTGACTACCAGCACGCCGATCTAGTGGACACTCCTCTGCCGAATTATTACGAACTGTTCCACGAGAGGGTGAAAAGTAGAAGAAATACAGATAATAAATACGATTCCAAGTTGAATTACAAGAATGCTGTGAATAAAAAAGTTAAAATGCTTAAAACTAAGTTGAGAGAGCTCGTTGCGTGAGTGTTGAGAAGAGAGATAGAGAGACTTTTCTTTTGGGACTTTGTGAGTTCTTTTTTTTTGTATTGTATTGTATAAAAAAATGAGGGTAGTTGTTGATGTTTTGTAATTAAAAAAAAATGGCGGATATTTTTTTTTTATTATCCAAATTTACCACCATTTTTGTGTCAATAAATGTGTTTTCTTTTTTTTCGTATATGTATATTTTATCTGTGCCGCCATTTTTGTATATGTGTATTTAGTTGATTTATAAATACACATATAATGTATGTGCCTTAATTAGTGATGTATTATATATTAATTATTAATAAATAGTTTTAAGAATTAATGTGCTATTTTAGTTTTTATGTAACAGCTCTAGTATTTTTTTTTTTTAATTTTATATTATTTTTCCATATTAATAATGATATTATAATATAAATTATGAACTCGGCCGTTTTTTAATGATTTTGTACGAAAACTAAGGCCGTAATTTGTTTAAATTTTATATGAAATTTCATATGGAAATTTAATTTTAAATAATTTTAAATAATAATTTTATAGTAAAAAGCTAGAATTCATACGTTTAGTGTATTATTTTAATATGTATAATAGCACATTCCTTTTTTTTTTAATAGTATTTATAAAAGAATATTGCTTAGCTAAATTCGAACCTGCACCTTTTAAATTACTCAATAACCAGTGAATCATATTTTATTTGTACCACGAGTGGACAGGTAACAGGTTTTAATTCGGTTTGTTTATTAATAGATAGTGACGTCGTTCTCCATTCACTGCCCAATAGCCGAATTATTGTTTTTTTTTTTATTATGAAAATAACTTTTTTTATTGTATTTCATTCATTTATGTCTATATATTTTTTTTAATTTATATAGAGTTTGTTTTAAAAGAAAAAGTAACTTCATTTCAGCTTTAATATGTATTCTAGTTTTCCGCGACTGACTGACTGATCATTTGTCATGATGGTGTAGGGGCGGGGAGGGGGGTGGGGGATAAAACTTAATTCTTAATTTCATATTCAAAGCAAACAAAGTCACAGGCAATAACTTGTGTAATAAAAAAAAAGTTACTTATATAGGAGAAATTTATTTCGAATATTTCAAATGATATCTTTGAATATGTAGATTTAACATTTTTAATTTAATTTGGCAATATATATGTACGAATCGCGATTAAATCAAGAGCGAATCGTAGTCTCACACTGAGGGTTCCGCATAGATGTCATGATCCTAGGACATTATATATAGAAAAACTATCTTGACATATGAACTGACAGTAAGACACACATACATACATACATACAGACAGACAACAAAATGGTCATATAAGGGTACCAGATTTTTTTCCCATTTGAGCTACGGATCCCCAAAATGAATGATTTAAAAATATTTATAAAGCCTTTTAATCTTATTAGGAAAGAGAATGATAGTGATTAATGACGTCACAAGTTTCTAGCCATTGCTGTCTCTCTCTAACGGTAGCCCTTTTAGTGTGTGTGAGAAAGAGATAACATATCTTTAAGAGTTCTTTAAAGAAACTTACGATAAAAATTGTATCAGATATTATTAAAATAGTACGAATTGGCACAAAATTTAGTTATTTTATTCTAAATTATGTGTTTCGATTTTTTTTTAATATATTATTAGATTAAAACGGCGTTGGTGCAGATTCGATTCCCAGTTTGGTCATTAATAGAACTTTTATTAAGTGTCTGTTATCGGTTTATCACTGTAATGTATATTACATAGTGCTAATTTAGTATTTTTGTACATATATATGTATTTTGAATAAAAATATATTATATATACATAGATGATGTATGTAATTTTGTTTTTTTTTTTGTACCTATATTACCTATAGTAAGAATTGGAGATTGCGAGGGAAGTGGGGATGACTGTCCCCTTGTCCCCCAACGCTAGGTCCCCTCTGTCTACCCTGCTTTATGCGGGATGCAGCGTGATGCTGAAATCTAATCTTTATTTAAAAAAAGCAGTAATAATTTCTGTCTGTACATTGAACATTTTTACGAAAAAATGACGCAGAGAGATGACTTTTTTAAAATTTTGGTCCGTCCGTTTGTTTGTTTGTTCACGCACATCTTTTGATCCACTGGACCGATTTTATATAAAAAATTTTATATAAAACAAGGGTCTATATTGGGTCCCCTATTGTGGAATATTATGTATGACGGGTTACTAAAGCGTGAGGTGCCTCGGGAAGCAAGGTTGGTTGCGTTTGCCGATGACTTGGCAGTGGTAGTAGTCGCCAAACACTTGGAGGCTTCACTGGACTTTTGATAAGACCTCCCTAATATATATGTGGATGGGGAGCGTATTTAGACGCTTTGACTATGTGAAGATTGGGGTGGAAGTTTGCGCGCTCGTAGCAGCGCTTGGCTAAGCCTTTGCAGAATTCCTTTATCGATTCCAATTTAAAAGTCTTCATGTAGGCTCAAGTTACGAATATACTAAGGGCATCCGGATGCCATTCTTGGTGTATGCGAACACCACACAAGCGTGTATAGCCATAATGAGGCAGGACGCAAGTTTTATATAACGTCAGCTTGTTACGAAGGTACATTTTACTCCGCTTGCAGATAAGGGGGTATGGCCTGTTCAGAATTAACGTGGCTTTCTCACGTGCGTGATGTGAGGTCGGAAGGAAAGACGAGAATCTAAGATGACGCCTAAGTATTTAACCTGGCGTTCCCATGGGATCGGTTTACCTCTATATATAAAACTCTTCCGTTACTAACCGACTGACTGACTACGCAACGTAGCAACCTGACATTTGTCATATTATCATAGGGAGCGTTGGGGAGCACTAATAGAGGATTTCTTAAATTTCTTACGGGAACGGGAAAAGGCGGGTTATTGCATTTTTTAGCCCGCGCCAATGTAATTCCGTGCTACAGTCCAATATTATATTTCGAAATAAAAAAAAAATGCAACATCTATAAATTATACTTAACTAATATATTTAATATGGAAATAGATCGTTTGAATTTGTAATGCTACCAATAAATTATATCGGATAGTAAAGTTTTGATTTATTATCTGTATTATTAGGCTGTATGCAACTTGTCTTAGTCAATTTTGTTTTGTTTGTGAAATTATATAAAAATAACTGTGTCATTGACAGTGTGACGTCTGATTCAATGCAATAAAAACGTATAGCTGGAGGTTCAATACCGACTTGGGGGAGACAATTATTTTAAATGTCTTTTTTTTTATTATTGACTCGTGGTGGCATTCATTACATACATATGGCATACTCGCGTAATGCCCTGGATTCCAGCTAAATGAGCTGACCATATCCTTCTCGCTGATGCACTTTGGGACTTTAAAGTTCATTTGAGTGAGTACCAGGTGGTATAACGTTAGAAAAGAGTAAGTTATATTAATTTCCATGAAAGCTAGCAAGTAAACGGGTCGTTGAAATCCACCATTAAACACGCAATGCCTTGAATAACACTAGATGCTTAGACACAAGATTCTCTCTGTCTACATAGCTACTTGCGGGAGAAAAAAGAGCTACGCCACCATGGCACAGTGAAATTGTGCCTTCACAAAGTAACACAAAGTGCTGCGTTAAATTTCGCCAATAAATTCCCATTGACATTGTTATTTGTTGAAAATGACCAATCCATGACTCAAGACTCTGGCTTGGGGTTTTGCTTTAAATAGCTTAGCAGAACCTGTTCAGCGTGAAAGGCTTCTTAAGCACCAGCTGGTACCAGCTTTTCCATACTATAAGTAATATTAATACTTATCGGCGTTTATATATCAGGGTATTTTTATTTATTTAACCATTCAGTACTTTGACTATTAATCCCTAACGGAGTAGTCAGAGCCAACGTAGAACCAACCTCTGCAACCCCTACATACCTCTTCCACATTCATTAACCTCTTCATACATGCCCTCCGGGGGGAGTTATTGCTTTTTCCTGACCTTCCTCCAGAAGATCAATCGAACTCTCCCTCTACCTGTCTGATCACCACCTACCTTATATTAGTAAGTGGACTTATTTTTTTAAATATTGTTCAAGCCCTATCCTAACTATTGGATGTAATGTAACACGCTATATCCCGCAAACCGCGTGATGAGCAGATCTTAGTGTCTAGGAACATTGTTCTCCATTTTCCATTCCAATTTGAGACAGTGGTATCGCTGCTTTTCGTCCTCTCCTATAGCGGGAATTGACGATAATTTTCCTTACTTAATCCCCCTCAAAGTAATCGAACCCACAACTCTCGTAAAAAATTAAAACATAGTTCTCTAAATTCATCTAGCTAGTAATGCTTGAAAAAAAAAACAATATAGTACTAAGCTTGTAACCTTGTTTTTATAGATTCACTCTGTAACCCGCATATAGCGGGAATCGAACTCACAATCGTCGTAGTGTTTATAGTTAAATACGATCCCAGAAAAACAAGTGGCAGGTACCAGGACTTCATAGCTGACGGAGAGATTGTTACTATAGAGTACAATTGTATGGGACAAGTGGCAGGTACCAGGACTTCATAGCTGACGGAGAGATTGTTACTATAGAGTACAATTGTATGGGACAAGTGGCAGGTACCAGGACTTCATAGCTGACGGAGAGATTGTTACTATAGAGTACATTGTATGGGACAAGTGGCAGGTACCAGGACTTCATAGCTGACGGAGAGATTGTTACTATAGAGTACAATTGTATGGAACAAGTGGCAGGTACCAGGACTTCATAGCTGACGGAGAGATTGTTACTATAGAGTACAATTGTATGGGACAAGTGGCAGGTACCAGGACTTCATAGCTGACGGAGAGATTGTTACTATAGAGTACAATTGTATGGAACAAGTGGCAGGTACCAGGACTTCATAGCTGACGGAGAGATTGTTACTATAGAGTACAATTGTATGGAACAAGTGGCAGGTACCAGGACTTCATAGCTGACGGAGAGATTGTTACTATAGAGTACAATTGTATGGGACAAGTGGCAGGTACCAGGACTTCATAGCTGACCGAGAGATTGTTACTATAGAGTACAATTGTATGGGACAAGTGGCAGGTACCAGGACTTCATAGCTGACCGAGAGATTGTTACTATAGAGTACAATTGTATGGGACAAGTGGCAGGTACCAGGACTTCATAGCTGACCGAGAGATTGTTACTATAGAGCACAATTATATACAATTCCCCCTCATGAGATCTGAACCAGCAAGCGTCGCGTTCACAGTCAGACTATGCTACTGTGCCATATGCCATCTCATTATAATACAATTTTAGACATATTTCGTAAACATTTAGAACGTATCAATATTTCTCAACGCTTTAAAATACCCATTGAAAATGAATTGTAACAAAAGCATAAAGAAATGACGCCATCGTGACTCAGTTGTTAAGGACCTGACATTTTGTGTTGCATAAGACGATGTAGATTCAAATCTTTTATCTATAATTAAATTAGTTTGGCAATAATGACCGCGGGTACTGTGGGCTACTGATATGAACCAGTGATCCCTGAGATGGCTACCATCTACCAATGAACCTTTCAGCTATATAAAATTAAGATAGTTCGTTATTGGCCAGTCTTTGGCCGAATGTAAAAAAATGGAACCACTATCACTTTATTCTGAATTTATTAGCACTATAGAGATAAAATCTAATATATATATATATATATATATATATATATATATATATATATATATATATATATATATATATATATATATATATATATATATATATATATAGATATACATTTTCTATGTTGATACACCATGTATAGTGGACCATATTGGACGATATTCTTCATTCGAAATAATGGAAATCTTATATAGAGTGTTCTTATTGTTGTACATTTGTCTGTCAGTCTGTCGGTCTATCTATCAGCACCAATTTCTCGGTAACTAGTGAAGGTATTTAATAGCATTATTATCGAATCAGCTCTACCTTTACAGGACCAAAAACTCTATTAATTATTAAACATTCTTTTTTGTTTTCGTTTTTGCGGCATTTGCATGAAATTCGCCGCGTAATCAATACCTAGAGGGTATTTCCCGTTGACCTGGTTCTATGAAATGTGGCAAAGTATCACTTCTTGCCACATTTCATAACGGGAAATACCTTTATACTAAAAATAAAAAAAGAAACATCTAAAAATAAAGAATTATTGTACACATTTGTCAATATATTTTTAATACATTTCATAAATGATTGCATACTAAAATTGTGAATTCAAATATATTATAGATATATAATATATATATATATATATATATATATATATATATATATATATATATATATAATATATATATATATATATATATTATATATATATAGATATATATATATATATATATATATATATATATTATATATATAGATATATAATATATATATATATGTATATATATAATTGTCTGTTTGTTACGCAATCCCGCTTAAAACTACAGAACCGATTTTAATTATATTCGGTACATATAGAGTCAAGAGCCAGACAAAGGAAATAGGCCACTTTATATATGGAATTTGAGTAATTTTTAAGGTTAGAAGCTTGAAACTTAGATTTTAGGCTCAGATCACATATAAATAAGGATAGTATTTAAAGTATGTAAAAATTTCACCCCCCCACAGACTAGGTCACCGGTAGATGAAAAAAAGGGTTTTGTAAAGCCCCAAAAAAATGCACCACGATCATTTTTCCCCGCGGACTAATTACTGGGGGAACTATTCTATACTAATTGAAGGGAAAGATTTGCTGTTTTTTTGTTTTTTTGTATTGAATAACTCAAAACTCGGATCGATTTTGACAAAATTTGAAATGGCCCGCCCTTTAAAGGGCCCAAAAAAAACATGGGGCTTTTTTTATTGTCAAATGAGAAAAAAAGGGGGTAAAGGGAAATCATACTGTTAAACCAAAATGATAAAATATCCTTAGATTTTTGGGGGAAAAAAAATGGCTATACTTATGTTTGATTTTTTGGGTTCCAAAATCCCGAATTGGTATATTTTATGTTTTAATACGAATTGGGACGGTCCTAATCTTTAATATTTCCCAAAAGTATTAAAAAATGGACGGACCTTGAACCCGCTCCACCTCCTACAACAATCTACCATTTTTACTGCCCTATAAATAAATTAGAAAATGCTAAAAGATTAAAATATTTAATAAATATTAATAATTTAATCGTTTGTAAAAAAGTTGATTTTTGCATTTCTTTTTATTTAGGGAAGAGAAGTAAAGTTAAAAACCCGCTTTTTCTTTTTAAAAAAGAAAGATGTCTATGACATACTAATATATTGACATTTTTTTTTTTATAATGTATATGTTAAAATTTTGCTGGTTTCGATTCTGCTCGTGGGAAAACTTATTCCCCTTACGGGGGATTTCCCCTAAGATAAAGCAAAACCCTAACTAAGCTAAACACTAGACTCTCTCTGTACTCCCCCCCCCTGATTTACCAAAACAAATTTATAATTATATTAATATATATAATATATATATTTTATATTATTAATAATATATATAAATTTTAATTATATTATATATATATATTATATATATATATTTGGTAAAATCATGAAAATTAAAGTGCGGTGGCATCATTAATTTTTAGTGACTGTTTGAAGGTTTTTTACAGTTTGCACATTTCATTGGAGTTTTGTTACAAATCGATATTTTGTATAATTTATCTGTGCTCGGGTTACGTGGGAGTGGGCGGGCGGTGTGGGTTCGCCCCCAAGCAAATCTTTCACAAAAGGCATTTTTAAAAAGGTTGCCATTTTCCTTTTTTTTGTTTCGTTTCGTTTGATATTCTGTACATATATATATTAATATATAATATATAATTAATATATATATATTTTTATATTTATATATTTAATATAATTTATTATATATTAATTTATATATATTATATATTATAAATTTTTATATAATAATTTTTATAATTTTTATATATTATATTTAAAACGGGGTTTTCGAAACCCCCGGGGCCCTTCTTAGTGGGTTGTGAAGTTAATGCTGTTAGCCCTATTGGCCTTGACAGCGACACCGGTTGGGGAGGGACGAGGGTACTCTGTCCCTGATAAGTAGAAAGCATTACGTGGCTGCTTGAGAGGAGTCGTCGTCGGCAAGGGCCTCCCTGGGATCAGACTTCGACTTGCAGCCGTTGTGTGAGCTGGGTTGAGTTTAAGCTCTATCTGAACTGATACCATGGTCTTTTAAGCCATCCATGTAAGCCAGCCATCCAAGCCAGCCAAGTAACAGTAAATACCTAGAATTGTGCCTAAAGTTAAAAAAAAATGAAAAATTCCAAACATTTGTATTTCACAATTATAACAAGGGAAAAATTACAAATTTATATTTTAGTTCATTCATACAAAATATGGTCACAAAGTTAAGTTTGTCAAGTATTCTTAATTGTACTTCCTATGAAAATGGCAAGAAATTGGTATGGTTTCCGATTTTTTTCAGTTTTAGAGAAATTACGTGTCAAATAGCGGCACCTATTGCTCTGAAAACGATGTTTTTTTAATTGAATAAATTAAATTAGCTTCACGCTGTGTCCCGCACATAGCAGGGTAGGCAGAAGGAACCTAGAGTCCAAGACACTCCGTTCCCCGCTCTCCGCCGTTCGCGGCACTGCGCGTTGAGTGGCGGAACTCAACTCCGCGCTTCACCTTGTTACCAGAGCGAAGAAAATGAAAATAATTCATTCTCCCCGAGTGGGAATTGAACCCACAAACCGTCGCATTTAAAGGCGGAGGCTATGCCTCTGCGCCACGACGGTCCTCTAACGTTTTTTTTTTTTAATATAAGCTCTTTCCTAATGCTATTTTAAATAAAAAGTCGACAAAATTTTAAAAGAAATTAACAAAACATACACAAACACAAACAAAAATACAATAGAACAGGTTCAAATCCCGCCACGTTAAAATTTTTGTTTTCGAAAAAATTTTTTTTTTTGTTTCATGTAAATATATTAATACTAAAACTATTAAAAATGTCGACAATCTTATTAGAGATATCGATTTAAAATCTTAAAATACATTGATTAATATTAAAGACCTTGGCATATTATGAAATGTACGAGTTTTTTTTTAAAGAAAATTATATGTTTGTTTAATCGCTAGACATAGATTATAAACTAAACATATGGGAGCGACTGTGTACGCGACGGTTGCAGGTTCGATTACCATGAGGGGGAATCGGATTCCATAGTGATGATCTCTCGGTCAGCTATGAAGTCCTGGTACCTGCCACTTGTCCCATACAATTGTACTCTATAGTAACAATCTCTCGGTCAGCTATGAAGTCCTGGTACCTGCCACTTGTCCCATACAATTGTACTCTATAGTAACAATCTCTCGGTCAGCTATGAAGTCCTGGTACCTGCCACTTGTCCCATACAATTGTACTCTATAGTAACAATCTCTCGGTCAGCTATGAAGTCCTGGTACCTGCCACTTGTCCCATACAATTGTACTCTATAGTAACAATCTCTCGGTCAGCTATGAAGTCCTAGTACCTGCCACTTGTCCCATACAATTGTACTCTATAGTAACAATCTCTCGGTCAGCTATGAAGTCCTGGTACCTGCCACTTGTCCCATACAATTGTACTCTATAGTAACAACCTCTCGGTCAGCTATGAAGTCCTGGTACCTGCCACTTGTCCCATACAATTGTACTCTATAGTAACAATCTCTCGGTCAGCTATGAAGTCCTGGTACCTGCCACTTGTCCCATACAATTGTACTCTATAGTAACAATCTCTCGGTCAGCTATGAAGTCCTGGTACCTGCCACTTGTCCCATACAATTGTACTCTATAGTAACAATCTCTCGGTCAGCTATGAAGTCCTGGTACCTGCCACTAGTCCCATACAATTGTGCTCTATAGTAACAAACTCTCGGTCAGCTATGAAGTCCTGGTACCTGTTACGTGTTTCTCCTTGGGAACGTGTTTAACTGTAAACGCG
This sequence comes from Dione juno, assembly GCA_037127375.1. Lineage (NCBI taxonomy): Eukaryota > Metazoa > Arthropoda > Insecta > Lepidoptera > Nymphalidae > Dione > Dione juno. The sequence continues at coordinate 592,107 of JAXRJS010000106.1, read as the reverse complement.
ACGGTTGTTGGTTCGACCGTTCCTTTTTCCGAGAGATGTATGATTTTTTTTTTAAATAAATAAATAAATAGCTTCACGCTGAATCCCGCATATAGCGGGATAGACAGAGTTCTCTACTTCCCGACCTCTCGGGACATAGCGCGTTGAGTGGCGCAACTCACGCTCACTCACGCCGCGCTTTGCCTTGTCACCAGAGAGAAGAAAATGAAAATAATTCATTCTCCCCTCACGGGAATCGAACCCACAATACGTCGCGTTTACACACAGACGCTGTGCCACTGCGGCACGACGGTACTTAGGTCCTTTTCACACAAAACGATAACGTATTGAAATCCGGCTCGTACACACAGACGTCTAGTTTTAAATATATTTATATACAATATAATTAATATTGCTTTCAAAAATTCAGTTCCGGTATTTAAAATTACGCGCTTCTGTACAAGAAAAACGATTGAACAAAAAACCGTTGCTAACAAACATGTATGGGATTTACGCCTAATTTTAGGGATCCGCAGCGAAATAATATAGAATTGTGAATATTAGGGTAAGCAGAGAGAAGTGCTAGTGCCAAAACATTCCGGTTTTTTTTTTTACTTTTTAATCGAGTGGTTTTGGATATATATATATATATATATATATATATATATATATATATATATATATATATATATATATATATATATATATATATATATATATATATAAGTTGTTCTGAGGCTGTTATAGCACATTGGAGAAACATCCAAATATGCTTTTGGGTAACCTCTTCATTTCCTGAGTTAATTTGATTTTCTCCACTCTGTCAACAAGGCAAAAGCGCGGCGTTGAGTTCGGCCACTCTACACGCAATGCCTCGAAACTTAGAAAGTGAGTAACGGAGTGTCTTAACACTAGGTTCCCTCCGCCTACCCTACTATGTGCGGGATACAGCGTGAAGCTAATTAAGTTATTGCGTGCTATAGTCCAATAGAGCGTGTAATTGTAAGCAAAATTATACGGAACCCTTAAAATAATAATAAATATTCATACTTGCCAATATTTAAAAGGATCTTAAACACAAAAGAATTGAATCAGCCATACAAAGACTAACAAAGTACATAAAATGCTCGTCAAGTTTAATAGCGTATAGAATTTAAAGGTTATATATTATATGTAATATTTGAAATAATGTTATATATTTTAGTTTAGTAACTCTCCTTTATTTTTGGAGAGAATAGAGTATGTTAGTGATAGAACTCTCCGTTTTTCGCATTTTAAATAAAGAAACAATATTTTGACGTTTAATGTTTTTTAAATGTTATTCTTTACTATTGTAGTATAATTTGAACATAGATAACGGGTTTAAAGAGACGCAGGTTCGATTCCCGCTACGTTCATTTTTTTTTGTTTTGCATATATTTCAAAAAAGCCCAATGGCCTAAGATCTCCCTACACGGTGAATCTATGGAATTTCATCTCATATATATGTATATATATATATATATATATATATATATATATATATATATATATATATATATATATATATATATATATATATATATATATATATATATATATATATATATATATATATATATATATATATATATATATATATATATATATATATATATATTATATATATATATATATATATATATATATATATATATATATATATATATATATGCTGTGTTATGTTATATTTTTTTAATTTCTTGAGGCTGTATAGCTATAGGCTTTAGATTACATCACTGACATATTACAAATGAAAAGGGCAAAATTTAAATGTAATAACTGCATTTACAAGGATCTTGAGCTAAATATCTAAATATCACACTCATAGACATCAATTAGTGTTTAGCACGCTCGCTGACACCAGGCCGTTTCGATCTGGTATCTGATTTCGAATGCTACCTTCAAAATAATGTTTTCCTTCAGTGTAATAGATGTACTATTGTTGTTTTATATATATATATATATATATATATATATATATATATATATATATATATATATATATATATATATATATATATATATATATATATATATTATATATATATATATATATATATATATATATATATATATATATATATATATGTATATATATATATATATATATATATATATATATATATATTTTAAATTAAAGTATGGGGTACAAATTCCACTTAGTTGAAGTTTTTCAAAATTATCTAAATTACTAAAAAAAAACTAACTTACTCGGGGAATTTTGTAGATCTCTTCTCATAGAGATGCTAAGCCATATAGGAATTTCGGCGTAGCTTGATAACAACATATGGCTTAGTGGTATCTGATGGCTTCGTAGAGGCACTGGTTCTGATCCTGCTACGATAAAATTTTATACGGTTTTTAAAAATATTATAATTATATGATTCGAATATAAGTTTATTATTAGGCAAATATCGAAAAAAAATGTACTGTGTCTACGCATATGTGTACTCGCTTAATGCACCAGGTCTTGACATCACGACCTGGTAGTCGCACTGAAATATTAAAGCAATTCATAATAGAATTTTTTTTTTAAATTTGAAATAGAAAATGTATAGTATATAGAAATTTCCCGCCATATTGTAAATATGCTATGAAAACCTCTGAAGGCTAAACACTCTCTGGACAATATCCATACATACCTACATATCTCGAAGGAAATGTAAAGTGAAATAATAAATCACTAGATCTCCTTTATAACTTGTATGTATCAAAAATCTTTAATATTTTAGTTTTTAGTGTACTTCTGTACAACCACCTCCACAAATGTGTATATGTAGATACCTATATTTCTTTGACTGGACCCATGATATATATCTATATATATATATAGATATATATATATATATATATATATATATATATATATATATATATATATATAGATATATATATATATATATATATATATATATATATCTATATATATATATATATATAATGCTTAAACATATTAAGCCTAAATCACTTACTTGGTCCAGTAGAAAATGATTTCCGGAACAATTAAATTGAAATTACGTAGATTTAGCAAACGTTTTTAGACAAGGACAATGACGTCATATAACAATTGAATGTACGAGAAGGTCATAAAGAGCAATTAAGGAAATACTTACTGGTTATATATCTATATAGCTACGAGTATCTAAATCTCATTGTCATTATCTATATAATCTAAAGTCCATTATTTTTTTTAACGCAGCGGTATTTTGAAACCCGCGCCTCACGGAAACCGTCCGTGCCGCTTCTGACCACTAGATAGGTAATACATGAGGCGTGAGTTCAATCCCCGATGCTTAAAAGGTACTTATTTTGTGTTGTTTGTAATCGTCCTATTTATATATTATATAATATATATATTATATTATATATATTATATATATTATATATATATAATAATATGGTAGGTTATAGGCGGAGTAATTTATGAAATTATGCTCCATGATTGAACCTTTTAGGACATGTGCTTCGAAACCTTGACTTACTCGAGCTTACGTTGACTTTTAAGCTCCAAGTCCCGTACAGGGAGGGGGGGAGGGGAGTCTATTATGTAGTTTCAAATTTTGAATGTTCCTTAAATAGAAACAGCCCTTCTCATTGGCTATCGTTCCAGGTTCCCCTTACCCCGCCTAAGTCTCCAGCCTAAAATCCCGCCCAGGTACCGCCCATCTCCACTTACCGCGTAGTCATCATGCAATATTAGTAATCTTAGTTTTTATTCTAGTATACTACTAGTAAGCTAGTGATGTGATTTCATTTTTAATTTTTCTTTAATAAAAAAAATAAGCCAAAAAAATATTATTAATATATTATATTATATTATATTATAACGAAAACAATATAAATGTTTGACCTGTGAGTCGTGACTTGAATTTAGGATTCCGCAGGTAGCAATAAAAAAACCATTATTGACAGTTTATATGTTTTTTTAGAGATTATACATGTCTTCATTACTCGTGAAAAAAAAATATATATAATTTTTTTTCTAATTAACTAGCCTATATCCGCTACTTTGCTCGTAAAATCAAATGTAATAAATAAACATAATACACATGACACATTCGAGGTAACTCAGGTCAGCCTATAAGCTATTAAGCCTGTAGGCTATATAGCCTACCGCAAAAAATCGACTGTAAAAAACAAAAAAAAAACAAATTACATTTCCCCCTAGAAATAATAACACAGACAGAACACTCTTCTTAACAATACCGTCTCGCACTTAGCCCATGGCTTATATAAAAATTAAACCAAATATTGATATTATAAGGTCAGGGCTAAGTATCATTATACCTTTCACATTACAGCTATATTGCAACAAAAAAAAAATGTGCCATATTGTTAAGTGGCGGTGCTCTACGCCGCGCTTAGTCTACTAGAGTGGAGATATTGGACTATACCACCTCATGAAATCCGAACCCGCAACCGTCGCATAATATATATATATATATATATATATATATATATATATATATATATATATATATATATATATATATATATATATATATATATATATATACCGAATTTCTCATCTTCTCCTCTCATCAGAACCTGCACTCCTCACCAGTGGCAGCTTCCTGTATAGCTGACCCTACTGACACTTCAATATAAATTGACAATCCAATTGACTGACCTAATTGAGTAAAGTATATTAAGATTCAGATTTTTTTGCTTATGAATGCTTCAATTGGAAACTGAGTGTCCTAACACTATCCCCCCCCCCCTACCCCCGTCCCTATCAATACTAAATGACCAGGAATCAAATGAGTAACCTCCATTAACGCTAACCTTCAATAAAATATAGAACATTGTGATGTAAAATTCAAAGAAAACATACTAAATATGACTTTCAATGTCATACTTAAAGTAAAGGCTTACATATACATTATGATTCACAGATTTCTTACCGGAATTACCATATTACGTTATCATTGTCTCCATTACATTATTATTGTAATAATAATAATAATAATAGCTTCACGCTGTATCCCGCACATAGCAGGATAGGCAGAGGGAAGCTAGTGTTAAGACACTCCGTTACCCACTCTCCGCCTTTCGAGGCATTACGTGTTAAGTGGCGGAACTCAACGCCGCGCTTTGCCTTGTTGCCAGAGCGAGGAAAATGAAATCAATTCATTCTTCCCTCATGGGAATGGAACCCACAAACCATTGCGTGCCTCTGCGCCACGACGGTTTTCCGCCCTCCCCCTCCCCGCATGCTCCCCTACATTCCCCAACGGCCATATAAGTAACCGCATTGTCGGCCAATCAATTAATTATCACAATTTGAAAAGGGGGAATTTAAAAAGAAGTTATTATTAGAATTTTGATATTTTGCAAATAGCTTATTAATCTGTGGACTGTACGTGACTAAGTAAGGAATTTTGGAAAATCCACCCACCGCTGTACTACGATGACTACGTTAGCGATTTGACGTTTGATTTTTTATGTAGCTTCATCCTGTTTCCCGGATGTAGCAGTTTAGGCAGAAGAAACCCAGTGATGAGACACTCCGTTCTCCACTTTTCGACTTTCGAGGCATTGCGTGTTGAGAAGAAAATGATAATAAATCCTTCTCCTGGAGTGGAATTTGAACCCACAAACCGTCGTATACGGGCGATCGGTGTGCCACTGCGCCATGCGCCAATTTCCCAATACCGATGATGGCAACTAAATCGATTTTGCAATCAAGATATCGATTTTTTCATATAATCGAATGTAATTATTAATATTGATGGCATTAAGTGACTAATTTCAAGGTGCTTGATGATTCAGAGGCTGTGAGAGTTAGTCGAGATATATGTATGTATGTTCTATTTTCAAATTTTATTTAGGTTAAAAAAAACTTAGTTGACTTTACTTAGATACAATAGTTTTGTATGGCGTAACTGAACGCCGCGCTTTCTCAACACTCGTACAAAATAAAAAAAAAATAAAAAAAAGTTAGTTATGCCAGAGCGGTGAAATGAAAATAAACAATTCCCCCAAGTGGGAATCGAACCCGCAACTATCGCTACAGTTCTATACTGCCCAAGTACGCTGCGATACCGTTGATATCAATAGTAATAATATAAAGCAGAATACTTTGTTGGTTTCAACACACAAATGTTATGAAAAAAATATCGAATGGAGATCGAATAGCCCATCTGACGAGGAAGGCTATAGGCTATAGGCTATATATTACATCACGTTAATCTTCAACGTGACCCACTGTACTCGTACTTGGAGCTGCAGTCACAGTACTTAGAATTGGTTATGATTTAGAGATTTTGAGTCCAGCAGGGGAATTCCCGGCAATTGCTTCGAAGGCATAGAGTACCATCTTCCGTCCCCACCTGGTGTCGCTGTCGAGGCCAGGATAACCACAAAATAGGAAAAAAAGGAGGCAAAGTCACATGTAAAAGCAAGTATTGTTAAAAAATGATTTCTAAACTTTATTTAAATATTCCATGATTAGTTTGAAATGTATGTTAATTACTTTATGACTAATAGTTAAGTTCTTTTCCTTATTCTTATGCCGAAAATATATATATATATATATATATATATATATATATATATATATATATATATATATATATATATATATATATATATATATATATATATATATATATATATATATGCGTTTAGGGGAATTACTTCCATATATCGGGTAGAGCTAAGCGCGGCGTTGTGTTCCGCCACTCAACACGCAATGCCTTGTAATTGTGGAAAGTGGAGAACGGAGTGTCTTAACACTAGGTTCCCTCTGTCTGCCCTGCTCTGTGCGGGATACAGCGTGTTTTTTCTATACATTTAATGCTATAATTTTTACTTGCGGCTTCGCTCGCTTGACATTCAGCAATACGTAGACATTAAGTAGGCCATATAGAAATGGTTGATGTGATATAATATAGGCTATAGCCTGGACTGTCCAACAAACAAAAATATTAAATTTGAAGCAATAGTTCTTGAGATTAGCGCTCTCAACCAAACTGACATGATCTATCTTTATAATATTAATATAGACATATCTTCACGATTTATCCCTAGCAGGGTAGTCAGAGAGAACGGAGCGCCAATCGTTGCGGTCCCTCCATACCTCTTTCGCCTCGTCCACTGTCATTGACCTCTTCAAACATGCTCTCCGGGGCGTTCTCATGTTTTTAACCTGTGACCTTCCTCCAGTATCTTCAACACTGTGTTTTCGAAGGTCAACTGAGGTCTCTCCCTACCTCTCTTACCACTTTTGCTTCATATATCTTTTGTACCATCATCACTCATTCTTTCGACGTGCGCAGGTAACCCAAACAACCTGAGCAAGTTCTTCTTCATTCTTACTATAACATCCCAGCTGGTACCTACCATACTGTGTATCTATTCCTTATCTGACTCCGCATATCCTCCGAAGAGAACCCATCTCCACAACATTCATGGTTCTTGCATTCTTCTCCTGCAATACCCTCGTTTCACTGCCATATAACAGCGTCGGCACCAGAACTGCATTGTGTACGCTATACGGCCAACCGGGCAGCTACACTGACGTTTCACCATACATTAATATGGAATAATAACAATTTAATGCCTTAATGAACTTATAAATGTACAAAATCAGCTCAAACTCGCTCCACAGGAAGATCGAAGCGTAAATAATCGTTAATTACTAATTAATTGCTTTAAAATATCGATATATGTAATTACAGTGGTATTTGTGAATTTTTAAAGCAAATAAGAATGTCCATAGATAATATTATGGCAATGTGAGGCAATATAGGCCAGTTTGCATATCACTTTGAAAGGTTGCAGGTTCGATTCCCATTAGGGGGAATGGTGAATACGCAATATATTGAATTCTCGTGGAACCGGTGTTATGATGGGGGTACCTAGGGTACCTACCCGGTTGCTGGATTTAGCGTAAAGCTAGTAGCTCAATAAAAAAATAAGTAACATATGTGTATACGTTATTTTTATAGAAATCTGTTTTTTGTCTGTCTGTCTGTCTGTCCATCTGTGCCATTTTACCAAAGATCTCGTGGAGGTATTAAAGTGATATTAATAACCAATTTCCGCATCCTCCATCATGATATCCTGGAGTAAACTGAAACTAAACTTTTAAGTCAAGGTAATCAAAAGGCACAAGAAGCACAAACTAATTTACATTAAATTCACTGCAAAATCTAAAGCTATAGGAATTGCTTCCGGTTGACTTAGATTTATGAAATTATCTAGAGCAAGTAGCTAGAGTAAGCCAATAATTATTGCAAACCTATTTGCTTAGCTCATTTCACACAAAATGAGTGGACACGACCGCAAAGTTAAGTTTGTCAACTTCAATAAGTTGTACTTCCCCAGCATCTACAATCATGAAATTGATACGGAACCTTCTGTGCGCGAGTTCCACACGCACTTGACCGATATTTTTTTAAACAACAATATCATAAACATTGTGACGTCATTACAACGCAGTAAAGAAGAACCATCCCACATATATGTACATAGTAGGGTATAGAATCTAGTGTTAAGATACTCCGTCTTACCTTCTCCGCCCAAATTATTGGTCCGCTTCAATCGGGTTATTTGAACAAAGTAAAGTCAATTTTTACAAGATCAGAGCGTAATCTGCTTAAAATTCAAGTGACAGGAAAGGAAGTACTTGATGGGGATGTACCATGAGTATAGGAACAGTAGGTGATGGTCAGGTGATGGTGAGGCCAGCTGATGTGTGCCCACCCCATAGCCGTCTGGTGAAAAATCCTAGAAGTTTTTGAGAAAAAAATAATAATTGGGAAGTATTACAAATATCTTATCTTATATTTATTTATTTATTTTTTGCCACTGGAAGTCAGTCTCCCTCTGGAAAGTACCTCCAGGTACACCCATACATTCTGCTCGCGACTTTGCCCAAATTTGAAATTTCCCGTGAGATTTATCATTAAAAACCGACCTATTGTTTTCAATAACAATTAATAATTCTATCTTTAAAAATTAGGATGACGACGAGGCCGACGTGGTATAGCGGCACAGCTTCTAGCTACAAGCGCGACGGTTATAGGTTCGATTCCACTTGAAGACATATTATCTCATTTCCTATAGAAGAATATCTCGAAAATTGTACGTAGTGGGAAACAGAGTGTCTTAACACGTTCCATTTACCTGTAAGGTTACAGTATGCGGGATACAGCGTGAAGCGTGTCTTTCTTTTCCATATAAGGGCCATTTGTGCTAACACTTGCCCTTTCCGAACTGAACCCGCGACCTCTGCGCTAAGCACTGCGCCATAACGGTCGGTAATAGTGTTGTAACTCAAAAGAATAATTGTAGCATTGTATTTTGAAGGTTACTCAGCCTTAAGTAAAGTTCAAATATATAACCTTTGTGTTGAATTTGATTTTTATTAATTCCTTCACAATTTTTTTTTTTTTAAGCCTAGGCAGAGGGAACTTAGTGTTATGCCATTCAAATCTCCTCTCAGAGAAGAATGGAACCCACAATCTTTAAGATTTAAAAAATAAATTATTCAATAAAAAAAATAACCAATCCAGTCTAGTCTAGATTCCAGATGAAATCTATATAAACTGCGAATAGCTGCCAGCATCTTTATATGAAAGTGTTGGAGACGTTGAGCGAAGCTAAAAAAAATAGAAGCGACCCTCCACTATGGTGAATTTGAGAAGCGCTGTCATAAAGTACAAGACACTAAATGTCAAATGATAGTTAAAGAAGAATATGCGAGGATTTTTTTAAAGCGGATCAATTTATTATATTTAATTTAATATTATTTTGCGACACGGACTTCCTTGTTGTGGTAATAATTTATAAGATAATAAGCCTATGTATATATGTTTATGTATATATAAATAAAAATTAAAGTAAATTAGCTTCACGCTGTATCCTGCAAATGGCAGGGTAGGCAGAGGGAACCTTAGGAACCTTATACCTATATATATATATATATATATATATATATATATATATATATATATATATATATATATATATATATATTATATATTATATATATATATATATATATATATATATATATATATATTATATATATATATATATATACCCACAAAATTTAATCAAAATCGGTCCACGCGTTTAGGAGAAATAAGGGGACAAACACCATCGTGGCGCAATTGTTACAAGTCGTAATGAAAGTGGATACAAATCCTACTCAAATTTTACTCTTCAGACAGGTGAGTTCATATTATAGCACATGGAGTTTCCTACATGGAGTTTCAAGAACACAGTATCAATGATACTGGAGAGAGGGGACGTATAAAGAGGTCACCCGTTACACAATGGACGAGGTGAAAGCGACAAAAAAAAACGACCTTGGCTCACCTTCAAGGATGCACAAGAAAATGAACCCGCTCCCTCCGCAATACGTATTAAGATTAGCACTTTTTGTATAATTAATATAATTTCCACTTCCATTTCCCCATACAAACAAAGCTATCGATGGTTGCGACACCCATTGTCCATGGGTCCCATAGTTATGACAATTAGTACCTATGTAAGAAACTAATTATAATTATGTTTACAAAGAAATCAATTAAATGTTCTTATGAAAAACTTTTCACGTCACCGCTTAGATTGACCGTAACGTGATCGAGATCTGATAGTATAGCTTCACGCTGTATCCCGCATATAGCACTCCGTTACCCTCGTACCGCCCCAAATGGGCACGATGGGCGGAACCCAACGCCGCCCTTGTGTTCTTTTTAATTTTTCTTCTAATATAGCAATAGAGAAGCTAGTGTTAAAGCATATAGTATTTATATATACTATATGTTAATTGCCAAGAAGGCAATACTACATAGGAATCAATAGAGTTCCTATGATAAGCGCATTCAAACTGACACGTAGCTGTTTTTTTTTTAATAACATATTGCAACACCCTGAGCTTAAACTGCCCAATTTGTGTGTGTCATACATTAAATCTGGTAACCTTGGAATTACTATGTCATAGAATTTCCATCCATTTCAAACTTTAACAAGCTGATTTATCATAATAAGAAACGAAAGAGTATAAATTAATATAAATATATATTAATATTATATATTATAATATACAATAAATATATATATATATATATATATATATATATATATATATATATATATATATATATATATATATATATATATATTTGTTGCGGCATATAGACATTATAATTCATTGTCCCCGAGTGAGAATCGAACCCCCTGCCGTCTCGTCTGTTGAAATATTTGAAAGAAGATGTTTAAGAAATATGTATACAAGCTAAATATGGCTAGACCAAAGGCAACAGTAGTTTCTCTCACCCAGCATTGTTAGGGATCGGGAGGTATAGAGAGGGCGTAGTGATCTGTCACTAGGTTCTTTCTCTTTATATTCACTCTAGTTTCTCCTTAGGGAGGTACTTCCATCCACAGGCACAGTGGAAAACGTCAGAAAGTTTAACGGTGTTTTAGTATAGCCTAAAGCCTATAGCCTTAGTGTTATATAGCCTATAGCCTATAGCCTTTCTTTTCTATAGCTTTTCTACTTGCTTGCAAAAATGTTGCATCAAAACCTATAAATGTATGTAAAAACCTCCTAACAACGTAATTAAAAAATATATATATGCAACGAAACGAAAGCGTAGCCTTCACCGGATGTCGAACCGGCGACCTCTGCCACATATTTGCATACGACACGAAGAATTTGACACTTCAAATTAAATTATATACATTATAATGATAATCTGTATTTTACAATAACACCCACGCGCCAGACGAGGCTAGGGTACAAGGTTGTATAGGATTTCTAGTATCAAAATGTGAGGCACTGCGTCTGTTTGTGGATCTGTGTGTGTGCGGGTTCGATTTCTATGAGGGAGAGTTGTATACAATTGTGCTCTATAGTAACAATCTCTCCGTCAGCTATGAAGTCCTGGTACCTGCCACTTGTCCCATACAATTGTACTCTATAGTAACAATCTCTCCGTCAGCTATGAAGTCCTGGTACCTGCCACTTGTCCCATACAATTGTATTCGTTAGTAACAATCTCTCGGTCAGCTATGAAGTCCTGGTACCTGCCACTTGTCCCATACAATTGTACTCTATAGTAACAATCTCTCGGTCAGCTATGAAGTCCTGGTACCTGCCACTTGTCCCATACAATTGTACTCTATAGTAACAATCTCTCCGTCAGCTATGAAGTCCTGGTACCTGCCACTTGTCCCATACAATTGTACTCGATAGTAACAATCTCTCGGTCAGCTATGAAGTCCTGGTACCTGCCACTTGTCCCATACAATTGTACTCTATAGTAACAATCTCTCGGTCAGCTATGAAGTCCTGGTACCTGCCACTTGTCCCATACAATTGTACTCTATAGTAACAATCTCTCGGTCAGCTATGAAGTCCTGGTACCTGCCACTTGTCCCATACAATTGTACTCTATAGTAACAATCTCTCCGTCAGCTATGAAGTCCTGGTACCTGCCACTTGTCCCATACAATTGTACTCGTTAGTAACAATCTCTCGGTCAGCTATGAAGTCCTGGTACCTGCCACTTGTCCCATACAATTGTACTCTATAGTAACAATCTCTCGGTCAGCTATGAAGTCCTGTACCTGCCACTTGTCCCATACAATTGTACTCTATAGTAACAATCTCTCGGTCAGCTATGAAGTCCTGGTACCTGCCACTTGTCCCATACAATTGTAACTATACTAACAATCTCTCGGTCAGCTATGAAGTCTGGTACCTGCCACTTGTCCCATACAATTGTACTCTATAGTAACAATCTCTCCGTCAGCTATGAAGTCCTGGTACCTGCCACTTGTCCCATACAATTGTACTCTATAGTAACAATCTCTCGGTCAGCTATGAAGTCCTGGTACCTGCCACTTGTCCCATACAATTGTACTCTATAGTAACAATCTCTCGGTCAGCTATGAAGTCCTGGTACCTGCCACTTGTCCCATACAATTGTACTCTTAGTAACAATCTCTCGGTCAGCTATGAAGTCCTGGTACCTGCCACTTGTCCCATACAATTGTACTCTATAGTAACAATCTCTCGGTCAGCTATGAAGTCCTGGTACCCTGCCACTTGTCCCATACAATTGTACTCTATAGTACAATCTCTCGGTCAGCTATGAAGTCCTGGTACCTGCCACTTGTCCCATACAATTGTACTCTATACTAACAATCTCTCGGTCAGCTATGAAGTCTTGGTACCTGCCACTTGTCCCATACAATTGTACTCTATAGTAACAATCTCTCCGTCAGCTATGAAGTCCTGGTACCTGCCACTTGTCCCATACAATTGTACTCTATAGTAACAATCTCTCGGTCAGCTATGAAGTCCTGGTACCTGCCACTTGTCCCATACAATTGTACTCTATAGTAACAATCTCTCGGTCAGCTATGAAGTCCTGGTACCTGCCACTTGTCGTTATTCGTATTGAATAAAGAATATTTTGATTTTGGATTTTTTTTCTATATATATATATATATATATATTATATTATATATATATATCTATATATATATATATATATATATATATATATATATATATATATATATATTGCAGAGTTGCGGAAATTGTTTGCGGAGTTGAGTTCCACCACTCAATTTTAAACAGAAAGTGGAGAGCGGAGTGTACGCAATTATAAAATAAATAATTGATGTTTTTTAAATTATTGCATATAAAAAAAATATTTAATTAGAGTTAAATATGACTAAGCACCCGGGGTACTTATGACCGCTTTTACAGTAGGTTAAATGGCCTGTAGGCTATAGCCTGCCTCGACTATTCGACTCAAAAAAAAATCATTTCTTTATATTAGTATGGACTAGAAGAATGTCTCATATTAAGTTATACAAATTACTTATCTCTATTTCTATATACATTGTCTTTTGACATTTTGTGTTTTTTGCCAGTTTCACGCTGTATCCCGCATATAGCGGGATAGGCAGAGAGAACCGAGTGTTAAACACACTCCGTCTCCTCTCCTCTATCCTCTCCCCTCATGGGAATCGAACCCGCAACCGTTGCGTTTACACTCAGTCGTTGCACGACGGCCTCAAGAAATTTGGCGAGAAGGCGACTTAAGGTGAAAAATAATACCCATATACCTTTTACTTCACGCTGTATCCCGCATATAGCGGGATAGAGAGAGAGAAGGTAATGGTGAAGTTATCCTAACTTAACTGTCCCCAAAAATATAACCTTGAATCGAACCAACTACCCATGCGGTTACACTCAAGCCTTACCAACACTACCTCTGATCTAACTATAATTAATAACAATGCCTCAAGCGGGACTGTGAACCCAGAACTACCGTAATCAACAACTATGCCGTTTCAATGGTTCCTTGGAGATGACGAAGACTTTCGTAATACAATGAATGTCATCTGATTCATTTCAAAACAAACAATTTAAATATATATTTGAAATTACTTTAAGCGGATTAAAGTTGCCCAATATTGTATCGGGTAGGTGATGGTGGCGGGTTCGAATCCCATGCTCTTTTTGCGGGTTGAAAATTTATTTTTAGAGGAAATTAAAAAAGAATCTCTAACAACGCTACTGTTCTTTTAAACCGCGTTGATATAACACAAGTTATATTATACTTTTCGTGGAGATCCTTGGGGGAGGCCTATGTCCAGCGGTGGGCGGGAGTCCAATTCACACTTGATCGATTTCATAGAAATCAATAAGCTTTATATAATGTAAATAAATTATGGACTAGTAGAATTTATATAAGCGTCGCTGTTTCACGCTGTATCCCTCATGTAGCGGGATAGATCCCCGTTTTCCGCCTTTCGAGGCATTGCGTGTTGAGTGGCGGAACTCAACGCCTCGCTTTGCCTTGTTGCCAGAGCGAGGAAATTAAATAACTGTTTCTTCATGGGCCCCAAGTGGGAATAGAACCCGCGACCGTCGTCTACAGTCACACGCTGTGCCACTGCGACACGAAGACCTCTAGCTTGTATTGAATACAAGTAAAATAACTTTGTATTACAAATTAGCTATACAGTAATCTATAGCTAATTTGTATGTCTAATGTCATCACATCCGGTAACTTGATTGAACCGGTTTTTTTTTTCTCTTTCCATGGATAATGGCAATTTCTTATCATTGTTTATATATATATATATATATATATATATATATATATATATATATATATAATATATATATATATATATATATATATATATATCTTGTTTAATATATAGGGCTATTGTAGCGTTTTAGTTGAGTAAGGTATGGGGTTCGTATCTGATATAGGGGGTCACAAAATAATATATTTTCGCCGCTCTTGTAGGGATATTTTGATAGGTTAATAAAATTATATATAGGATATCTAAATTTTAGTCCTCTATATACTACACTACCAAGACAGCGTGAAATTGAAAATAAACACAATTTTAAACACGTTTCTTACTGAGTTACTGACAGACATAACAGCCAAACTACTGGTAACATAGAAAAATGTAATTTAACAGTGAGTGTGCTGTGCCTGTTGTATGAAAATTCCCCGAAATCCCTACAAAAACGAGGATCAAGTCAGTCAGTCAGTCTTACGTTTATTGACAAGAAGTTGTTGGTAACTTTTAGTCTATAGGCTATATTAGCATCCCTAGCCTATTTTAGCCTATCCTACAAAGATATGGAGATATAATGTAGACTATAGATCAATAAACTAACATAATATATACAATATAGCTTGTAATATACAATAAATCATATGTTATATGGCCGATGTCGAAGGCATTGAACGATTCTGTTAAAATATGGGCAATTTTGAGAATTTAATTTAAGGATATGAGCTGTGACATCCGGATTGGTTGGTCTTGGAGGATAAATGATTGAAATATTGTTTTTTTTTTTCCTTTACTATTGCTTCACTAGGCGAAGGAAATTCTACTTTCGTCACCTTCCGCCCAATTTGTGTGAGTGACTCAATGCTTTGTGTTCTTTCATTTTAATGGGAATCGAACCCACGACCGTCTCCGCTGCGCCAGGACTACCTAAAAAAAAAAACAATAATAATACTATTTCTATATTATTATATACATACTAAAGAAGAAGAAAAAACACTATTTGTATTTATTATCAGTATAATGTGGATTTGAACCCGTTACTTTTGCAACATAATTAAATACTTAACCACTCCATTACCCACCACTCATGCTTAAATCCCTCATACAGAAATGTCAATTAAAGTTTAATTCGCATTAAATCAGTATGCATAAATGTATGCAGACTGTCAATGTACAGCTAATTGTAATTAAATAGTAATTAATATCTCTGTGTGCGAGATGGGATTACCAGATGCATGAGTAACACCTTTCCTTTTAAATATAATATCAATATTTTAAATATGACCGTTGAATGACCTTTGCTTAAATATACGAAGGTTCTAGTGACACATCACTTACTCGTAGTCATACACTTTCTAAAAAAAAAAAATTAAATCTTTATACTATTTCCCGCATTTAGCTGAGAAAAATAGTATGAAGGTGGGAGGGGGGGGGGGGGGGGGTGTGGAGTTGGTTGCCTAGTGTTAAGACCCACTTTTCTCTGCGCTGTGCCACGATGGTCTATGCCTAAATATAAGTATATCGTCAGGTCATACTGATGTTGTGGAACAGTGCTTGGCTGTAAACGCGACAGTTGCGGGTTCGATTCCCATTAAGGGAAATGGAATGGGCTAGGAAGCTATGAAGCTAATTAGCAAGCAAATAAAACGTAAAATGGTACTCGTAGGTGGAGGGATACCAATGTATACATTTCTTGTTACCAGAGCAGTTAGATGAAAATAATTCAATCCCACGAATGGGGCTCGAACCCATGACTATCGCGCTTAAAGTCAAAGCCTGTCTGTTGTCTGTCTGTCATTGCGTACATAATAATTTTTTTTGTTTCATTCTTAGTATGATTTGTACATACTGTATAGTGTTTCTCTTGAAAAAAATATTGGATAAAATCTTGGATATTTAGAAGGTAATCAGAAAACCTAGTGTTTCAAGGTTCACCACTCTCCGCTTTCCGCCCTAATTCCAAACACTGCATTTTGAGTTGCGTATTATTGAGATTTGAACTGGCACCTACAAGCAACGAATACTTATTATTCTTAAAGTGTTGATCCACACTAAGCATAGAAAAATATTTAAAAATACTTACAGAAAACATATCAAAATTCGAACCCGCGCCTCGTGTTTCCCGTCCAAGCGCTCTCACCACTAAGCCATGCGTTCTTTATCGCGTTACGTCGAAATTCTTATATGCTTTATAGAACTTATTAGTGCTGTTAGCATCTCTGTAGAGAGATTTTCATAAATTTCCGCTATAACATATATATATATATATATATATATATATATATATATATATATATATATATATATATATATATATATATGTATATAAATATATTACATATATAAATCTCTTCTGGAACTGACAGAGCATTCGTTATAAAGTACTGTCGACCTTTTCAATGGATGCTCCTCATCGAATACGTCAGCGACATAATAGCGCTAGTCTTAAACTCTGTCTTTGTTTGGGAGGAAAAAAAAAAATATATATATATATATATATATATATATATATATATATATATATATATATATATATATATATATATATATATATATATAAATACATATTATGTTAATTAAGAACCTCTAAACAACATTAAATTTCAACCCCTATTTCAACCCTTATTAAATAAAATTTACAACATTCCTTAAACGCGTATTTATTTGTTTTACGTCAATAACCGAAATACATAACGTTGTTTATTTTACTTTGAAATATCGAACTTTCACACTTAATATCATCCACAACTTTCCCTTAAAGGTGGAATTATTTAAAATCCTTACTTAGTCTTTATAGTATATGCACGGCGATAATGAGTCAGTCAGTCAGTCAGTCAGTCAGTCAGTCAGTCAGTCAGGACATGTTTTCTTTTAAATATAGATTTGGTAAGCAACTATATATATTTCATAGAACAATAATAAACAATAATCAATTAAAAATGGAATATCTCTATATCGAATTAACTGGTGTGGTGACTGACTGATTGACATATCCATATCAACCAGCCCAGAACACTGAGCCTAGAATTTTTATATTTTCCAGATACGTTCTTTATAAAGCGGAAGAGAGTAAAAAAAGAACTTATTAATAATAATTAAATAATATTAATATTATTAAATGATTTCTGGATATGAAGCTTCCTTTTCACCAAGAGAAACCAGCTACCAGAGAACCTGGAAGCGGGAAGATAGTTCGTGGGCTGTATAAGGTATATAGCCCTTTTGTTATCGAGTGACCGACTGACGACGTACTCAATTTTCGATAGGTATATCTCATGGTTGACTGGCGGAACCCAACGTCGTGATTTGTCTTACCAGAGAACCCACAACTATCGTGTTTTAAACCAACATACAAACATACACGTATATAATAACCTTTAAATATATAATATATATTTATTATTTACATATATTTATTAGTTGTACCAACATAGTAAGGTTCCGTTAATAGACAGTAAGACGAATGTACTGGCGTCGTCAATTTATACTTGCTGTAGAAGGATATTCGTTTTATTCCTTACACTATAGCAATATAACAGGCTATTATAGGCTATAATAGGCTGTTATAGGCTATATTACATGACATTATGTCCCTATTGTCAGAGTGTGACACAGCTGTTAGTTATTTCAATTCTACACACACACACACACACACACATAGAAGGCAAATAAAAGCTTATCTTATTGTATATAAAAAAGACATAAAAATTGTATGTCTGCTTGAGCATATCTCCAAAACTAGTGGACGGATTGAACTTTTTTTTAACATACATACATACATAAATTCACGCTTTATCCATAGCGAGGTAGTCAGGGAGGTCGGGGCGCCAAACGTTGCGGTACCTCTTTCGCCTCGTCCTCTGTCATTAACCTTTTCATACATGCTCTCCTGGGGCTCCCCTGGCGGGTCCTCATGCGCTTCATTCCTTTGTGATTTTTTTTAAATTTGGTATATGTCTTTAACCCCTGGAAACAACTTAAGGTATATTTCGAAAACTAGTTCTGGTGAAATCTGATAAAGGACCATAATAGGTCATTTAAGCTACAATAAATCATGAGCATGTAACGATGGCAAAAAAATCTAACATCTGGAACAACTCATGTGTAATTCTAAGGTACTACACCCAAAAACCATAAACCTAAGTATACAATATCACATAAGAAAATATATTTTAATAATTTTAATATATTTGTTCACGCTGTATCCCGCATATAGCAGGATAAGCGGATAGGTCATAATATAAAGACACTTTGTTCTCCATTTTCTGTAGAAATGAAGAGAATTACTTCTCCAAGTGGGAATTGAACCTATACCACTTCTCTGACCATACCACGATAGCTTTATAATTTAATCAATAAAACTATACTAGATAACTAAAAACACATAAAAAAAACATATAAACATATAAAAAAATATATGAAAGAAGCCCATCTCTCACCGATATAGATTTGAACCCGGATCCCATTGCGCGTAGGCCGAGGCGCCGCATTCTTAGCCAAGGACAGCTCAGCGTTACTTAAGCGACATTATATATGGGCATTTTGCTCTTATATAGAAAGGATAGTTGGTTCGATGTTTGTCCTAGTTATTATATATGATTAGCCTCTTGTATCTTGTATGGAACGATGGGATATATACATATATATATATAGATATATATAATATATATATATATATATATCTATATATATATATATATATATATATATATATATATATATATATATATATATATATATATATATATATATATATATATATATATATATATATATATATATATATATTGCTGTATATAACTTAGGGTCCAGACAAAGAAATATAGGTATCTACATATACACATTTGTGGAGGTGGTTTGTACAGAAGTACACTAAAAACTAAAATATTAAAGATTTTTGGCCCTTAAAGTTATCTTATTTTTACATATTTTTATATAGCTATTATTAAAAGACTTAATCTGTTGATTTCGGCTTCATTTGAAACAGAGTATGGAAATTAAGCTACTAATGCCCCCATATGAGATTCGAACCCGCTATCTTAAAACAAGTTAGATATATTTTAATATTATGTATTAATAATACAATACTAGTATATTAATATCATAATTGACATCTTCTATCTTTTTTTGAACTTGTAACCATTACATACAGTAAGCTTTAAAACTAAATACACCAATCGTTTAATATTCATACAGAATTCAAATTATTTAAGCTCAAACAAAAATGGACTTTCCAAAGCGCTCGGGTTTCATATTGTTTTTTTTTTTGTTATAAATGGTCTTAGCAACAGTAGAGTAAATAAAGATTGTGCTCCATTACATATACAAAAAAATGGACCACTCAAGGATAGAAAGTATGTTATATATATATATATATATATATATATATATATATATATATATATATATATATATATATATATATATATATATATATATATATATATATATAATATATATATATATATATATATATATATATATATATATATATATATATATATTTATATATATATATATATATATATATATATATATATATATATATATATATATATATATAATTTCAGATATATATCAATTATTCAGTTAGTCCCGCCACACAACACGTAAAGCCTCAAAAGGCGAAAAGTGGGGAACGGAGTGTCTTAACACTAGGTTCCCTCTGTACAGGGATACAGCGTGAAGCTATTATTATATAATATGGTATAATATAGTATGGTTAAATCTAATTGAAGTAAACGTAAATATATGTCAATATTATTAATATAAATTGTTATATTAACTTGAGCTTGAAATTGACTAAGGACGGCGTTGAGTTCCGCCACTCATGTATATCTAGAAAAAGAGTGAAGCTATATACCAACCACAGCAACATAGTAACATAAGTGGCTGATTTCTTAAAGTCATGATAAAAAAAACAATTAGTTACGTAATTTTGTAATTTTTTTTTGTATATCAATAATATCTCTCTTCGTTATTCAAATTCTGCACAAAGAAATAGTGACGAGTCACTTCAGTTTATTCAAAACTATTGGATATTAAAAATGTCCATTATATATATATATATATATATATATATATATATATATGTCTTAAAGTAAACCCTAAGTAACTTTCCCCACTTGGGAGGATAAGTTATTTAACCCTTCTAGAAAGAGTCTGATAAAGACTGAAACTATCTTAACACTGGATTCTCTCTGTCTATCCTAAATACAATAATATAAAGCTATAATATATCTCATAGCATATATCGGCTATATACGACAGGCTTTACAAAGTCTCAGCAACGGTCGTTTTATTTTGATATTTTAATCATTCATAATACCTAAAGTAAAAAAATACATAAATATAAATATTTATAACTTATATTACTTTTTTTTTAATAATAAACATGCTGTAGCTCGGTTTTCCCGTTCCCGCTGGAAATTCTGGAAATCCTCCTTTAGTGCTCCCCAACATTCCCCAAAAGCCCTAAGTGTCAAGATTCAGGATGCGCAGAAACCAGACACCTCGATGATTGCTCCAGGAAATTCATGAATTACTCTGCTCCAGCAAGTGAGGAATGTAGATATTGACACCTAGTTCCCTCTGCCATACTAAAATATTAAATGTATAGCTAGATATTATTATATGGCACAGAGTCATAGTGTCTGCCTGTAAAGTAAACACGACGGTGTTCAGTTCGATCCCGCTCGGGGAGAATGGATTATTTTACATTTTCTTGGCTCTGGGATATAACGTGAAAACGAAGAAGTGTCTTAAGTCTACGTTCTCTCTGCCTACTCTCAACTCTTTAGGAAAAAATTAAAGAACTTTCTACATTATCTGTTAATTGGTAATCTTACTGGTTATATATATATATATATATATATATATATATATATATATATATATATATATATTATATATATATATATATATATATATATACAACACAAGATAATCCACTAGATATTACAACATACATACATACATACATACATACATACGTCATTTAATGCGTTATCAGCATGCCCGAGTCACTTTTGACCTAGAATGTTATTTAAGTTAGGGTTAGTAAGACAGCTCATATTTTTATTTACTGGCATCTATTTATATGGAGAATATAAAGAACATGGAGAATATGTAAAATATAGAGAATTTATAGAGAGAATATAGAGAATTTTGAGTATTTAGAAAATATAGAGAATATAGAGTTAAGACATACACTACACTTTCTCATCATATTATTTTTTTTGTTAGTTTTTCATTCTGACCCGTTATAGCGAAGTAGATAGAGACTTTGTGTCGAGACACTCCGCTCTCCGCTTTCTTAGATTAGCGGAACTCGATGCTGCGTGATTTGCTTAGCTAACACTCGAGATACACTACTTTAAAACTCCAGTACTATCATAGTACTATATATTTCTAGTATATGTATGTTTTTGGATTTAATAATAAAATGTAAAAATGAACAGTATAGAAGTTTTTTTTTTAAGTTTCACGCACATAGCAGGGTAGGCAGAGGAAACCCGCATGGCGGAACATTAGGTGGCGAAACTCAACGCTGCGCTTTACCTATTTAGATATGCTTGAGATAGATTATAAGAAAAAAAATATGGTATGATTTAAAATAATGAAGTCAAGTAACTCAAGATCTTCGCCCACTGAGTCTACTAAAGCCTACGCATATCCTTTTTTTTTCTTAACAATAGGCTATATAAATAATACATCAAAATTTAATGGGACTTGTGATTTGAGAATAATTGGAGAAGATTCATATATTTTCTCCATCTATAAGGAGAGAATACGTAGAGAGGTGAGAGATTAAGTTCTCCATTTAAAGAACGCATCTGATACTAAATGAAATGAAAATGCTAGAAGTAGTCCTGGCGGAGAGGTGTAGCTTCTGAAGCTCCTCTTGCTAATAAAGACAAGTTGCAGCGTTGAACTCCGCCAATGAACACGCAATGACGCTACATATATATATATATATATATATATATATATATATATATATATATATATATATATATATATATATATATTACTATATATATATATATATATAGATATAATATATATATATATATATACCCTTCGCCACTTCTATATTCAAATTCAAATTCAATATCCTTTACGTAATTTCTCCGGAGTCTAGACAAAATGGAGAACGGAGTATCACGTTACCAACGTTACATAACACTATTAAAAATAAAAAAAAAAAAAAACCATCTCATATAACTATATAAGTGGAAACCCTAAATGTACATTTCTACTAATTATTCATGAAATCTAAGACATAAAAAAAAACGTGTTAACTTCTAAATTAACCACTGGTTTACTTAATCATTTAAAATTAAAAAAAGGAAAATGGTTGTGAACATAAAAAAAATAACCAATTTAAAGGTTATGTCATTATATGGCTTAAACTAAGGGGTTTGGGTTTGTTCTCATGGAGGGGAAGGGGCAATTTGTCCCCTTTAAAATGGAAAAAACGGAAAGTCTTAAGATGACGTAAAAAATGTAAAAAAATTAAGTGTAGCCAAAGCAAGAATTTTTTTTAAAAATCCTTAAGGGGTTTAAAATATTTCCCAAAATTTTTCCTATAGAAATAAACGGTGCTAAGTTCCGCCAAAAAGCTTTGGGAACGAGTTCCCCATAAGACACTCCGTTTTTTTTTTAAAAGCCGAGTTTGTAATTTTAACGCCCGTTTCTTTTTCTTTAAATAAAGAACAATTAATTTCCTTACAAATTCCCCTTTAAATTTTCCATACAAAAAATCGAAAATTTCACTTACCGTGGTTAATTCAAAGCCAATTTCTTCGATTTTAATAAAATTTAGCACAAACCCTTTGGGGTTTAAAAACTACATACGGGTATTATTAAAGAGGTTTTTAAAATTTTAAAACAACTATAATCACAAACTGTGAAGTATTTGATCACTTTTGATTTTATATATTTTATTTATTATGATATATATTTTATATATAATCTATTTTAAAAATTTTTCCCACCCCCAAAAATTTTATTATACCCAAATTTTGAAAAATTTTTTAAACCAAAACTTAAATTAAAGTATTTTATAAAAATATAAAAATAACCAATAAACAAAAAAAAAAGCTTATTTCCCCTTTGTTTGTTGAACTGAAAAATAAAAGAGGAAAAATATCTTTAAAAATTAACCCCAAATTAGAAATGGAACCTTGGGCATAAATTACCTTCCATAAAAAAAAGATTTTGTAATTTTCCCCTAAGGGTGTCCCAAAAAAAATTTTATCCTGATGAAACCTTTTGAGCTTTACCAGTTTCTGATGATGGAAAAAACCCTTTTATCATCATCACTAATCACCTTTCAACCCCCCTTAAAAGGGAGAAAAGCCTACCCCAAAAATCCAGTGATTAAAACCCCCCTTTTAACCCCCTTTTTTATTCTTAGCTTTCCCCCTTTTCCTAGCGGAAATAACCGTAGAACGGGGCGCCAAACGAACCCCTTCCACCCCGTCCCCCCCTGTCAAATTTACCTCCCTTCCCCACCCAATTGGAAATCTTCCCCGGGGAAATCCTTGATTTTTAACGAATTCTTTACCTATTAGTTCACAGACAGATAAATTATTTTTTTCTTGTTTTATTTAGTATTTGTGATAAAATCCCGCTAAGTTAATTTATATCATCAATTACCTGTTAAGGACTAATTAAGATCGTTGTGGCGCAGCGGCATAGCGTCTGACTGTACGCGAGACAGTTGCGGGTTCGATTCCCACTTGGGGCAATGGCTACAAAATTTAGCGGCAAGTGGGGAACAGAATGTGCTATCAACAGCTTCTCTCCGCCTTACCAGGACACTTACTTACTCACCGCTCTACATTTTGAAATGTAAAACATTATATGAAACATTATGAATAGTGTATATAAGCCTTTAAAAAAACACGTATAAATAAATATACGTTATAATAACTTATTGTATTGTATTTAAAAATTTATTTACTTTTCTATACGTACATATAAAGAAGGGGGGTAAGAGGTTCCACGCCTCCTTTTTTCGTACCTGCTTTAAAAATAACAGCACATATAGTAAAGCTATATAGAGAATAGAGTGTTTAAACACTATATTCTGGCTAGTTTTGAAACATTTCTCCATAATACCATAACATTACAATTGCACCATCAGAAAGTAGAGTGGTGGGTGATGCACTCAATCCACAATTTCCTTAAAGTATAAACTACATAGTGATATATCACTAAAACTGACTGATTGACTGACTGAGTGAAAT
The DNA here is from genome assembly GCA_037127375.1 of Dione juno. NCBI lineage: Eukaryota > Metazoa > Arthropoda > Insecta > Lepidoptera > Nymphalidae > Dione > Dione juno. The sequence goes on along the minus strand of JAXRJS010000106.1, from coordinate 566,776 downwards.
GTAGAGTCACGTCTCAAAAGCAAGCACATTATAAGCCTGACTTTAAGTCCATCGTATTTAAAGGTCAGATTACAAAACAGTAGTATATAAGAATGGCACGAAAAGTTATATACCTTATTTCATAACCGATCGTCAGTGAAGACGTGTGTGTTTGTGTAGTGTAGTGTTTCTGCAAGTGAGTTGATCTTTTTTTTTTTAATTTTATACTATTCCAGTCTCTATTTTTGTGCCTATTGCCTGTTTTTTTCTATTCTATTCTATTCTATTCTATTCTATTCTATAGGCAAGGTTTTGGTGTTAGTGGGAGAAAGTATGGGGAAATTGTAGAGATTGCGTGCGGTTTGTAGCTCTATTTTAAGTTTTTCTGTTTTTTTTTTTTCATTTTTTTGATGAAATTTAAAAATGAAAAAATAAATTATATTAAATGTTATATGTTATAAAGAAGATTTAATTTAAACATTGTAATAAATTACATATTAATATAAATCTAAATAATACATTTTTCATATAATTTTTTTTTAAATATATAGAGCTTCAAATTTTTTATGCGCCCGTTGATGTCTTTTCAATAAAAAAATTTCGACAAAAAAACGTGGCACGAATTTCTTTAAAATTATTTTTTCTTATATATATAAAAAAAAATTATATAGCTATTCCCAAATATATAAAAATAAATTATATATTATTAATAATAATAATATATAATTTACCTACGAATTATATTAATAATTATATTTAACTAATATATATATATACTATATATATATATATATATATATATATATATATATATATATATATATATAATATATATATATATATATACTACAGTTCAAAGAAGTTTTAATAATGTTATAGCATATAAAACATGGACCACAGATAATTACATATTAATCATATAGAGGATGTACATCAAAGTAAATAAAGAAATTTATTCAATTTATTACGTTTAAAATAAGCTTACTGTAACCGCGACAGTTGTGGGTTCGATTCTCAATCGGAGTACTTAATTGTTTTTATTCTCCTCGCTTTGGCAACAATACAAGGCGCGGTATTGAATTTCGCCTTTCGTGACGGAGTGTCTTATGACGCTGTATCCTGGTATATGTGGGATTAGCGTGAAGATATATATATATATATATATATAGATATATATATATATATATAATATATATATATATATATATATATATATATATATATATATATATATATATGTATATATATATATACTATATAGATGCCTTTACAAAACATCTGTGACATCAACCGGATACAGAATGTAAATAGCTTGGAAATTCCACCGAAAAATTAGGCGAACAAAATTTTTACTTATTATTTTAACATAGAAACAATTATTAACTTTATATTGAATTAATAACAAAAACTGGGGTAAATACGTTTATTTTTACTTCTAATTAACTCGTCATGGTCTAGATTTTGATTTTAATGCTTATATTTATAGACTATTGTTATATAGTGGGAGTGGGTTCTGGGTTTAACCCCATACGAGGATATATATATGTATATATATATATATATATATATATATATATATATATATATATATATATATATATATATATATATATATATATATATATATATATATATATATATATATATATATATATATATATATATAATACCTAAAGATAATTAATTGTTAAATTATTTATTGTTTATATTTTTTTTTAAACTTATTATTTTGGTACTTATACATTCCTCCTTGAGCACCGTTTCGCTAATTAAAATAAAATCAATATGATTCTTTCACAACGTGGGCATCGAACCCGGTACTATTGAATGTAAGGTCAGAAGCTGTTCCACTGCGCTTCTATAGCATAGCTACTTTACATAACACGGTGTTAAAAAACAAGTTTACACATACACACGTATAATTTTTCTAAGGAATTATATGAACCTTCTAGGAAATGATTCTAATTCTGACCTATTCTGATAAAACTTATTTTATATTAGGGTATATTAGGCTAGGGGGAGGGAGCCCTAGGTAGAAGGGACCTAGTGTAAAGACACTCCGTTCTCCACTTCTCGCCATTCGAGGTATACACGATACCGTTTAGTGGTGGAACTCAACGCCGCGTTTTCCCTTAGATAAAAAAGGAAAATAATTTTTTCTCACCTCTAAGGGTATCGAACTAATAGACAGTCGCGTTTACATCCAGATGCTGTACCACTGCGCCATTGCGGTCCGTTTTATTCACGACATTGCTTGTTAAGTGGCGGTGCTAAACGCCGCGCTCTCTTCTTACCGGGACGAGTGAAATGTGAACGAACTCCTCGATTGGGAATCAAACCCACCCCCACCCCCACTCCCACTGCACCAGTACCTACATATTTCAACATAGATATAGGAAGTTTATTTTTCACACAGCTTTGTAATTAAATGAACCCGCGACCTTGCGAGATAAAGTCATAATTAATTGTAAAATATGATGTTTACATAACATTTGACGAGTGCATTTTGTATTGAAATCATAATTTTATACATATAGAGAATAAACTCGGGTGAAGTCTTCTTTCACATTTAACATCACCCCGTATACGTATACCGTATATAGCAGGGTATGTAGTACTTCTAGTGTAGTGACACTATTTGTCACTCTCCGCCCTACTTTCTAGATATTTTGTAAGGAATAATTAAAACGTATATATTTATATTTTTGACATTAGCGTTTTTTTTTTAATCTGTAGAAAAAGATAAAAAAAAAATGAAGTCAGATTTTATTCCAACAATAGATTCGCTCTAATTACTAAAATAAACTCAACTTAAGGTTGCGAAAAAAAATTAAAGTTTTTTTTTTTTTTTAATTTTCCCACGAACGAAGTTAATGTGATTTTTTTTATTGTTCATTATTTTGTATGAGAAATGAATTTAACCGACAGTTTGTATGTAAATTTTACATTAATCAAGACGGATGTAGCTTCTATACTTAATTTAAAAATACGTATAAAGAATGATAGAGAAGTTCCATTCAATTGGCAAAGGGTCTAAAGAAGATAGTGTCGTGAGAGCTTTAACATCATATTCTCTCTGCCTTCTCTCTACCATTTATTGATAATATTAATAAGGGCCTTTATTCCGCAGTAAAAATATTTTTAACTTAAATTCTAAACTTATTCAAAAATTAAAGTTTCAAAAATTATCTCGCCTTTTGCCATCTATTGGGTACCATTCGGTTCACTAACTTAACTTTTTTATTTATGAACCGTTTCAAATAAAACAAACACTAAATGCTAAGGGAAGCTTACTAAAATTCAATAACGAAAACTGTACTTAAATCGGTCCAGCTGTTTGTGAGATAAGCGCGAACAAACGCACAAACAGACAGAATGATAAAAAAATCTTCGTTTTCGACTTCTATTGCATTAATAAATGCCCCTAATAATAGACCGATCAGTATATAAATATATATATATATATATATATATATATATATATATATATATATATATATATATATATATATATATATATATATATATATATATATATATATATATATATATATATATATATATATATAAAACTTGTAACTATATAAGAAGCCCTCAAATTATTAAGCAATATAATCAAAAAAAATAAAATTTTGAAGGCATTTGACAATAATATACGATGTGTTTGGAAAGGCGCGGGCCACGAGTTCAACTCCCAGGTCGTGACATGGTGTTGCGAAACCAATATTATGTTCTAGTTATTTCTAGGTCACCTATCGAAATATCTAGTGATTAATTTAGGTTAGAGGCCGTAGTGGCGAAGAGGCACAGTGTCTGCCTGTCGCTACGGTTTGTGGGTTCGATTCCCGTGAGGGGGGAAATTATTTACATTCTCTTCGCTCTGGTAGCGGAGTTTCCGAGTGGAGTTTCAGCCACTCAACACGCAATGCCTTGACAGGCGGAAAGCGGAGAACGGAGTGTCTTAACACTAAGTTCCTTAAGCCTACGGCGGGATTGCGGGATACAGCGTGAAACAAAAAACGTCATAAAACAAAAATTACATAAAGTGAAAAAAAAAAATCACATCATACGTAGTACCAAAATTAATATACCATTAATAATGCAAATTTAAAATCTCTATTAAATTAGAAAAGTGTAAAAGACTTTATTGTATAGCCCATGTATAGAAGGCTATAGGCTATAGGCTATACTACGTCACGTGAATGGTTCCTATATAGCCCACTGTACCTGCTGAATGAGTCATGAGTCTTCACGCTCTATCCCGCATACTCCGTTCCCAACTTTCTACTTAATTTTGTGACATTGCGTGTTAAGTGGCGGAACTCAACGCCGCGCTTCATCTTCTTACCAGAGCAAGAACTAAAGAACTAAATGTCTCCAAATGGGAATCGAACCCCACAACTGTCCCACTAGCAATCGAGACAGCTATTAAATCAAAAACGCTCAGTTCAGCTTCCCAAACATACCGTCTCTTCATACCCTCTATGGGAATCGAACCGCCTTCTATCGTACCCCAACTATAAGAAGATAGTATTAATATGAATTTGAGATGCAAGCAAACGACCTCGCGCACCATATTTGTTATATATATTTAAATATTACATTAATATAATTTTACAATAATTTTGAAATTTAGATCATTTTCTTCTATAAATATCTGTCTCAAGGTGAGCGAGTTTTAGTTTAGATTTATTGAAATTTCTTTAAGTAATATTTTAAGTGATACCGTTCTGTCCCAGTGGAGCCGTTGACTGTGGGTGGGGTTCGATTCTCGTTTGAGGCTAATATTTTCGTCTCCCCTTGTAAAATTAGTTACACCACTCAATAGGTAATCTTGTGGCTGGAAGCGGAGAACGGAGTAATTTAACTCTAAGATCTCTCTGCTTTACCACAGCTTATATATATATATATATATATATATATATATATATATATATATATATATATATATATATATATATAATATATATATATATATATATATATATATATATATATATATATATATATAAACAGAGTGTTAACTAACCTAACCTCTGCCTTACCTGCTATATGCGGGATACAGCGTGAAGCTAAACTAAACTAAACACACCAGTGGCGAAGTGTCCATATAACACGATTCCCATCGGCTTACCTTTGTAAATCATATAAATTCTAAATAACAACCAATTATTAACAAAAAATAATCCATACTATAGTTTAGAGCAATTTAATTACATACAGAAAATAAAACTTAAGCAGCTTTAATAAAAAAAATGATTTTAATTTTTTTTTTCGACACCGGCTTTCCTTAAGCTGCACTCTTCGCCACTGGAACATATATAACTTGTTACAAGCTCTTACAAAGCGATGATGCAAATTACAAGTTAGAGGCCATACAGCCTTTGGAAATCGAAAAAAAAAAAATGCGTAAATTATACAATATATGTGAAATTACATACAAATTGATTTATCGTGTTGTATAATATGTATATAGAGACTAGATGCTGGCTTGGACAGTATTCGTTTGACGACGGTCGTAGGTTCGGTGTGTGTTTGGTGGATTTTTTTTTCTTATTATTCTTAATTATTCGCGGCGTTCAGTTCCGCCAGATAAAAGACGATGTCTCAAATCTTGGTGTAAAGTACGATATGTATATATATATATATATATATATATATATATATATATATATATATATATATATATATATATATATATATATATGTGTGTGTGTGTGTATATTTGACACATCAATCAAGTAATTTCTTAGAAAAAAACCTCCATAACAATCATGCATTATGCATAATAACAAAATAAAAATTGCTTCACCGGCATTCGAATCTGGTAACACCGACCTGAGGTCGTGTGTCAAGGTCGTTTCACATATAAACATCGTAGACCATTTAACATCATTTATTTTTTTACCAAAACATTAATTATATTTATTTTTTTATATCCTATATAAATTCTCACGGTACTATTAGCGCAATGACTGACTGACTGACTGACTAACTGACTGACTGACTGACTGACTGACTGATAGTTATTAAACGATTTCCCTTTTTTGAAATTATTATTTCCCTTTTAATACTTTATGTATATAAATCTATTATTGTTCCACTTTATGTATATAAATTGAACGGAGAGCGGAGAGCGGAGTGTTTTGACACTAGAGTCCTTTTGGCTATCCTGCTATATGCGGGATACAGCGTGAGAGTAAAAAGATATTGTGTAAAATAGCTTCGCTAATTACTATTCGAAATAACTAAGAACTATATATGACATAATATATTTAAATTCCAATTATTATGCGATCGACTTACATGATATAGCCTATATAGCCTATACAATACAAAATAGCCTATAGCCTTCCTACACAAATGGGCTATGCAATACAAAAATAACAATTCCAATTGCACCAGTAGTTACTGAGACTCTATAATATTAGTATATACCTATACATAAATAGAAAAACCAAAATTCCCATAAGTAAGAATCGAACCCGTAACCCTTTTTGAAATGACTAACTAACTAATTAACTAACGTCAAAGCAAGAACATATAACATCTGACTCTGAAAGGTAAAATGACCTTATGCTATTACTCAAACTTCCATACTATTATCGCCACTGAAGACCTAATGTCTCGTCCATTGGGAAAGAGAGCGGAGAGACTTAACACTAAGTGCCCTCTGTCTATGCCACTACTATTCTTACATAAAGAATTTTTTTTCTTTGCAATAATCTTTTGTAACAATCTCCCCACAGAGATGCTAACAACGTAATAAGTTGTAAAGCATATGAGAATTTCGACGCAGCGTGAGGATCAACGTATGGCATAGTGGTCAGAGCGCTTGGACGGTTTCCCTGAGGCGCGGGTTCGAATCCCGCTTTTTTTTAAGTATTATCTCTATACTTAGTGTGGATTAACAGTTTAAAAATCATCAAAATATGCTATTTCTTTATTATTTTTAGATTGTCAATGTGTCTAAACACTCTGGTTTTAATTATAAGCCAATTAAGGGCATCGTATTGGAATTATGGATTCTAGTGCGTTCCATTGTAAATAGATTTTCTTTTTCAATATATATGTGTGGACAGTATCTGTCTGTGTACATACTGGTTGTGAGTTCAATTCCCACTCGGGGGAAGTGATCATTGTTCTTTGCCTGATATAAAAAATCAAAACGCGGCGTTGAATTACGATAATCCACACATAATGTCTTTCGATTAAGTATATTAAAAAAAAACAGATTCTCGAAACGAATTTGTCTATTTGTCTATAAGAATAGTAAAAAAAAACAGAAACGAATTTGTCTATTTGTCTATAAGAATAGTAAAAAAAAAAAAATATTACATAATAATAATTCATTAAAAAGAGAGAGACAAGACACTAATCACTATACATCTCTAAACTGTTCACTTTGAGCAAATCTATTCAAGAAACCAAGTATTGAATAGACGTCAAGGCTTTTGAAAGTGATGACATAAAGTGCATGGAATGATGTAGGCGGGGTCGTTTGGGAAATTCTGTTTAGCGTTCATATGTTCATTTGATTTTAGAGGTATACCTATTGTGCCTCCATTTTGTAGTCTCTGGTATAGAGTAGAGATGGTAGAGAGTTCTTTTTGTTTTTTTTTTTTCCAATAGTCCATTTAAAATGTAGACTATAGTTTCCATATAGGGTGTAGGAACAATCTGGAAACATTTTTCTCTATATATTCCGTCACGTAAAATATAATTTAAATCACATAATTGTACAGGCGTAAAGGGCATATGTATACTTACATATAAATTGTAAATCGAACCTTGGTCCTTCCCACGCGCAGGTGTGATTCATAGTAACTGGCAACCCTGTAATAAGTAAATTCAATACCATCTGTCATATAAATCTCAGACGCCATTGTGATGTGGAAATGTATATAAGGAGGTTTAGCTTCACCCTGTATCACGCTACAGCGGGAGGCAGAGGATTAGTGTTGAGACACTCCGTTCCTCTATCTTCCCTCCAGTAGCTCAGTGGGAATGGAACCCACTATCGTGTCTTCAGTCAGAGTTTGAGCTGAAGAGGGAGAAATACTAGTGTCATTTTATAGAGCCAGTGAGTGAATAGTGTTGGCTTTCTCTATTCTCTATCTGCAAAAATATAAGTAAATGGTATACGTTCTTGTGAAAACGATCACTTTTTGTACGTATATTTTTATTATTTTTTTGCAATGGCGACAGGACGGGATTGAACAGGTGCAGGTTCGAATCCCGCTAGAGCAATATTTTCATATGAAATATATCGACTTGTTCTTGTTTACAAGTCACCGTTAAATTTTATCCTTCAGATATTTATTCTAACAATATAGTTTAACCTTATGCTATGATAACAGTATGTATGTGTGTTTATTTTGACAGGTACATTTCAATGTTAGATCCTTTGTGATAAGTTCCGTATATATATATATATATATATATATATATATATATATATATAATATATATATATATATATATATATATATTATATATATATATATATATATATATATATATATATGTGTATATATATATGTATATAATATATATATATATATATATATATATATATATATATATATATATATATATATATATATATATATATATATATATACATTTCCACTTTTTTATTAAAAAAAAAACGACCTGTATACGTATATAGAATGTGTAGTAAATTGAATGGGTTTGTCAGTGTCTTAATTATGAAGATTTACATATTTTTTAATAGACATATTTAAAAAAAATTACAATTACTGAGTGTTAAATTTCTCCGTTAATGTAACATGGAGAATTGTAAGTTTCCTTTCTCTCTTCTTTTTCCTAACCGAAATCTTAAAAATAAAAATTTAAAAAACGAGCGTACAACCCTCATGTCTAGCTAATAAAGCTATAATATATAGATATATCATATATAAAAAAGAACTTTTTTTTTTTAAATTACCAATCTCACATGATTTAGCCACCCATCCATTTATAGACACCGGTTAACGCCGCTTAACCAAATACACGCTACTTTTAATCATTTACACACCCACTGTATAACACAAAACGTATATTTATCTTCATACATACCTTATACGGAGTGTTCAAAAATGATCTAATCACTAATTTATTACGTTACATCATCGTATTGCAATTGGGATGTGTTAGTTAGTTTCTTATTCGTTTAAAAACAAATAAAAAAAAAATAAAAAAAATATATATATATATATATATATATATATATATATATATATATATATATATATATATATATATATATATATATATATATATATATTATATATATATATATATATATATATTTAGATTTTGTTATATAAGAAGATAACTTAATATGGCTTGAAAGTGAAAATCAGATCACAGCTTCTGAACAGTCGTAAAAATTCTATATTTGTCTATTACCAAATATTTTTTTTAATAGAAAACGGCTTGCGATATAATACGTAATCTTCTATATTATGGCTGAGTGGCACAGTAAACGGATGCGGATCCCATTGTACTGGGGAAGGCGGAGAGTGGAATGTCTTAGCACTAGGTTACATGCCTACCCCGCTATTGCTGATAGAACAAAAAAAAATCACATATAGAAAAGGCAATTATGGCACTGTATTCTCCACTTTCCACCTACTATAAAAACACTCCATGAACAGGAAGCCATGTTTTTTTTAATAAGATATGTAGAGATAGATTAGCTTCCATGGCAGCCGTGTGCGGGATACAGGATCCCGCACACGGCATTGTAGGCAGAGTGAACCGTAGGAACCTAGTGTTAAGACACTCCTATAATAATTATGACATCAAGTAATAAACTAGTATATATTTGAGATGCCCATAGAGGAGGCCTACGATTTTAATCACGCCTATCCTTTTAAGGCGATCGCATCTAATATGGCCAAGTCGTTATTTATATGATAGTCATTGCTCTGTGGGGTATCCAGTCTAGACCTAGCTAGTCGAAAATTAGGAGGTTAGGAGGAGGATGATACAGGGTGTTAAAATAACTTATAATACAAAAAAAAATGTATAATTTACTTCCTTTATAATGTATATCTTAATAAATAATTATTATTACTCGGGAGGAGGCCACAGTTCTAAATATATTGTAAATTTACATTAAAAAGAGCAACTGTTGAGTTTCTCGCCAGCTCTTCTCAGCAGAACTGTCCTCCGAGCTGGTGGTAGCTTCTAGTGGGACTGACAATACTGACACTTATGTTAATTGACGATTTGAAAGTACTTGTAATAACCTATTTGAATAAAGAATATTTTGATTTTGATAAGTAAATATCAAGTTTATACATAAAAATAATATTACAAGAAATTGAAGCTGTTACCGCCATCACTGTACCCGCTAGCTGTGTACTGAATGGGTCAAACGTCAGCGTCCAATGTCATAAATTATTATTAATGAAGCGTTTTCGGCGGAAATTATTAATAAGAGGTCGAAGATCAATAACAAACGTACATATATATGTCAATAGTTATAAGAATTTAAGCAACGTTTTTTTTAAGTGCCAATTTAAATGAAAGTACTCCATTTTCGCCTCTATCGCTTAGGGAATAAGGACTACGGATTGTTCTCACTTTGTTTTATTAATATACGCCCTTGAACTATTCTTTGGTATTTTTCAATGATAGTACTAAAAAAAAATCTTGACGAGTTCTTTAAAGTAAAATTTTGTTTGCATGGTTTTTTTTTTTTGGTTAGCACTTCAATTGGGGTTCCGTGGGCTTGTTGAAAATATTTTAAAATTAAAAAGTACATAATAAATAATATTGTTTGTGTTGTTTCAGATATAAAAATGAAGCCACTACTCAAGACAGTGGTGGCGATAAGCTTGCTATTAGCAGTGCACGCTCTCCCAGAAAACATTGAAGATGTTAAAGAACTACCCCAATCGAAGGAACCAATAGTCGAAGCAGAAGAGTCAGAACCTCAAGCGAGGGTAGAACGCTGTACTACCTGCACATCACTAAATATCAAATTGAAATCACCAAAAGAAGTCTTTGCAGCTCTCAAATCATTACCAGGAGCTGAAGTCCACACACAGCAGTCTTTCCAGGGTTGCTCCTCTGAAAAAGGATGCGCTGGACTTAAAACTAAAGATGGGAAAGTAGTCGAACGATTTGGTAATGTTGACGCTTTTAATGCAGCCGCAGCTGCTGATGTCAACAACGAATTTAACTTCAAAGCCGCTGGTTTCGGTAACAATGTATTCGAAGGTCTAGATAACCCACCATTCTGGTGGATGAACCAAGATTCTCCTTTCAAAGCTGGTGGTGCCAGTGGTAGCTTCGAAAAATACAGCAAGTCTTCAAGTTCCAGCTTTTCTGGTGGCAGTGCCGCTGGAGTAGCCGGTGGACTAGCTGGTGCCTTGAATCTGGGTGCCAACCCATTCCTAAATGGTGATTTCTCTAAATTAGCCACTGATATTAAACCAGCATACCAATCCTCCTCAGCATTTGAATCATCCTCATACAGCGCATCGAATAACGGAGAAGTTGATTTATCCAAAAATCCATTCCTCAATGGCGGATTCAAAGCTGGTCAAGGATTCCAAAGTGCTTTTGAGGTTAATGGAGGAGCACAAAAGTATGGAGCTAGTGCCGCTGCACAGAATTTCGGGGCTGGAGGGGCATTCGTATCAGGAAACAAGGCAGCCAATGGATACGTGGGCTCGTCTCCCTCTCCTTTCGGACCAGTTGGAGTTGGAGCTAACGTGAACTTGATCCAAAATGAAAAGGCAGACTTTGACTTCCAACAACAACAGACTCAACAGAATATCGATGACATTTTCCAAAGTTCTGGAAACTTCGGTGTAGATGCTTCTGCTGGCGACTTGGAGCAGACCTGTGCTGCTGATGGATATTCCTGTGTCCTGAAATCCCTGTGCAACAATGGCGTTGCCTTCGTGCAAGTAAAAGCTCAGGTTAGTACACATTTTACCCATTTTCACATTTCCAATTTTTGTTATACTTTCAACAAGTTCAATGAAAGTTATAAAATATACAGAATACATCACAAAATCTAACTTTAAATATTTTATGGATTATTTTGTCCAAATTTACATTTTCAATATCAGTTTTTTTTTAAAATGCAATTCGCAATTTTATCATAAATCGTGATAGCCTTTAGGGTTTGAGTTCCATAGTTTATGACCTTCGATTACGCGATACAAAACACGCCAATTGTGCTGGTGACATAACTGTTCTTTACATTGTTATTATCGTGATATTTGTAGGCTGAGTCATAGCGTCCTTTGCGTGTTACATAAAAAATCGATTTCCTATCGATTTTCAAAAATAATTTTTGATTAAAGTGTTGTAAGATGACCGACGAGTAGATTACTATAGAAACGCTTGGAAAATTGACAAGTGTTGCGATATAAAAAAAAAACACATACATAAAAATAATTTATATATATATATATATATATATATATATATATATATATATATATATATATATATAATATATATATATATATATATATATATATATATATATATATATATATATATATATATATGTACTTTATAAAATGGGTTTAAAAACTAAAAATAATACCGCTGTAAGTTGAACAATCCTCGCTATGATAAGACCCATTGTATCGGATGAGAGCGGAAAGTAGAGAATGGAGGCTTAATATCTCTCTCTCTATATATATATATAAATACATATCCGACAAAAAAAATTACATCGATTAATACATAGAAGCTGTTAAGGATAATAAAAATTAACCTACGGAGATATTTTACTGACGCTTCTTAGATATTGAAGAGCTCTAACCGATGACATCCGGTTCATTCTTATACGGATGTAAAAATAATGATTGTTCAATTATACAGGGTGTTTATATAAAGAATTCTAGTTATAATTTAAATAATATTTAGAAAATATAGCTTATTAGCTTATTTACTAGAACGCTTGAACAGTATCAATAGGACCCAGGTTCAGATCCTGGTTTTTTTTTCTAAATACATATATTCAGTACTAATCAGTCGCTTTGTTATGAGATTAGAAGAATTATTATATTTAAAAAAAAACACTTCCTTAACCTTCCTTGAGGTGTAACAAAAGATACGTTTTTTAATAATATGCAAAAGGTCAGTCAGTCATTTATGTGTGTTTATATAATTTATTTTTGTATTTGCATCTGTATTTGTATTTGTATGGGTAATGTTAAGGTCGGAACCAATTTATTTGTTGATTATAATAGACTATGATTGATTGTTATAAAGCCTAATGTTTAGATACATATATATATATATATATATATATATATATATATATATATATATATATATATATATATATATATATATATATATATATATATATATATATATATATATATATATATATATATATATATATATATATATATATATATATATATATAAAGATATTTTCTTTTTTTTTAATTTTAAAAGATGGTTCAATGGTACATATAGACTGTAAACAAGTGGTAGTAGAGTTCGATCTCGCTCTCTTAAGTCATAGCGCGGCGTTCAGTTACGCCACCTAAGTAACTGTGTTACGAATATAAGATAAAAATTAAGCAAGAAAGATAGATTAAAGCAATAATTTATTTAACCAGATTTTATATGCGGAATAAAGTGTACATACTGACACTTTCACTGACAAAACTGACTTTGTGTGAAAAAAGTGTCAATAGAAATATTTAGTACAAATATAATACAATTAACTTTTCCATATTCAGTCAAGCCAGGCTATTACAAGCATTTTACAATGGAATAGAACAAATAACGTGAAATTCAGCTTTCAGCTATATCCCTGGCGGGGTCCTGATATACCTCTTGCGCCTCGTCCACTGTCATTAGCCTCTTCATAACATGACCTCCGGGGGGTCACTTCGACACTGTATCCTATGGTCAACCGAGTCTTCCCCTACCTCTCTTACCACTGACCTGACTCTTGCTTCATAGGAATAAAATGTAAAGCCAATAATAAAATTTTCCGATTTATCTCATCGACATATTTCCAAATTTATCCCGTATATAGTGGAAACCCACTGAAAAGTGGCAGAAAAAAACATAGTGTCAAGACTCTCCGTTTTAAACAAGTCAAATTTGACTTTCTGGTTACATAGTAATAATATATGTAACGAACAAATGGACATATATATGTATGTATGTACTCAAATGTCAAGGCCACTGAGCAGGATCTCGCCTTAGAAATGATTATTGGTAGAAATTACTTTTTTTTCGCTTGGTTTTTTTTTTGTTAGAATTATTCAAATGTCAGCCACTTCGGTCTGTCTAGATTACTTTTTTAACTTTTTGTTTCTTTACTAAAAAAAAGGTATTGCGAATCACGTTTTGTTTTTTTATAGAAGAAATTTGTATTTCAGTAATAGCCTCACCCTGTATACCGCGTATAGCAGGTTAGGATGCTTTCCCATTTTTCGTGCAATTACATATTGAGTGGCGGAACTCAACGCTGTGCTTTTTTTTTAACTTTCGCGATATTCCACAATTATTTTACATATATTAAAAATTACATTTACCATATTATTTATTCATATAGACTTTTGGATACATGTTTCAATTGTCATATGAAGAACATATCACCTTACACCATACACCAGCTCTGAAGGCAGTTCAGCTGAGAAGAGCTCTCAAGCTCAGGAGCTCTTTTAAAATATCATCAGACATTCAAATGACATATATATATATATATATATATATATATATATATATATATAATATATATATATATAGATATATATATATATATAATATATATATATATATATATATATATATATATATATATATATATATATTATATTATATATAATATATTATATATATATATATATATATATATATATATAGATATATATATATATATATATATTATATATATATATATATATATATACATATTTTCATTATTTAAAAGATTCTTAGTACAAAGTTTATAAGGCTTTATTCCATAATATAATTTTTGAAATGTCTATAAATGGACAGATAATAATTATAATAATTGACAAATACGTCAGTCAGTCAGTTTCATATATATAAGCTGGAACCGAAAGCGTAGAGCGTAGTGTCTTAACACTATGCTGCCTCCATATAAGGGCATTGTATACAGCGTGTTCAAAAAAAAGCACAAAAAATATTATAAAGCTATTTCAATGAAAGTCCGCATTTTTCATATTGTTTTCGGCATTCTCGCTTACTTACGGAACAGGTTTTAGCATCTTGAGGTCACTTACGCAATAGCACAAGTATATGGGCGGGTATTTAAAATGGTATGACGACACCGCGCCGCTGCTGTGGCGCTCGCTGGTGACGGTGCGATCGTGGTGGGTTCGATTCCCATACGAGCTTTGAAGGTAACTCCTTTAACGGATTGGTCGCTTGAAGTTTTGTATGGTATATATCAAAATATACAAGTTAAAGCGATACTAAAGTTTTATTATTATAAAGATTTAATTCTAATCCTATAGGAATATTTCTTAATTGTATTATCAATTGAGATAGAGTTTAGGGATTTTTTTTTATTGTTTCTTATATGCTATCTCTACAATTGTCGTCGTAACTTTAATGACAAATAACACACTAGAATTTAATCTATTGAAAGAGAAATAGAAATATATATATATATATATATATATATATATATATATATATATATATATATATATATATATATATATATATATATATATATATATATATATATAGGGGGGTTAAGAGGGAATTCCTCGAAATTCCAACGGGATGGAGAAAAAAATGCGTAAATAAATGAGGATAGAAACTCGCTACCTTTGAAAGAGCTTACATTTGTAATAGAGTGACGTCACACACACACACACACACACACACACATAGCTAAGTATTTAAATTTATTATGTTAATATATTAGTATTGAGAAATGCAAAGAGAACATTTAATATGGAATGTACAGTTGGCATGCCAAATAAATTTTTTTAGAATTTTATATTTTTTTTACGTTTTCTCTATTTATGAAGGATGAATGATAGTAGTGATTGATCACTATGTGTTTACTACTTCTATGGTGAAACATCAACACAACAACAACTGTAAACGCGACGGTTGTCAGTTCGATTCCCAGTCGGGGAGAGTCTTAACACTTGTCTGTGTGTGTCTGAGTGTCTTAACACTTAACCCCTCTTAGGCCGATTTAAGCGGGATACTATTAACATTCATTAAAAAAATTAAAAAACAAAAAAATCAACATGATTTAATATAAAAAAATCGTGTTAAATACAGCACCTCTTTTGTTTTTCATCGGTTTAATAAAAAAAACCAATAATACCATTTAATGTATATATATAAAAACCTATACGACAAATCGATACCCACAAGCGTAATACGTAATTAAAAAAAAAAAACAATACACAATAGTTTTCTCACGAGTAATAAAGTCTTATTATGGGAGTACAATTTTTTGTTATAAAATTTTAATTGTCCGCGAGAACTATAACAAGTTGTTGATGAGTTTTTGTCCTAGCTTCACGCTCTATCCCGCATATAGCGGGATAGCGGAGAACGTAGTGTTGACACACTCTTTAACGCTTATACTAAAGCGGATATATATATATATATATATATATATATATATATATATATATATATATATATATAATATATATATATATATATATATATATATATATATATATATATATATATATATATATATATATATATATATATATATATATATATATATATATATATATATAAGATTTGCATAGCATTACGTTATGTCAGATTTTTATCACCAACAGTAGCTTAGTTCATACATGAAGTGGTTCGTTTTGATCTTTAATAAGAAAATTTAACCGACTTTGAAAGGATGATTATTAATCTATGAGTTCTTGTTTTTTGTATAGAAAAAAAACTAAAAAACACTAAGAATATATGAATAGAGGTTGCTTCAAAATATATATATATATATATATATATATATATATATATATATATATATATATATATATATATATATATATATTAAGTGAATTGATTCGAACCTACGATTATTTATGAGAACATTTGTTAACTATTTAACAAGTTGATCTTTCACCTCTTATTATAATAATACAAGGTTTAACAGTAATTTACTATACCGTTGACATATGTTATACATGGTGTTTGAAAATGTAAGAATGTTTTATATCAAACCACCTAATGGCATAGTGGTTAATACATATAGGACCTTTTGTAGATAATTAATTTAATATGTTTATTATTGTTTAAATCTAGCTTAGTTTATACTGAGAAAAGGAAAATATTTAAAAAAAAGTATTATTTTTTTTATCTTAGCGAGATTTGAACCCACACCATTCTTGGTTTGAAGTTTGAGTTTTGATGTAGATGTTTTACAAGAGGCCAGGGTTCGAATCCTTAGATTGGAATTAAATTTAAAAAAAATGTTTACTATCCGTATATAATATCTAAATGGGAAAAAAACGGGTTAAAGTGTCTTAACGCTGCTTTCCCTCTGCCTATCCTGCTATACAGCGGGATACAGCGTGAAACTAAGAAAAAACCGTTTACCAACGCGAAAGCCCACATATTATAATCTATAGTCTATAATCTATAGTCTATAGTCTAGAGGGGTCTATAGTCGGGGAACACTAGTATGTATATATATTATATACCAATGTAAGGAATGTACCAATTTATATACACATTAAACTTTAATGTCATTTAGCAAGATTTAACTACAGTTAAATATAAATCACTAAATGTCATTCGTTCAATTTCAAAATATTACCACATTTGTTTTATCTGTCCGTTTAAATTTTATATATAGTGTTTTGTAATATCTCGCTGTATATACAGTTTTGAGAGTTCTGACTGACTTAGCGCTAGTTTTTGGTTCGAATCCCGTTAGAGGGAACATGTTATTGTGACTTCTCCACACTGGTATGATAAGGCTGCAGCTCGAGCTGGATGCGGAATGTCTCAAGAGGAACATTTGTATTTAAATTAACTTTAAAAAAAATATTTAAAAAAAATATATGGCTTTATATGGGCGATAAGGTATAGGGTAGGGTGCTTGTCAGCTGCCTTGGTGGAAATCAGTTGCTAAATTTGCTCTACATTGAGCTACATCCAGACTTTAAATGCGAAGGTGGATTCCCTTTTCTATATATATATATATATATATATATATATATATATATATATATATATATATATATATATATATATATATATATATATATATATATATATATATATATATTGCGTGAAGTATAGCGGAACTCATCAGGAATCATAAAAACATTGTCTCAAATGGGAATCGAACCTGCACAGTCTAAAGGACTCGGCTGACCCCACGTTACGTTAGTATGCATATTTGGACATAGATTAATCACCAAAAGGTTACTCAACGGCCGTCCGCCGTGTCACTTAAATAATCGAACCTGTGACCCCTATAGTCATTTATAAACGTTACGCAGTGCACTGTCATAGTGAACTATGATATTCTGACATAATGTTAAGGATAGAGAATATTTGTTAATAGCTTCACGCTGTATCCCGCATATAGCGGGTTAGGCAGGCCTAGTGTTAGCTTTGCGTGTTGAGTGGCGGATGTTTTCGAGTGGGAATCGAACCCACGACTGTCGCGTTTACAGGCAAACGCTGTGCCTAGTGTTAAGACACTTTCTTCTCCATTCACAGGAAGGGATATATGTAGTTACGATTTTTGCTCCAGAATTTTTAATTTAAAAATTAAACGGGATACGAAGCCGCGCCTCTACCACCTACCTAGCGCTTTGTATCAATACAAATTTTAAATATATATATATATATATATATATATATATATATATATATATATATATATATATATATATATATATATATATATATATATTATATATATATATATATATATATATATATATATATATATATATATATATATATATATATATATATAGATATATATATATATATATATATATATATATATATATATATATAGTGCTGTCAGTTTCTTTAAACACTATGGTGAGAGCTCCAAATTCTTTTAATATTTACATCTTACCTTACTTCATTGGGGCCTCCACATCTAGGGGGCCTATACCCAGGGGGCACATGTTTAGAGGGCCTTAGTGGGGCCCCCTACAACTAGAGAAAGTGCCCAAGCCCCAAGAGTCCAAATATGGCACCACCTATACAACTTCACGAAATTCCCCCATACAATACAATATACTTAATTGTACTTAATGAAGTGTATTGTAAATAACGAAGCGTGATATTAACGTAGGCTTTCTAATAATATTGGTCAAGTGCGAGCCGCTCTCGCGCACCGAGGGTTCCGTACCAATGTAACATATGAAAGTTGATGATATTAAATCTATATAGGCATTATTTTTGTATGATATTAACTAAATAATAGATACGTATATGTTTGTAATGTTTCGGCTTCATTTTTAATGTAGCTCTAGATTATGATAACGCTCGTATCCTTTAATTCTGGTAACTAAGAAGTCTGTTTTTTTATGTTCCGATGGAGTAAAGACCTGGATGTAGACCTGACATATCCTGAGAAAAATGATCGTGACAGACGGACAGATAGACAGACAGACAACAAACTGATCTACTGATCCTATAGGGCTTCCGTTATTGCTTCTGTCTATCCTGCAAAATGCGGGATAGGGCTAAAGGTGAAGCTAAAGAAAAATCTACAAAGCAAAATCAGGGCGAGAACTGGTCCCACAGAAACCTTTGTACAATTAACCAACATACGCTCATAAAAGAGTGTGTGTAATAAAAATATATGCCAAATGGTTTCTTCATGTCGATAATCAAAAAACGACTCTATTTCTTTATATTAAGCTGAAATTTCTGTTTGGTTCGCCGCGCTAACCTCAGGAACTGTTGGATAACAATAAAAAAAAATTAATAGTCCATTTATCGGGGTAGGCTATAGACTATATCACGTTTTTTGAATATATAAGCTAATATATTATAAAGGCAACAAAGTTCGCAACTTAATCGTCTACAAGTTTAAATGAGGAAGAATTGTAAGGAGTTAATTAATAACTTTTCTGTCTGCCTTCTTGCATAGCCTCCTGAGCCGGTGATAGCTTCCTCTAGGACTGTTCCTATTAATTTAGTGTATTACGTAACTCTTCAAATATACTTGTATAATAGCCTAATTAAATTATATCTATTTTGATTATAGGCTGTAAATTATAGACTATAAAAAATAATCAACTCACTGAGAGTTTTATTAAATAAACATTTGTATTTATTATACAAGAGCAAGTGGATTCAATGGAGTTCAAACTGAGGAATGCACGCATGCATAGTAATACAAGCTAAGCATAATTTGCAATTCCTAGCACATTTTATAGCAAGACGCTTATTGAATTTCCTTAATACATTATGATCAAATTACAACTAATTGATAATAATCGTAAAAGATTAAAAATATCGATTCCAGTGACCATTGAGATGAACGGTACATCACTATTGAGAACAAAAACATCTGTTTTTTTTTTTTTTGTAAATATATATCTAATAATAGATTTGTCTTTGTTATAGAAACAATACTGCAACGTACGCACTGAAATCTGCTGCAGAATAGAAGTAGCTCTCGCCAGCAGCCAGGGCTCCTTCTCAAACCAAGGCTCTATATCCGGCCAAGCTGGATACGGAGTAGCTTCCTCATTCGGCAAAGGAGCTTATGGATCAACTGCCTCTATCGGTTCTGGAGTAGGAGCTGTAAGCAGAGGCTCAGTTGGTTATGGATCCGGCTCCACCCTCGCCCCAACAACCTCGAAGTTCAATGTCAATGGATTCAAACCAGCAGGAACTAATTTCATTGGAACTGACGCTGTTTCAGCTGGCAGCGAAGTAGCTGGCGTATACCGACCTGGTGCTATTGGGTCCAACCTGAAACCTGGTATTCCTTACCTTCCCCCCGTTGACAATTCCAATAGTGGTACTAATGTTGTAAGCTCTACAGCTTTCCCTACTCCCACTTTTGTAACTTCGCCAAGACCTATTATCACTACAGGCAGACCTACCTACTTGCCTCCTGTATCCTCTACATCAGCTCCAGGGTATCTCCCACCTGTCGGAGAACAGACGATCAATAGAGAAACTATTGTACCGCCAAGTCCAAATTACGAAGAAGGATCCATAATCCTGGATGAGAACAGACCACCAAGAGTCAAGCCTACTCCAATTCCTTTCCCAGTGCCAGTACCAGTGCCAAGTAAGTGTATACAACATTTTGTTACAAAATCATACAAAACCTCATAATATATGATGAAAATTATAAAATATGATCAAAGAAAAATAAAGGACAAATAACTAATTTATTATATCAGTTTTAATCGTTAGTGACCTAAATTTGATAATTCCAAATCTTCGAACAGGCGACATCCCAGCTGGTTGTGCTGCTGCTCTAAAATGCACACCCATCGAGTTCTGTACCGCTGAGGGAGTCATATCGAACACCACCGTCATACTGACCAGAGACCAAGACGCGTATAGAGTACCTCTTACTGTGAGTATTAAGTTTTTGTTTAAAAAAGCTAAAAAATAGTTTTTAAAGTTTAATATAACGACAGAGACAATCGTGCAGTCTACGCGGCCAAAGACGAGGGCAGATCGCTAGTTTTAATATTTATCTGTTTCTAGTTAGGTACCCCAGAAAAAAAATGGAACGTGTAAATTATATATGCAATTAACTTCGTACAAAATGTATGCGTACGACCGCAAATATAAGTTTGTCAAGTTATACTTCCATTTCACTTACAATTGTTAAATTGATACGGAACACTCAGCACGCGAGTCCAACTCGCATTTAGCCCATTTTATATATAAAATTATATACAAAAATTACCAGTACTCAGATCTAGGTTACTTGTTCTTTGGCCTAATGTCATTTACGTCTAGAATACAGATGATCTACTTAAACAAGTTTACATCCCGCCTTAGTAACGAAAAAGGTCAAAGTGTTTAAGCTTATAACTTTTTTATTGTTTCCTCTGGCTTTTAGCATTTATCATAAAAGGAAGTCCTTTAAGAAATTATTATGTAAATATTGAAATCTGCCTTTATATGGGTATTTTAATTGATCTTTTGGTCTACTTTGACATAGATATATGGATAGATGTTATAATTTTATTCGGTTATAATAATATTACTAGAGCATAGAACATGCTGTATATCACTCAACGTAATTGGCTATAATATGGCAATGCCTTCACACTTTTAGCCTCTAGAAGGTGTATTTATGCGCTAGAAATTTTCTTTTTGGAGGCAAACAATTTAAAAAAAAACTCCAGCTCGTCATATATCTTAAGGATCTACACAATTTATTCATAAATAGAAAATAATATATTTCTAATAGCTAGCTTTTTCTCCTAAACATTTGACAACAAGAACAAGCACGTAAATATTTTTTTTTAAATATTCTGAATCTTTAGAATGCAACGATTAACATGATATAGCCCATATCAATCTTTTATAAATGGACTACCTCATACAGTTTTTTTTTCTCATTCCATACCAGTAGTTCCCGAGATAAGCGCAATGAGCCAAACAAACTCCAGCTTGATAAAATTACATATATTCGTAGATTTGCCAAGTAAATAAGACTTTTAGAGCAACATTGAAGTGGTGGTTCTTGTATGGTAATTTCTTATGGTATTTAATAATAATGAACCGGTCTGTTTGTTCAGTGGTCTATGATATCATCGGTACGTGAGGAGGTTCTTCAAAGTGTTGACCGATGGATGAGGTTTATATGCTAATTAAGCATTTATATGCATTTGTATTATTCTGGTAACAAGATAAAGTATAGTAAGTATCTCCAAAAGGTGGAAGTGGGGGAAGGAGTGTCTTAACACTATTTTTTCTACTCGGCTATCTATTTCTACTCAATATTTTTTTTCCCGGCAAAAAAACTTGACACAAGGT
Organism: Dione juno; assembly: GCA_037127375.1. Taxonomy (NCBI): domain Eukaryota; kingdom Metazoa; phylum Arthropoda; class Insecta; order Lepidoptera; family Nymphalidae; genus Dione; species Dione juno. Next base: position 543,832 of record JAXRJS010000106.1, on the reverse strand, counting down.
CCCCCTTTCTTTCCTGCTATATGCGGGATACAGCGTGAAGCTATTTATTTACTTGATATTTTCTAACAATACCACAAATTAAAAGGAGTTCTCTTTCACAGGACTGCAGAGATATTGAAAGTGGTCGTATCGGCAAGTGCTGCCGTGACCCCTTCTATACTGACCCCTGGCCAACGAACCAACTCGGAAAGTGGGTTCCCGGTGTTTTCGGTGGCAACGATGGCAAATACGTACCTGACAGCCGCGTCAGCCCCAACAACATCCAACCAACTGTCACAGCGAGACCTCCAGTCACAGGATCCCTTCTATTGAACAATTTTATGTAAGTTATGTTTCTAAAGGAATTGGGGTATTTTCGGTACTGAATTTCATTTTATGGCAAAGTGGCAAAGTGGCATAGTGTCTCACGTCACGTCTGTGAACACGACGGTGGTGGGTTCGATTTACATGTTCCTTAGTTTGGTAAGAAACAAGTCGTTGAGTTCTGTCACCCAACACGCAATATCCTGGAAGGTGAAAAGCACAAGTTTAAATTTCTTTAAAATTTTCATTAAGAACAAGAGTAACAACATCAAAATAACAACGTTTAGACTTTTTTTTTAACTTTCAAATTTTTTCATAGGTCGACCAAACCGCCTGTTTCTCCATTCAATCCCAACCAAGTTTCTAGATTCCCTTCATCGACTCCCTTCCCTGTGAAGGGTCAGTTCGGTCAAGGAGGAATCGGTCAATATGGCCAAGGAGGCCAAGGGCAATATGGTATCGCTGGACAAGGTGGGTTCATAAATCTTAAATCAATCAACAATACATTACAAAAAAGTATTTTTATATGCAAATTACTTAAAATGCTTATTTTAAGTGCTAAGAATAAACATATCTTATATATATTAGAAAAAAAACAGAATTTTTATTTTTTTAGTAAAACATTTATATATATATATATATATATATATATATATATATATATATATATATATATATATATATATATATATATATATATATATATATATATATATATATATATATATATTATATATATATATATATATATATATATATATATATATATATGTATGGTAAAAGTATATACTTTTACCATTAGAAATAGATAAAACTTCTAATATTTGGACAATTCGATTTAGGATCACAAGTCAACACCGCTATCCAAAAAGGGCAAGGGCAGATTAGGAAGCAAGGTCAAGGTGCGTTTGTGAATCAAGGACAGGGAAGTGTTGTCAGCCAAGGCTTTGGTACCGGCATCCGTCAGGGACAAGGTGTGGGTGTTGTCCAGGGACAAGGTGTACGCCAACAAGGTGGATTCGTATCACAGGGGCAGGGCGCAGTTGTATCCCAGGGAGGAGGACAGTATGGTATTGGAGGACAAGGAGCACTGGGAGTGCAAGGCCAGGTAAGTCACTAAAGTTGCCACGTAATAATTTCACAGTAATTAATATTATTAATAACATTTGTAAAGTAATACAACTAATTTTCAACAGGGATCTCAATTTGGCGTTGGCCAAAAAGTTGGATTCGGTCAAGGACAGGGTGTAGGTGTCATTAATGGTCAGGGAATAGCTGTTCAAAAAGGACAAGGCCAGTTTGTGTCTCAAGGACAAGGAATAGGAGTATCTCAAGGATTTGGATCTGGCGTACGACAAGGACAAGGTGTAGCAGTATCCCAGGGACAAGGACTAGGAGTATCACAAGGATTTGGATCTGGAGTACGACAAGGACAAGGTGTAGCAGTATCCCAGGGTCAAGGAGTAGGAGTTTCACAAGGATTTGGATCTGGGGTCCAACAAGGCTTAGGAGTAGGAGTATCGCAAGGATTTGGACAGGGTGTCAGACAAGGTCAAGGTCAATTTGTGTCTCAAGGACAAGGATTTGGTGTATCTCAAGGCTTCGGTTCTGGTGTAAGACAAGAGCAAGGTATTGGTGTAATCCAAGGCGAAGGGCAATTAGTATCTGAAGGTGAAGGGCTCGGTGTATCACAAGGATTTGGACAAGGAATCAGTCAAGGACAGGGACAGTTCGTATCTCAGGGCCAAGGAGAACTAGTCAGCCAGGGTGAGGGTGCCTACGTATCTCAAGGATTTGGTCAAGGCATTCTCCAAGGTCAAGGACAACTAGTCAGCCAAGGGCAAGGACAGTATGTGACACAGGGACAAGGCAGGAAAGTCATCCAAGGCTTCGGCCAAGCTATACGCCAGGGCAATGGGGTTGGAGTCGAAAATGAATATAGCGAATCAGTCAACAGAGTATTCTTACAACAATACAATGGTGGAGGACAGTGTGGATTACTTAACGTGAGTATGCCATTGCTTTAAACATATATGTACATATATTTAGCAAAGTCGTTAAATAATTATGAAAGTCGGTCAGTCAGACTCTCTTTGATAATTATTTTATAACTATACAGTCTTGAGTACAGTCAGACTGATTTCATATGAAATTTCGTCCACAGTTAATTTATAACTTGTATTGACATATAGGATACTTTTTATCCTGGAAAATGATATTGCATAACAATTGCTTTGAAATTCTTCAAAATATATGCTTTTTATTTCAGTAGTAAGTCCTTAGGTAATACATATTAGTATTGAATGAATAAACGTTTATTAATTTCTAAGTAATTTTTTGGGAGAACGACGTAAATTTAAATGCCAATTTCGTAAACAGCGTCAAAGCGTCTAGCAATAAACGCGACAGTTTAGGTTCAATTCCCACTTAAGGCAAAGTCACAGCCACTCATCACGTAAAATATTTAAAAAAAAATTGGGCGGAATATCTTAGAACTAGATATTTTTGTCTTGAGCTATGTCTTTACCTCGTCGTCAGAACTGCTCTGACGACGACAACGTGGGAAATGCTGGCGTAGAGAGCTTTTAGGGTCTTGATCTTAATAGTCATGACAACTCGTGTGTCAATCCCTAACTTAAGACTATCTGTCTACCCTGCTATATACAGCGTGATACTAAATAAATATATTAAAAAAAACACGCTAAAAAGAATATTAATGAGACAACTTAATAGTTCCATATTTATTAATATATAAGATAATTACATACCGTCTGCAGATCCTTCACCTCTTGTTAATAATATTAAAACTCGATGGAAAAAAAAAATGGCGATACAAATGAGCTATAAATGAGAGATTTTATAAGTAACAGGTTCTGAATGACAAATAGACACTTAGCTATATTTGACTATATCTTGTAAGCACTAAACACCTGCGAATAATAAATATAAATTTTTTATCGTTTTATAGAGGATTTTCAATTTTATTTATATGGAATATACATACATAGCTTCACTAGCTCCCTAGCGAGGTAGTCAGAGAGAACGGAGAGCCAGCTACGGTCCCTGCATACCTCTTTCGCTCGTCACTGTTATTAATAATATGGAAGTGGAATATCGTCTTTTCTCGTATCCATTCCAGAAGTCCCCAAAACTCCTTTAACCTCCTTTAACCCCCTTAGTACTCCCCTACAATCAAGGACCCCTACTAGCGTATTTCCGGCTGTACGCCAGTCAGTAGCTAAATTACAGAATGTTTCAAAGAAAAATTCATACAGTTCATGTAAAGGTTATGAAGCCAAAAAGACCGTGTACTGTCGAAATTTGACCATATCACACATTTTTAGTCTTCACGCTGTATCCCGCATATAGTTGCAAAGTCCAGAGGAAATCTAGCTAGTGTTAAGATATTTCTTTCCGCTTTCCACCTAATTGAACCACCTAAGTGGGACTGGAACCCGCAACCGTCGCGTTTGTGCGTAGACAAACGTAGCCAGCCATATGACAGCTATACGACAACATCAATTAGTCACGGGGGAATTGAACCCGCGACCTCCAGATTCGGTCATATTTATATGAGATTAACACAATTTTGCAATAAATTTTATCATAATATGAATAAATAATTGATTAATATGCATTTTATTATTTGTAAATACGTTTCATACAAATCGGACGTATATTGTATATGTGTGTGTATATGTTTGTTTGTATATATATATATATATATATATATATATATATATATATATATATATATATATATATATATATATATATATATATATATATATATATATATATATATATATATATATATATATATATATATATATATTGTAACGTTATGGCATTATAACGTTGAGAGACAAGAGTATTTATTACTGTATATTGTGATACGGAATTTACTTCCAATCACTCGAACTACAATATTCCAGTTTTAGTAGTGACAAGTCACCAAACTCACTAACTCACTCACTAACTCTGTGAAAAGAAAAAAAATAACTAAATAACGAACATCGCCCGCGAATACACCTAGTATGAAATCGATTACGAAACACAGTTGCATCTATAGATTTAATGATTTTATAATATTTACTTTATTAAAAATCCAAGGCTTTATAGTAATATGACCTTAATTACAGAGAGAGGTCGATTTTGAGAACATCTCTATTTGTAATTAGTGACGTCAAGAATTATTAAAAAAAAAAAAAAGTAGCCTCAAAATTGTCTGTTGGATAATCGGGATAAAAAGTAGCCATCTTGTATCCAACTGTAAGTATAGTATCTTAAGAAGTATCTCAAATATATATATATATATATATATATATATATATATATATATATATATATATATATATATATATATATATATATATATATATATTTTACAAAAAAAATTGATAATTTGTTTGTATGTTTGTAATTACTTTCTTACTATGTTAAATTTAACATATACCTTTTAACATATACTTAAGCTTCACTTAGCTTTTTAACATATACCGGATTATATATAAGGAAGGAGAATCGAGACACCGCGTTTTAATTTGTTTTTAACTAGTACGAAATAATAAATAGATGTCATTCCTCCGAGCGGGAATCGAACCCAAAACTGTCGCGCTTACAATCCAATTCCACTCCACTACGACAGCTAAAAATGATCTTACATTTCATACTTTATACACAGGTATATTATAATTTACATATATACATCAAATTTAGTGGAAATTTCTTGACGCCCTTTATATTTCACTGATATTATACAGTGTGATATTTTATTAATATATAGTATATAAAAACTAAATACAATTATTTACAACTAATTTATTCATTTTCTAATATAAAGCCGATTTACTGTAAACAATGGTCATGGGTTCAATCCCCACTCGGGGGAGCGATTAATATTTATATAATTCTCATCCCTTCTCTTTGCTAGACAAAGCGAGGTGTTAAGTTACACAAGTCAACTGTACACAGAATTGAAAATTGCTTGGAAAGCGGGTAACGGCGTGTTTCAAAACAAGGTCCCCCCTATCCTCCTATATGCGGGATACAGCGTGAGCGTGAAAGCTGCTAATTTAAAAACTTGTACAGTAACTTTACTTTAACTCGCAACTTGTACAAGTAAACAACTTGTATCGTATATCGAATGTGAAGAATGTGCTGGTGGTTGCGTCACGCGAAATGTCATCTGACGAAAGCCTCCGGTTTGAATTTTAAAATACACTCAACACTAGCTTTACGTTTGGATGTATTTAATTATAAAATAAATTTACATTACCAACCTTCAGCAGAGCAGTTTCTAAACTTATAGGGGGTTGGGCAATTCGGTGGAAAGCTGCTGCTTTTATATGGCAAGGTCGTCTCAATTTTTGCAGGTCAATCATTTCTATTACAAGTAAAATAATTTAAAATTTTAACTAAAAATAATTTAAAAAAAAATAGGACTGCAAGTAGATTTACATTTTATCTCTTTGTCGTGGCTGTCCTAAAAAGCTCTAGAATGCCAAATTATAAATTAAATATTAATATTTTTGTCACCCAGGGTCAAAGGCCACTCGGAAACCGCAACGATCTGGAGGCGGACTTCGCCGAGATCCCCTGGCAAGCCATGGTCTTGTTACAGACTAACAGAAGTCTTCTTTGTGGTGGTGTCATCACTAGGCCAGATGTCGTTGTTACATCTGCTGCATGTGTTGAAGGGTAAGAAAAAAAGTGTCTTTATATAGACTGTTTGGTTTTAGATTGGTAAATAGTAAATGTTGACGCCATTGCGGTCTGTACACATTAGTCACAGCTTCGGTTCCTACTGTTTTGCTTAAAATGCATTGGTTTGAAAAGCACCATTAGTCTATAACAAATCCAGTTAAGCTCTATGGAAATGAGCTTTCGAGCTTGCCATTTAAGCATACTACTTCGTCAATAACACAGAAATATGTAAATATGCAAATTGAAAATATGATAAATACGCAGTTCATTCTGCGCATTAAAAAGCTGTATAAATAGACCTCTTGTTGTTTGGCTAGTGGCTCCCAAATTCAAAAACACTTGTTCACATCCTGTAATTATTTCCAGCCTTGACGCCAAGAACGTGCTCATCAAAGGTGGTGAATGGAAGCTTGGAATCGACGACGAACCTCTACCGTTCCAAATAGTCCAAGTCAAGACGATCCTTCGTCACCCTCTCTACAAGCCTGGCAGTCTTCTCTACGACGCCGCTATCCTTGTCCTCACTGAAAACTTGAGATTGGCCAAGAACATCTATCCTATTTGTTTACCAGGAGCTGATGAGAACTTGGACGCTTACTACAGTGGAGCAGGACAGTGCATTGTTACAGGATGGGGCAAACAAGTGTTACAAGGTAAGATATTTCATATATATAGAATACTAAAACTGAATCTCTCGTCAGTAATGAATACAGTTATTGCCATATTGGAATGCAATAGATGGAATCAAAAACTGGTATAATTTTGAAAATCGGTAAATCTCTGTCTGTACTTCTGTTGTTTACTAAAACGCACTAATCTCAGGAACTATTGGCTCATGTTGAAAAGTGCTTTTTGTGTTGGCTAGTCCATTGTCATTATCCATCAAGGAAGACTATAGGCTATAGGCTATATTACATCATGTAACCTACTGTATACCTGGGGGACTATGAGCTCATGTCATTTAGTTATTTCTAAAAATCTCAAATTTTTGTATCCATCTATTAGAAGAATATGAAGTATAAGAACCCGAGTATTTTTTTACATAATACAATAAAAAAATGACGTCTTTCTTTACTCAGCCGATTTAATGAGGACGGGACATTGAAAAAAAATTAGCATATTGTTGTTATATCCTTTATCCGCAAATTGTTTAAATTGTTGCCAAACAACTCGCGCAACCACTTTCTACTGTAACACTTTGTTATTTATGAAATGCTTTGGGGTTTTTTTTTTTTTTCAATAAATATTTAGTTTTTTTTTTTATAATAATATTTCAAATTTCATAATTTCATATTAATAGTTTATATTTAAGTGGCGTGGTGATAATTCATATCCTGCTACGTTTCAAAGGTTGTTTTTGTATATACATTTAGTAAAGAGCTAAGTTTAAAAAGATAAGAAACGTCATGTGACGTCATTGTCACAGTGTCTTGGAGATTGAGTGGAAAGTAGTGACCAGTACAGCGAGATCCAGCGTTAACCGGAAAGTACTAGGGGGAGCTGGAAATATCTCCATATCGCATTTGGGAAGAGAGAATTCTGTATTTATACACTTTCGGCGGGCGGGCGGGTAAATTGTCTCGGACGGGTATCGAACCCAGTACTCTGGCCCAGGAGACAAATTGTCCTACTACCACTGCGCCACGATATCCCCAATATGTATTTCAAGTCATAATAATTGATAAGCTGTATGGAAAACGAAAGCGCAAAACGGCATGCATTTTGTGGGTCATTGTCGGGACAGTACTGTTCGCATACAAAACGTAAAAACTTTTAAAATATTATAATTTTTTTTATTTATCAACTTAAAAGTAATTAGAAATTTGATGATATATAGTAAATCAAGTTGCTGTAGTTCAAATCTCATATGAATTGTTAAAATAATTGCTTTATTCATCTATATAAATATCTCTATATATCAAATCTTAGGTGTTTAAATTTACATCGATATATCAAAAGGAATACCTGTATAGCATTATCCAACTAAAGAGGTTAAAGGTTCAAGTCCGGCTGAGGACATTCACTCTTTTAGAGGTTTACACCACACACGTTTAGAGTTGCCATGCGCAATTTTATCTTGCTTAGCTTTAAGAGAAAGAAAATAAGATCTCATGGATGCTCATTTTTTAAGTTATAACCTCCAATATAGCAAGTTAAACATGAATGTAGTGATATAGCTCTCCGTTCTCGACATTTCGCCTAATTCATAAACTCAGCTGAAAAAGGCTAGCGTTCGACTTTAACTATTAGTTTTTTTTTCTCCAAAATGGCCGTTCCTAATTATAAAATTAAAAACTCAACCCACGACCTCTCCAGTAAATTCACAGACGTTTTTATGAAACGTCTAAAACAGACATAACAATATAATGTATTCTGGTGATTAAGACGACGACCAAAAAAAAAAACCTAACTCGAAATCTTTTAGAATATTAACAAGATGGACGGACGTATTGTGATTATTGAATAATATTAGCATAAATATAAATTCATAGGATGTTAAATTATAAACTAGTTTTACGATGAGGTATTTACGATTTATGATATATTTGTGGTATTTGGAATTCATTATTGTTTCGACTGGATTCTCTTCTCTTTTTAATTTTGATTTAAAGGAGAGAGAGAGAGATTTATTTACTGGCGGTGTCGTGGTGACATCTTGTCTAGATGCTAATTGTAAGTCGACTTATCAGCTACTAACTCACTGACTAGAGCAAAGCCTAAGTAAAACTATATGTCTAGATGTCTAAAATTTAGCATGCAGGTCTTGAGGAGTGCAAAGGAGCTCAAAGACTTACCAGGTCTTCTAGATTGAATAATTCTTAATTTCTTCTTGACAATTATAGTTGACATTATGGTAAATGCAAAAAACAAATGAATATAACTTCATATTAAATATATGATATGATTCAGCTGGGCGTTTCTGCAACAGGTTGACAAAACTTGGCTCGGTCAGGCTAAAACGACAAAAAAAATTAATTCCAAAAACGTTTTATAGTTTACTGATGTTGATAAACAGAAAAAAATCTATTCAATACCCAATATATTCTAATTTGTCAGTTTGTATGCAAATTGTCTTATGCGGGAAAACCTAAACTATTAAAATTGTTTTGGCCAATCTCGTGGTGGTTCCATGTGAAATTTGGTAGATGGGAAGGATTTAAATGGCTACGTTACGTACGGTAATACCTTAATACGTCATTATATAGAATCTTAGTTCAAACGCGACGGTTGTAGGTTCGATTACCGCTCAGGTTAACGCTTATATATAATATTCATTCGACTAATTAAAAGAAAAAAGCTTAAGGGTTACAAGATTTTTTTTTTTTGTAATTTATATCTTTATTTGTACTATAATAATAAAAACAGATTATAATAAATAGTAATGTACAAACGGCGATCTTATGGCTTTGTAGCCATCTCTTCCAGATATCCTTCAGCGCGAAGAGGAACATCTAAAATTATATAGACATAGAAAATTATATAGATATAAGAAATATTATAAAATATTATAGGTAGAATTCGTCTAAGAACAACATCTAAAACAACCTACGATTTCGTCGTCGTATTCTTAGAGCCGGTATTTAAAATTTTCGCTACCATTATCCTCTTGACAACGATAGTCAAGTTTGCATTGACTTCTTTAAACATGAATGTTGTATGTCAATATTTAATTTGGTTTATTTAACTACGTACATATATACATATACATATATACATATATATATTTATGTATATATATATGTATGTATATATATACATTTACTATTTCTAGGAATTAGTACTTGTTTATTTACTCGATTATGATAAAATATTATAATTTTATAAGTAATTTTGGTCAGATGGAGGCCACAAATTTAGTTTAGAGATTCTTAACTTAACAAAGGCCAAATAATGAGTAAAATAACAAAACATAGTGATAAGTCACTACATTAAGGAACTACAAGCCCCGAATAAGATTCAAAAGCAATTAATTCAATATCTCTTTATAGACAAATATATATATTATATATATATATATATATATATATATATATATATAAGAGTAAGAATAAAAAATAAACAAATTACTATTGAAAATTTTACATGCTAACGCTACAAACTGGTCTCATCGCGTCTTGCGTAAGCATTCGATATTTAGGTAAACTTCATATTGATAGTGAGATATGTATATATGACATTATTTAACGCGACTCTTGTTTATTTTACTACGCAATACGAATTACTCGATGTCATGAGGTGGTAGAGGGTTCGATTTTGATATTATATATATATATTATATATATATATATTATATATTATTATATATATATATATATATCTCATATTATAGATATATATATATAATATATATATATTATATATTATATATTGAAGATGTACCGTCAACAATGATTGTTTTCATTAGTAAAATTTCGATTTTCGTCTTTATCTATAAAGATTTACTCTAAGAAAACTTTTGTTTTCTTGTTTTGGAAATATATAATATATATATATTATATATTCTATAATATATATATATAATATATATATATATATATATATATATTATATATTATATATATATATAATATAATATATCTAATATATAAATTATAATATATATATATATATATTAGATAATATATATATATATATATATATATATAAATCGGCTAAAGCCTAACTAATATTTACGAACATAAGGCGGAATCTTAGCAATAATCCGTTTCACCCATTGTAGTTGTGTTACCCGTTGTGTTGATGTAATATAGCCTATAGCCTATAAATGGACTATGTCTTTTTTTATTGGTCCGGTAGTGTTTGAGATATATATTATTTTTATAAAAATTATATACAGTTGTGTGAACGATAAAAAAAATCTTATTTCTCCCGTTCCCGTTGTAGTTTCGGGAAATCCTCTCTTAGTGGCTCCCCTATACTCCCAAGAAATCCCACATGACAAATTCTACACTGTGTAGTGTTCGCTGTACCTACTGTGTCTGTCAGTCACTCGGTAAGAGCTTACCATACTTTTACTCGATTAAATTTGAACCAGTTACCACTTAGCCTAAAGCAGTCACGTCCATTGCGCTATAACGTGTTCTATATTACATCTTACCCAATTGACAAATATTTGAAAGCTAATTAATTTATTGAATTAATAATTTCGTAATTTTAGTACGATGAGTGTAAGAGCCTTGAGAAGATATCTTCACATATATATACATATATATGTATATTTTTTTGTTTTTGCTTCACGCTGTATCCTGCACATGACAGGGTAGACGGAGGGAACCTAGTGTTAAGACACTCCGTTCTCCACTTCCCGCCTTTTGCGGCATTGCGTGTTGAGTGGCGGAACTCAACGCCGCGCTTTTTCTTGTTGCCAGAGCGAAGAAAATAAAAGTAATGAATTCTCCCCAATTGGGAATCGAACCCACATGTCGTCGCGTTACAGGCATACGGTCCTCATATATTATTATAATCTGTGTTAAATGCTATTTCAGGATACAACTTTATAACCTTCGACAAATTCATGCCTAATAAAATTTGTAACCGCCCATTATCTTCTAGAGCTATTAACAAAAGATTATCATTCATACAAAATAAGATAAAAATCAAACTCGAAACTCCCTTTTAAGTCGCCGCAGTCGGTAAAAAATGTGCCGGCAGAAGCCCGAGGCCGTCCTCGTCTTTATAAATCGTAGATTGTAAATTAAAAAAAAAAAAAAAAAAGAAAAGTAGCTAAAATAATTAATTATGTACTACTTCATTCAAAATGTCGGTAAAAAGTTGCTTCCGCTTCCTGCTTTTTTTAATGGAATTTGTGGAGCTTAGCGACATGTTTAGTGATAAGTCTCTCCGTTCTCCACTTTTGAACCTAAAGATAATATATTGCTAGGAAACCATTTATTTTTCTTTTTTTTTAAATTCACTTTCCTTGGACGGTTTCCATGAGGTGCGGGTTCGTATCCCGCTGCGTTCAATTTTTTATGTTTTCTACAAGTATTTTTTTAAAACTCATGAATATATTTAAAAACGGAATGTTCTAACACTAGATTCTTAAACTACCCAATTGACAAATATTTGAAAGCTAATTAATTTATTGAATGTTCTAACACTAGATTCTTAAACTACCCTCCTTTTGCTTGACAACAGCTAATTACTTCAAATAAAATTGACCAATCAATAATAAATCTATATTACTTTCTAAACGAGACCAACATACTCTACATACCAATGCAATTTCGAAACACATCCCAAATCAACTTATTAACCAATTGTACGCAACATGTCCGGTGAAACTAATTTCATTAATTACATATAAATAACATTAAAGCATCGTTATTTTACCTGCTTTTAGCTTTTACCTGCGGCCACGCTGGGTGTCGCATACAACAATACGAGTACAGTCCGTTATATAGCCTATAGCCTATAGCCTTTCTCGATTGATGGACTATCCAAGACAATTGACAATTTTCAATTGTTATCAGTAACTCTTGAGATAATCGTGTCCAAAAAAGCTCGCCAGCCTTTAATACTGTCATAGATTACACAATCTCCTTGCATCCAAGAGACTGCTATAAAGTATATATGTATATATATATATGTTGCAAGACAAATTGACAGTTAAAATTAATTGATGTTTTGGTAAACGCTGTTAAATCTATGTGACGACTGACGAGCCATTAATCATGGCCCAAGTATTAATCAATAGCTTATTTCTCCATTTATAGAATATGGGGCTTGGCGCGTATTTTCTTCCATGATTTCTAGCACTTTAGTAACAAGTTACAAGTGTGTATACTTGCCCGTTTGCTTCCAGCTCATCTCGCAGGCAGCATCATGCACAGTCTGAACGTGTCCCTGATCTCGCCTGGTGAATGCCAAGCCAAGTTGTCATCGGACTACCCACACCTCTTGGAGCAGTACGATGAAGACAGCTGTGCCTGTGGACAACCTAGCAATCCTTTGAACAATGTCTGCAGGGTATGTATTGTAAAAGTTACCATATATACCTGTTTGTATGTGCAATTTTTTTTTTTTTTTAATTTTAACATTAAACAGCAATGAGGTACACTATTTTCTTCTTTGACTTCTCCATTTATTACTTATATATATATTTTTTTGGCAACATTTCGGTTTTGTCTGGTAGCCGTAACCATAACCAGACCGTAGAAGACCTTTATGTCATAAATATCATAAATATTATTATTATTTTTTTTAAATTTTCCGACTAGGTAAGACAAAAAGCAATGACTCAAATTCGTTTTAAAAATGAAAAACGTAGTGTTTTGACACTAGATTCTCTCTGAATTCCGTGGAATTATAATTGTCGCGTATTTAGACACGTACCGGCTAATCTCTGTATCGGCTGGACCGATTTTGACGGGACTTTCACTGACATCTAGCTGATGTAATAAGGAGTAACCTAGGCTATATTTATATATATATATATATATATATATATTATATATATATATATATATATATATATATATATATATATATATATATATATATATATATATATATATATAAACCTTTAACAGACAAACCTCTTTTCACATTTACTTCGTATTTACTATATTATATGAGTACACTGAGTTGGTATACACGTGACCTCAAGTTGCAGACGAAATGTCAATATAACACCGAAGTACAAGGCTTTTAGTAAAGTGACAAATTTGTCGAGTTTTAATGTGAATTCGTTGTAATTTTCCTTGTACTGGATTTCGTTATTTTTTTAATAGCTTCACGCTGTATCCCGCATATAGCAGGGTAGAGGCAATCTAGTGTTTAAACACTCCGGTTCCCGCCCTCTGTTTGTGGAGAGACAGCTCTGTGTTGTCATCAGAGCTATGAAAAACAAGTCATTTATTCTCCCAGAGTATGACTGAAGATGAAAATTGATCGGAAATCGAATTTTTCTCACAATAAAAATAAAAATATGATGTAATTTAACAAATTTGCTCATTTTTACAGGTGGATATTGGCAGCGCCCTCGCCTGTACTTCTGGAGACGGACACTTCGTGCTTCGAGGAGTTTACTCGTGGGATTCTGGTATGTTACCCATTATATATCTGGATTGGTTGTTCGGATTATTTGCACTATTATCAAATATATATAGCCGTATAAGTACCAGTGTTGATATCTGAAGTGCACATTTAAAGTATTAAGAATTCTTCTCCTTCTTATTCTTCTTCATTAAACAGAAAAGTTTATATATATATATTAATAAATATTAAAATATATCACATGATTAAAATAGAACGTATATCTTTCCAAGAAGTGGTCGTGAATGCTAAATATTTTATAAAATACAGATCTTATACTGGTCTGGTATAGAAAGCAATGGTTAATTCTGCCTATTAAATATGCACTGGGACCGTTGTGGTGCAGTGCCTTGCTCTGACGACTGCGCGGCGTTGAGCTCCGCTGCCGCGCCATATCTTAAAATTAGGCGGAAAGTAGAGAACCAAGTGTCACTAGGTTATGGTTACTACCATGGTTATTTTATGGTGGCCAAGTTAACACTAGTTTGTCTCTATGTAGCTGTTATTTATAAGTTATTTTTTTTAGGTAGAGAAAAGAGAGAAAATAATAAAAAAATAATCATCTATTAAATTTTTGTAATATATTCTATATCTAGGTATTTTATATTATAATTAAACCACATTATCTTGTTACAGGCTGCCAAGTTGGCAATCAGATCGCTGCGTTCTACAGATTCGATTTGGAATGGTACCAATGGGCTATCGGTTTGATTGAAAGTGTACGATTCGCTAAATTTAGTACAGTTACCAAAATCTCCGTCACCAGCCAAGTTAAGGGAGTTAAAGGATACAGTGGGGTTAAGGGGAGCCAATTCAGTGGAGTCAAGGGCTCCGTTAGCTCTGGAGCTGCATCGGGTGGATCGGCTTCCCTTGGCGTGAAAGGCTTTGGCGTTTCATCAGGAAATGGTCAAGTGAATTTCGGACAAAACCCAGGATTTGTCAACCAAAACGAGTTCGCTGGCAGCGTAAACCAATTCACCGGTAAAATCTCCTCAAGTGGTAGCTCTCAATCCGGATTTGGGGGTTTCAATTTCGGTGAAATTAAGCCCATCTCTAATGGGTTCAGCGCAACTTACTCCGAAAAGAAGGTATTCCAAACGGAACCTAAAATAGTAACGTTTACGACGAAACCCGAGATTGTAACTTACACAACCAAACCCGAGATCGTTACATTCACGACGAAACCAGAAATTTTCACGTACACAACCAAACCGAAAATAATCACGTATACGACAAAACCGGAAATTGTCACTTACACAACGAAACCGAAAATAGTGACGTTCACGACTAAACCACAGATAATCAGGTACGAAACCTCCGGCAGCGGCACCAACCCTCAGTACGTCGCCCCCGGGATCACTTTTAACCCTTCGTTCTCAGATTTAATAGGAAAGCACGAGCATTCCGCGAAATGCAAGTGCTTAGAAGGCAAGAAGTAATCGGGTTAAAATTTGGGGGCCACAGTCCTAGTGCCATAAAGATCTGTATTTAACGCGAGAATATATTAAAAAAATTGATTGACAGTACGGTAAAAAAAACCATCACCAGTTCCTAATGAAACCCGACACAAAAACTTCGAAGAAAAATGACAAGCTTAAACAAAAAAACATATGGCAATCGATTTTTTTATTTGAACCAACTGTACATAGGTAGTATCTATTTAATTTTATGTTTATGTTTATACAAAGATTTCGTTTTTTCTATAAACTGCCATAATATGTTGTTCGAATTCTACCTATAATGTACGTTTTTATATTTATGAGTGAGGCAAGTAATGCCAATGTGGCTGGTTTTAAAAAAAAGAAACACTTGAAGAAAATTTTTTTTGAAATCTATAATACTAAAATACGAGAAACGATATTTTATCTAAATTATTAATAATAAAATTGCAACATCCCTTTTTTTACTAAATTTCAAGTCTTAATTGACTTAGGCCACTTTAGCGTTCACCTCAAATATACATTGAATTAGACTCTTGACCGTTCTGGAAAGTTCCAAAACGGTTGACTCTCTAATTTAATCGATTTAGTTATTATTTAAGTGTTTTTTTTATAAAAAAGAAACTGATACTGATGTTTAAAATAAGTTTTTAGTCAATATTCTATATATTGATATTGTAATCTAAAATTAGGTTTAAATAAAATGGAGGTACTTTATTCATATTTGTTTCATTTCATTTTCATAATTTTCTTACATTATAATTATAGTTTGTGTATATATCCTATGTGATATTGGTGAAGCTATAAGCTATGCTCACTGCTTCACTCGCTTAAAACGCCATAGTAAAAAAAAAGAACAAAATATATCATATAAGATCATCATTAAGTAAAATATTTAATAAATATTCAAACGAAAAAGTAGTAAACTCTTATTAGAGTGTTTAGCAATTTACCTAAAGCCTTTGACTGTATAGAACACCAAATTTTCTTTTTTAGACTATATAATTATGGTATATAAGGTACTATACTACATCTCATTATCTCGTATCTAAATCAGAGGATCCAGAATGTCAATTCTGGTGGTCCCAGAAGTCCTTTAAGTCCTAGGCCTTTGTTAAGGGGTGTAGGCGTTCCCCAAGGATCTATTCTTGGCTCCGTTTTGTAATTGCTTTATGTTAATTACTTATCTCTATATGTAAAGAATTTATGTGATATAGTATTAATATTAAATACTAAATAAACTAAATATTTTAAAATAAAATTTATAATATCTAATATCAAAAATCCATGTCTTAGTCTTTCTGATAAAGATGAAAATTTCACGTACAGATGAACTACATTCTGCCGGACCGATTAGTTAAATTAAACTATATATAGCTAGTGGTGTAAATATTAATTCTACATTTGTTGCCCCAAAAAATGTAACATATTAAAATCTTAAATCTCGAAATTCAATCAGAGTAGTTCTTTCACTGTTTCTAAATTCCGAATTTTATTTTAATTTTCAAATTTTTTACAATTTCATATAAAAATATCGATTATTAAATGAAAAAAAACCGCACAAAAGTAGTTTGGAGAAAAAAATATTTAATTGAGCCTGTAAATACATTACCTCTATTTTCACTTTTAACGCCATGTCTCTTAAAAATGCTATCACAGTGTGGAAATAGCAACCTTCCTGGTCTCGTGTGGCTCAAATATATCCACTGCTAGCCACCTCCTCCTCAACCTCCAAACTAGCTCCTTCATATCGTGATACAGATCGTCTTACGTATACACGTGTCAAATAAGATATGTAATATTTATATTTAAATACAATCTCGTCCTGTAAGCCGAAGGTTTGTGGGTTCGATTGCAACTCGGGGAGCATGAATTATTTTCATTTTCTTCGCTCTGGCAACGCGCCTGCATATGTCCTCTGTTGATTTTGACAATATTCACATTACACATACATAGTAAAAATTATCATGATGTATCTCAGTCTGGTCCACGATATTGGAGGAGTCAGGGGACTAATCCCATACATAGATTTATATTGGACGTCCTGAAGCTAGATCTGTTGACGAAACCAGTTTAAATCGTGCTGGCACAATGCCACTACTATTTTGACCACCGGAAACAGACCTGCGATATAAGCTGTGCTCATCTAGCACGCTTATTCCATAATTAGAGACCTGAACATGAACCAGAGACAGTCTTAACATGAGATGGAGAGGCGGCGCCCTGGATCATGTGGAGCATTTGTGACTTTATACATTGGGCCATGGCTGGTGTTTCTAGTCTCCTGCCTTCACTACACTTTATTGACATCAACACCAGAAATTATGATGAAACTGAATGATTCTTAATTTGCAAATACAGAAATACTAGTATATAAATGATAAAAATGTGTGGACCATTGTATTTGACAATCAAATTTTAATATTGATATTTAAAAAAGCAAGTGTAGAGTTTGTTGTCAGCTATGTTCATAACTGCCTTCCGAGCTGGTGTATGCTATACGGTATACGGAGGTGGCGACATATTCATTCGACAAAATCTTATTTTTTTAATTTGATACTATGAAAGCGATGAATAGGTTCATCTTACGGACTATACTTATTACTTAGAGATATATATATTTTAGAAATTTATAGACATTTTGAAATTCAGTGCACCAAAGATATAAGAATAAAGAAGTAACTTATACATGCAGATTCGTCCCGTCCTGATATATAGATAAAAGTGATTTACGTCTAAGAGATTAAGGATGTATATTATAGCCTATATTATAGCTTCACGCAGTTCCCGCATATAGTAGGAGAGCCAGATGGAACCTAGTGTTAAGACACTCCGTTCCTCGCTTACCGCCTTTTCAAGACAAGCGTGTTGAGTGGCGGAACCTAACGCCGCGCTACGCCACCCCACCCACCCCACTATAATATATAATATCTGAATATAGCATACCATTTTTCAAGATCACTAAGCGTCATTCTAAAAATATTGGGGCTATACTCACGTAATAAATACTATAGCAAATAAGTAATATTAAATAAAACGCCTGACGTTATATTAATAGCAAAATTTTATACTAGCGTCTGAGAATTAGTTTAGAACAACGACGCTATACTTTGAAATATGACTTTCAATATACAAATATATTGTACTTTCAATATACTGTAGATTTCCTTCGGCATCGGTCATCACCCGTTTTGGATTTTAATCTATATCCATACTAATAATATAAGTCTGAAGAGTTCGTTTGTTTGTTTGAACGAGCTAATCTCAGGAACTACGAGAACGAATTGAAAAAATATTTTTGTATGGAATAGTCCATTTATTGAGGAAGGCTATAGGCTATATAACATCTCGCTATGATTTATAGGACTGATAGGTGAAGTTGATAACAAAAGATGTGGCCTAAAGTCGCCGTCACCGGCGGTCGCTGTTAGATATATAGTTATTCCATATTATAGAAACAGTGGCACAGCATTTGGCTGCAAGCGCAACGGTCATAGGTTCGATTCGAACTCGGGGGATTAAATTACTTAATTTCCTGGCATTGGTAATAAAAAAAGTAATAAAAATTAGGCTGAAAGTGAGGAACGGAGTGTCTTAACACTAGGTTCCCAATATCTACCTTATATGCGGGAAAGAGCGTGGAGATAGTTGGCCTCAATTGCCTCTAATTTTTATACCTCCTTGAACGCTATAAATCAATATAGCACAAATACAATATACTAAATGTCGATTCCAATGGACTAACGAGCCAATATCTCTACAAATGTACATTGGCTTGATAAGACCAATATTGGTGAATTATTTATAATTATAATAATTTTGAAATAACGCGATGAGAACGTCTGGCTCAGTGGTCGGAGCGTTTGGACCGCAAACACGAGGCGTGAGTTCACTACACTGCCTTTAAAGACATTGGGCATCGAGTGCTGGAAATCAAGGCCCCGCTATATTCTTGTCACGAGACCGTAGAGAAGGGAAATAATTCATTCTCTCCGAGCACAAATCGATCCCACAACCGTCGCGTTTGTCAGACAGACAGTATTCCTGACTGTGCCGCTGCGCCATGACGACTCCCTATGTACCGCCAGTGTGCCAATAATTACTGCAAAACCAACGACTGAGCGCAGAAGATTGAAATTTGGCAATTAGGTGCCTGAGTATAGAAGGGGAGGGGAGGGGGTATAGAAGGGGTTCTGCCCATAGAGACGACTTCTCGAAGTTCACACGAGAACGGGATCAAATCAGATTTTACATATAAGCAAACAAATTCGCATGCTACAAGTTGTACTGTATAAAGAATGTACGTAACAGAAAGCTATACGTAAGCTTAGTTAACTAAAGGGCTAGGACAGAACCCAAAAGGTGCGGGTTCAAATTAATCATTAGGTTTTTATGTAAAATTTTTGGACATTATCAATTTGTTCAAAGCCACTAACTACGTCTTAAATACAATTATTAACTGTTAAATAATATTAATTAAGATTTACAAAAGTTAATCCAATGAGAATGGTGTTAAATGAACACTTCGCCACTGATAGCTATTATTATTATCGATTTTGAAGACTGGCTCGCCTGATGTAGAACTATCGTAGTCCAGCTAAATTGTTGTAAATAATATATAAAATGCTGCCATACCAAAATCCATTCAACGTTAAAAAAATTAATGTCATATAAATCTGCAAGATCTGGTATATCTGTTAAAGAACAAAATTTACATTTTTAATTTTTATAAGTTATAAGAATTAATTATAAAATATACCAGCATAGCATCGCAAAACATCCCCATGGGCGCAAATAGAAACCTCACCTTTTCCAGGATTAGGATCTGGCTTATTTACACGAAAGATACTCACATTTAATGACAAAATCACGCTAAATTTAAATATTATTTACATTGTCAAAAAGTCTAACCTTTCTTTTGGTCCTTCGGTTTCGGTACTCCTGAGTGACCATCACACAATATATATTCTTTGGTGAGTAACAAGATCTAAATTAAGGCCTGTAGATAAAATGAGTCTAGTGTCATTTGTAATAATTATTTTAACTTTAAAACACGTAATTTCTAAGTATATATATAATTAGTTAAGTGTCATGTTAAAGACAGCATCTGACGTAAAATTGGGCGGTCAATAGAAAAGTTATGACTTAACAATACTCTGCCTATTTTGATTAATACGGTACGTGCATTTACGTGCAATTAAAAAAAAATATTGTTACTTACCAATGAGTTTCGCTCGCTATTTTTTTTTTATTTGATAAAATTAGTTCGTAATGTATGCACGAGTGAAAAATATTTTAATTTTCAAATGTAATAATGACTATGTAATATCTATTTGTTGTTTAAGTTTTCTTATCTTTACATATCTTTTGTTATCTGTGTATATCCACATAATATAACGTATACTTGGTAGACGGAGAGAAAATAGTGAAACAGTGACCTTATACTCTTTTCTTCATTTTAAAATGGATTGAAAGATCTGAAAGATAGAGAATATATGACGTGGTGTCTAAAAAAAATAAGTGGTCTCTAATTTAATTAAGACTGATTAAGATGACGATATAAAAATACTTAAATATATTGCGTATCGAACCCATAACTATAGTGGGTAAACAAAAACTGTACCATTTCGACACAATGAATAATTTAAATAAACAAAACAATTTTAATTTTATTTATTTGAAAATGATTTTTTTTTTGGAAACTTTACATATACTTTGGACTTCTAATAATATTGGTGTATATAGGGTAGACGTATAAAGAGGATTATCTTGTATGGGGTCCACGTGTATACAGCAAATTATTGGCGCTATTGTAGCAAGTGGATATGATATAAATATAGCATTATGAAACAGAGTTTCTTAATTTAATTAAATTTAATTCAAAAATATATATTTTTAAGATTTGTGTAGCTCAGAAATAAGAAGTATTTAAAATCTGAAGTAATTACGTAGTAGTTAATAAGTAGAAGTGTTATTTACTTTTCTTATATAGTATTTTATTCAAATAGTTTATGGCTTTTTTAAATCCTTCCACTGTTCTGTAGCGCTACCTTCATTTGCTCCTTTTCAGCGAATATTTTTTTAATATACTGAGTTGGTACTCTTTAGGTCTACATTCCCTATTTAAAGTAAGTATTTTGTAAGTAAAACAAGTTTTTCTCGAGCGATTCGATTAAAATTCATTTTTTACGGCAAATTAGTTATTTACTTAAAAGTTTTAAGTATTGTTATAATAATATTATGATTTATAGTTACACATAATAAACCATAAAATATGTTTATCGTCGTAAATGAAGTGAGATAAGCAATGGAAACAATGTAAGTTATATACAAATAAAACTAATTTCTAAGAAAACTTCTAAGATTCCGTTTACATTTACGTACTGATTGTAACATCAGTAAATTCATCGGAATTTCACGTGACTTTGAAATAATATTGAAATTTTGGTATCTGGAGAACATAGGTCACGTTATTAATCATATATTTAAATTTGATATCATAATAAATTAATATAAATAAAAAAAAATAAAACAAAAAATATATCTTAAACTTGTCCTTGAAATTTTGTGAGGAAAACTCAACTATAAACATAACCAGACTAAATTAAAAGTAAAATTAGACCAATTAAATTAATTTCAAAGTTATAAAATACTTTTTAAATTATCAACATAAATAAATAAAGATAAAATATGACTAAATTACATGAACAGCTCATGACTCACAGGTTTCACTGTATGACGTGTATTTTTTATTTAAACGTATTAAGAGGTTATTATACTGCTAAATAAAATTGCACATGCGAAATCGACGATGTCACTAATTAAAAGCAACACTGCAAACTGACCGGCTTATAAGTCGTTATAAGCCTAATAAATTGCGAATAACATTATTATTTAAAATTTAATAGCGATTTGTGTACTATTCACTTTGGTCGGGTTACACGACACGTTGGACAAGGGATGCATTTCGTGGATATTCGCCACGAATCGTGCGAATCCGTGTGTGCTATCTCGCTCGCACCTATGACGAATGCCATAGAAATGTTATATTGATATTTCACTCCCGGTCTCGCTCTCCAGTTGGTATTTATATCTCGTCAGGTGAACACGTAATACTTGTTGTGTGAAGTCGGTGTCATTAAAATTGAATTAAAATACATTTATTGCAATTAGTTTTACTTCGTTGGAGATAGAAAAAAACTATGGCGAAGGTAATTGTCTCTTGCGAACAGGTTTTATGTTATTGTATAATATATTGAATGGTTTTCTTTTTTTTTGTGCGAATATCGTACCACCCTGTGACGTATTATATGGAGATAACTAGAATTTAAACTTGCAAATATTTGTAAAGTTACATATTGTGAAAAAACATTATCTTCTCTTAGTTACTATGTTTATTATTATTAAATTAATTAATTATTAAAAAATTAAAATATCCATAAATTACGAAATTACATTATTTTGAATATTATAAAAAAAAATTGTTTTATTATGGGAAAAAAATTTTAAAATAGAAAAAAATGTTTTTCGCAATATTTGATAATAATATTATTATAACATTTACTTCATTGATAAAGTGAACTTGATATCAAATCGGCGGAAAGGAATTCATAAACGAAACTAATGTAATTGTAAACAATATCACGCTATACTATCCGTAGCGATAAAATATTATTGTAATTTTAATATTTTATAAACAGTCTTATGTATAGGTTTCTTAATTTTTACTATAAATATAAAAAGTGGCTTCGTTGTACAATATTTGGCTGTATAGCGCGTTAGTATTCATATTATTTATATTGTATACCCAGTCTAGACTTAAGCTTGACGAAAATAAAAAAAAATAAAAATGATATCTCTAAGTGAAGTAGGAAAATGGAGAGCGAAATGTTTAAACACTAGATTTTTACTAGATATAGGTAATATTGCTAAAGGATAGGATATTTTTTATTTATATAATTTTACGTCCGGGCAACATCGCGCGACGTCAAATCGATACACTTGATAAGAAAAAAAAGGGAACTGTCAAAATATTAATCGTATGTATGAGTTAAGCGGTGACCCAGTGGTTATCTTACACGTTTAATTATTTACTTTTAATGTCTTCATATATTAAAAACGTATTAGTAAAAGCAAAGGATTGTTACAGGAGAGTCATTGGTATTAACCACAACTTATTTTGGGTATGTTTCCATAGATTAATTAGCGAAATAGTGTTACATACATGCCAATTCACTTTTACAGTTAATATTGAAGTTGTTACTTCTCTTTTATTTCATTATAACCTTGAATTAGATTCACTGAAATACTCCAAGTTTATTATGCGACCTT
Source organism: Dione juno (assembly GCA_037127375.1). Lineage (NCBI taxonomy): Eukaryota > Metazoa > Arthropoda > Insecta > Lepidoptera > Nymphalidae > Dione > Dione juno. The sequence continues at coordinate 520,016 of JAXRJS010000106.1, read as the reverse complement.
ACAGATGTATGGATGAACATTTTTTTCCGAAATCCTTTCCTTATTGTACTTAAATGTCCATAGCTATGACAATAATTTTCTTAATAAAATGTTTTATATACATTTTAAATATTCACACACTTTCTCTTAACATATACTGAACCACTGATTATCATTAGACAGACATGTGGAAGGTTATGAAATCATATTTATCTATTAGTATCTGTGCAATTTAATTAGATTCAGCAAGTATTTATATATCTATCTATTAAACTTCCATTTTAATGTTCTTTGTAGCTGTTGTGCAACATATTAGAGTTATCATGGCGTCATCTGTTGTCATATGCTCATTTGAATATAGATAACTAATGTTCTAGATGACTTCTAACTTCTTTTTTAATTTATTATATATTATATGATAAATTATGATCTAATTTACTAAAATTTTTTATTTGTAACTCAATAACACTATTTACATTCAAAATACAGAAATAAATTGTAAATATTCTATTCTACAACAATTATTTAGTTCTCACTTATTAACAATGGGCCCCGTAATAGCACAGTGGTATCTATAAAATCCATGGCATGTTAAGTAATTGCCTTGCTTCCAGTCACTGTACTTGATATTATATTAAAAATTATTACAAACTATAATATAATAATCTATTATAGAAATTATTAAGCTTTTATCAAATCAATATTTATCTTTAATTTATCAACATCTTACGATTGATTGTTACCAGCTTAGACTTTCAGCTATGAATAATTCAATGTGTCATAATCTACATTGTAGTTGTTATGTAATAATTGATTACATTGTTTTCTTTTATCATCATATATATATATTTATATATTTATTATTATTATTAATAATAAGTATATAAGAAATGTTGTCAATATCAATGACACTAAAATACTTTTAATATGCATATTTATCGATTATGTCTAACGACAATGTCTTTTAAAGTCTTGAGGGTCCAATTAAGTAATATACTATTAAATCTCTAATTTTCACATGTTAAATTATAAAATTATAAATTGTAATTTGATCTATCAGTATTGCAAGAGCGTGAACTAAAAATGAATTAATTATCAGTACAATATATGTAGAAACATTTATAATAAACTTGTTACAATTGACAAGAACAATTTCATTCAAATATACTTTTGAAACAAATTTATTCTCTACAAACTTGTATATTAGTATATGTTCATGAAAGTTTATATTTACTATAAAACAAATTTTAAGGACATTTTAATTTAACACAGTATCAGAGAGAGAGAGAGAGAGATATTGAGTGCTGAACAAAGGATAATGTTAATTTTCCAATATAATTAATAATTCAAATATGATTCTCGTTTCTCCACTCTCCACTCTCCACCCAATTTTATATCTTTAGTGTCTTGTAAGATACGGTCCTATTGCGCTTCTGTAGCCTTAATGGCGTATATTTTCAGGCGCAATATAAATATTGAAAAAAATATATATCAATGGCGTCTGGCATATAGTAGAGAAGACAGTGGTCATCTAGCGTTAAAACACTCCATTCACGACTTTCCGCCCAATTCGTCAAATCGAGAGGATTTGCGAGGATATTAAACAATACTTTCCCCCCCGGTTTCCCCCCTTGCAGTCAGACGCCATGCCGCTGCGCCACGACGGCCCCCATATTGCGTTTCTGTATATATTTGCCACAATAACAACATGCCTTTCAAATGAATATCTTTCTAAGTATAGGAATTGTTTACTATAGGACCAGTTTATTTAATTGTAAACGTATTTGTTTACAAACAAGCTGCCATACTATTTTCTAGACTAAAATAATTAATTTCAACTACACCCTGTATCTCGCGTGTTGCTTGCAGATGCTAACAGAAAAAAACCTAATATTACGATATGCAATTCTTTAATTGATATTGCCTCTTAAGTCACGGAACTCAACGCCGCGTGTTCTTAATACAGTGGTAAAGCGGGGATTGAACCCACAGTCATTGCCTTTCCATTCAGACGCTGTTCCACTGGGCGTACATAATTATGTTATATGGACATCATTTGTGGAATGGTCTGTGGAATATGTTCTAAAGCAAGTACATTAGTTACTTATCTTAGTATAGAGATAATTTTAGAATGTTTATTTCCTTTTAGTGTATATATCCGTTTGATGGCTTGAAGCGATATTGTAATAATATTACGGATTTGAACCTGCATATATACGATTATATATATATATATATATATATATATATATATATATATATATATATATATATATATATATATATATATATATATATATATATATATATATATATATATATTGCGTTTTAACTGGCGGAGTTAAACGCTGTTGTCAATGCTAAACTATCGACTTAGCAAGACTTTTCCCGATTGCGTCACAATCGTCTATTTATATTTCTTATCAAGGCTATCTCAAATATGTATACAACATTGAACTGTCATTCTAAGATAATTATAAAATTAAAGGATTATTTTGATATTAACTCATAAGTTATGTTAATATTGGAAATTGGCCTATCGTTGATAATGCCAGTGGTATAGTATAGTACTGCGTAGTTAGATATTTGACTGTGAACGCGACGGGTGTGGGTTCGATTTCTGTGAGAGGGTATGAGTTAGTTTCAATTTATCCCTCTGGTAAGTGACGATAGTGTTGTTATTAGATACTTTCAGCTTTGCGGGATACAGCGTGAAGCTAATACCGGTCAAGTGCGAGTATTACTCGCGCAACGACAGTTCCGTATCAATTTCACGATTGTAGGTATTCAGCTGATGAAATATTTAGATTGTTTATTTTTGTTATAGCGGCAACTTTCTAGCTATCACTGCTTATAAAACACATCCTGGTGACAGACAGACAGACAGACAGTAGAGGATTAGTAATGATGAATGAATGAGTCCTGTTTTTAACTTTTAGGTACTGAACCCTAAAAATTGTTGTTCTGTCGGAAGGCAGACCCTGGCAAAAGCCAGGACTAATGCCAGGAAGAAGAAGAAGATATATATATATATATATATATATATATATATATATATATATATATATATATATATATATATATATATATATATATATATATATATATATATATATATATATATATATATATATATATATATATATATATATATATATATATATATATATATATATATATATATATATATATATATATATATATATATATATATATATATATATATATATATATATATATATATATATATATATATATATATATATATATATATATATATATATATATATATATATATATATATATATATATATATATATATATATATATCATATGTGTATACAATTTTCTAGTTTAAATTGGAATAATAGGATCTTATGAAAATGTCGGGGTCGAAGTCAAATTGTATTTCTAAATAACTGATAAAGTTTGTTGACCATTTATGCTTATAAGTGAATACTATGACGTAGTTTATCTGTCTTGGGGTCACGGGATCGATTCCTGTAACCTGTATAACGTTAGTGTGGGTTGCCAGTGTATTGTTGATATCACATACGGATATAGAACACCAGCATAGGTACTCCTATCTCCTCGTCTCTCGTCTGAATTTGAAACATTGCGTCGTAACTAGTGGAACTTAACGTGATATATATATATATATATATATATATATATATATTATATATATATATATATATATATATATATATATATATATATATATATATATATATATATATATAACCTCCAACTACTGTAAACTAAACGTACAAGTACATTTAATTAATATGCACTTGAAAATGCATTCAAGAACACTATTATGTCATGTTTTACTTTATTTTACGACTTAAGACTGTTATTTCCATATATCAATTATATTTATTAAGGAAAATGGACGCCACATATATGCTGAGATTCTTTATTGTTTAAATTAGTGTATGAGACGTTTTAATTGAGGGTTTTATTGCGTATAGCTTAGTGGATGATATGCAGTTGGTACTGGTAGTTCAGGATGGGTGGGTTCTGGGTTCAAATTCAAATGGGTTCTAATATAGATTGACGAAAGTGTAAGCTATATTAAAAGCGGCCATCTTGATTTGTTTCACAGTCTATTTCGTATTTATTGGAGATTTTAACACAATATATAAGAATATGCTATAACGTTGTTTTGGGCTACTTGTTGTTCCTATTTCTTGGCTTGGAAATTTATCACTGACTTTACCCAAGACGACGAGGTTAACTAGAGGACATTAGAAAATCTTGTTCTAGTTTTTTTTTTTTAAATTACAAGGCGATTTCATAATATTTTAGTGATAACACCTAAATCTTATCAGTAACTTAGCAGATAGATTAAACGTATCGTTGATATTGAATTAATCTAGTACATTTACAATCAATTGTCCAAACATCGTAATAAAACAATGCTGATAAGATACAGTACAAACAAACACACCCCAGAATTTTATTGGCATTATCTGGTGTAGTAAAGATTTTAATACGTAATGGATGTTATCGTACTTTGCCTTATATATGAAGCCTTATATGCATTATCAATGGATTTATAGGCTTTTTTATTGATCCATCTTTTTCTTAAATATCAAGGTGGGTAGGGATCTAGACACTAGTGTTGTAACACTACTTTCTCACTTTCTACCCAATTTTGTTTGTTGAATGGAATTTTGGGCGTAACTTAACGCCGTCTGTTGGGAAAATGAAAATAGCCTGTTTAGGTTTTTATGCATAGCAATTCTTCTTAGTTATTTAACAACACACCGTTACGAAGCACAAAAGATAGTAGGCATACACTGTAGAGGATAAACGATGTATGAATAGTAATAAAGATATATAATGGAAGAGTAAGTGGTAAGAGGTAGCGAGATACCTCGGCTGACCTTCAAGAATACAGTATCCATGATACTGGAGGAAGATGGCTTAAAAATAATGACATCCCTCTGGGGGATTATGCACGAAGAGGTTATTGCAAACTAAGCTTGAGACCTTGACGATTATAGCAAGTAACTAGATTTCTAAACAAAATCAATATCAGGTTCCCTCTCCCTACCCCGTTATATGCGGGATTTAGCGTGAAGCTAGAAAAAATCAATCAAAATATATGTTTACTTCAGTACGACATACAATCTCATATTTCGTGAATCACAATTTACTCTCCAATAAAGTTGACAACGTTACGAACATTGTTTTAATAAGACGAATTATTATTGTTTATTGGATATTCAAAAGGTATTTGGAACAGAGAACAGTGACATATTTCTCTCTCTTCTCTCTCTCATATTCGTACAAACTGAGTGGCTTCTATTATTATACATATATTGTTTATAGAAGAATTGAACCTTATTCAATCAGATCTGCCAGACCTATCAACTGTGCCGCGACGGCGTTTAAAATGAATTATAATATACCACAAATTCGTAGAGAAAAGTGTTGACAGGCTTGTGACGTCATTTCCTTTCACTTTGTCAAATGACCAAGTTTTTTGTGTTTTTATATGTTAATTGTTCATGAGCTTATGAATCGTGGCGAAAAGTAAATGGCCGTGTGTGTAGTGTTTTGACACTAATCACTATGCTAGCCTAATAAAAATCCGGAGAAATGTGACCCGTGGAAACAAGGACGTTCTGGTGATTTTACGGCAAAGACCCAAGTAATTTCTTTACGTGGATTTTGTAAGACTTGCCAAAGATTTTTTTAAATGTGTACAAGAATATAGATATTTTTAATATACGGCAACGGATCAATTATCAATCACTTTTGGAATACATTATAGTTGAGGACGGAGTGTCTGGACACTAGGTTCTGCCCTTAACCCTGTATCATGCCGAATATGGCATGAAGCTATTGTTTTTATTTTTTTTTTAATTATCAAAGACCATATTACCTGGGCAACGATAATCGGATTTTCTTTTCACCAAAATCCTGTTATAATTTATTATCTATATCTTAATCTATTAAATTACATGTAATCTATCAATAACAACTGATAAGAGATAAGAGGCCAATTTTAATCATCAAAGAGGCTAATTGATGGAGACAGACGATTCCAACGTAGGAATGTAAAATTAGGCCTTAGAAGAATTTCGGACAGGATGTGCTTAGAATCGAGTAAAAACACAAATGTGTTTTTTTTTTGGATTTTTTTACTAGTATATACGAGTGCATATGGGTCAAAATCTGGGAGGTAAAAAAAAACTAAATTAGATATATATATACATATATATATATATATATATATATATATATATATATATATATATATATATATATATATATATATATATATATATATATATATATATATATATATATATATATATATATATATATATATATATATATATATATATATATATATATATATATATATATATATATAATTTGAAATTCATTAAATCTCATCAGATTTCGGGTTTTTTTTTAATATTTTGGTTAATGACATTTTAATAATATAGTAAATTAAAGTGACTGATTCATTCTACCTGCACTACATTCTCTATCTACTTTTTAAAACGCGAAGCCTCCCTTTACTTCTCTATAAGCTAAATCGTTATGTCTCAATAATTTGAAAACATATAAGATATACGTAAAAAAAAAAATGTTAGTATTAACACGTAATTTTTTTTTATTATCAACTAAACAAATTCTTTACACCAAAAAATATTATTGAAAAGCTTATCCTTATCAATATCAATAATAACTTTATAGGCCATTGATAACACAATTATAAATAATATGTAATAATCCAAAATACTTAATCTGTTAATCTATAGTTTTGTTTATTGTATGACCTGCCAATGGCCAGCTAGAGCGCGTGCCAATGTAAGCCATAATCAATGTATATATGTATATATGTATATTAAACAAGATATATGGAGACATATATTATATATTATGCAAGAGGCAGGTCCGTGTCAAAAGAGGCAGGTTATACAGTATGGCAGGCACTACCTTGGAGGTCACAAGAAGAACGTGCCCAGGTTTTTTTCCAAACTTTTTTTGTTTGTACCTTTTTTGTTCTGTATTTTTTTTTATTTATTATTGGAATTAATCTGTCACAGATTTTTTTATGCTCCTTAAATCATAAAAATAATCTGGCATTATCTGGCGGAGTTTCTCTTCTTTTTTTTATGTTGTAGTACCAGGAGCCTTGCTAGTGACTTGTGGTGCTTTGGGCACGTCGATAGAATGTGATGAATGTGAGAGAAACCATTTCTGGTTAAACTTAACGAACCCATTATCGGTGAAATGGGAAGGTCGCGTGATAAGCATGACAGTGGATGAGGCGAAAGAGTTATGCAAAGACCATAGAGTTTGGCGTTCCACTCCCTATGACAGGGAGTGTTGAGCTAAGGATAATATAAAGCGAAGCTAAAAAAAAAACCAATTTATTTCTAAGTACATATATATATATATATACATAATTGATTTTAAGGCATTTGCTAATACTGCATAATAATGGTACTTATATGCTAGATTCGTTCTAAAATAGGTTTTAATTAATTAATTAAATAATAATTTAATTTTATTAGATAAATGGATTTAAAAATAGAAAAGATTATATGTATATATATATATATATATATATATATATATATATATATATATATATATATATATATATATATATATATATATATATATATATATCGCACATAGCAGGGTAGGGCATAGGACATAGCAGAGGGAAGCGTAAGTTGAAGGAACCTAGTGTTAAGACACTCTATTCCCCGCCTTCCACCATTCGAGGCATTGCGTGTTGAGTGGCGGAACTCAACGCCGCGCTTTGCCTTGTTGCCAGAGCGAAGCAAATGAAAATAATTCATTCTCCACTCATGGGAATCGAACCGACAAACCGTCGCGTTTACAGGCAGATGCTTAGCCTCTGCGCCACAACGGTCCTATTGACGTGACGGAACAAACTTGTTGGCTGACTGACTACAATTTACATCGCTTACGCATTTGCATATTTCGTTGTAAATATTTACAATTTCGTAAAATTGGCTACGTTATCAGATTGGGAGCGCTTCCTTGTTTACGAGAATTTTTTTTCAATAACATCTATTATTGTTCACAGATTGATGGGGAAATTTCCTTAACGTATTCATTTTGAATAACTTTGTTTATATATAAGTACTTGACGTCGTGGCGTTGTGGGTCAGGGTCTTACTATAAAGGTCATGATTGGGGATTCGAACCCCATGCTTAAAAGTGCATATGGTTTATTTCTCCACTTCATTGAGAAAAATTGTAAGTGACGCAATGTTCCGAATTTGTGCAGAAAGGGGAGTGTCTTGACAATATGTTGTATAGGTACTGTCTACTCTATAGCAGGGTATACAGCGTGAATCTCAAAAAATATCGGTCAAGTCCGAGTAGCACTCGCGCACCGAGGGTCCTGTACCTATTTTAGGATTGTAGATATTCCATTGTGGAAAATAATACTTAGAAAAAGTTTACAAATTTAAATTTGCACTCGTGTCCACTCATTTAGTATGAAATTAACTACAATATAAGTTTGTAATTATTTTTTTTTTCTTGAAATATCTATAAAGGTTATTGAGAAATTATGCAAATTTTATTTGAAATTATAATATACGTATAAAAAACTAAAGCATTCTTTGATTGTTACACGTATAAAGCTATAAGACGTGTTTGTAGAAACCTTATGTTATCACTTATCATATATTTCAATTACATTTACAATTTATGACTATACGATGAATTATTCATTATTTCAATATAACAAAGACATTTTAGTTTATGTTCATTTGTTAATTGTGATTTAGTATTATATGACGTATTTTATTATTGTTAGTTAAAAATTAATTGACCATTCTGAGTGCGGCCATTGTTTATTATATATAAGCACGCTGTATCCCGTATATAGCTGGGTATAGAGGGAACACTTTGTTGTCCGTCTGTCTGTCTGTCTTTATCGGTAAAGGGCAAGAAAATAAAAATAATTATTTCCCTCGCGTGATAATCGAACCAGTGACCGTCGCGTCTACTGTCAGAACGCTGTGCCGCTGCGCCACGACGGCCTCTATTCAATAAATATAAAGCTATAATTATTTGCTACTGTTTTAACGGTCTTGTAGTATCGCTTTAACGGTGGATGTGGGTTCGGTCCCCAGCCAATGGTATGTCAACTTGACAGGAGAGTTTTAACTCTAGGCATCTATTTTACAGCTGAAAAGCCATTTCTTCTAGACGTCATATTATTTTACTTACTTGTATTTGAATAGGTGACCGAAGAAATATTCATTTATATAAATTTAAATGGAGGAATGTCTTCATTTGTTCCATTTTAACGTTTTGGTCTTATTATTAACAAACTGGCACCTCTCACCTCTCTCACCATGGGTACAGTAGGCTATATCGATTGATTAATGGTAATGCAATATAGCCTATAGCCTTCCTTTATAAATGGGCTATAAACTAATAGTTTCTAAGATTAGCGCGATCAGCACAACAAACTCTTTGGCTTTCATATATAATAAATGCCATAGATAATAAAAATCTCAATAAAGCTATTAAGAAATCCAATAAGGCTTTTTGCAAACGTAGGTGATGTAAAAGATTTAAAAATTGATATTATACTGGTTATAACGTCTTCGTATGTTTAGAATGTCTAATTTACTCTAGTTGTAGGTTCAAATTTTGCTATAGATTTTGCTTGAATAAACAATGGGCTTTCGCTTTGACTGCTTCGCTCGCGTATCCCTCGCTCGCTTCGCTTGATTTTAGAAGAAACAAACAACTATTGGATTGACATTGAAATATGTATTTGTTACACTGTTTAAGATGTTCTGTGGCCGGTAGTCTACTAAATTAAAAAAAAAACGTTTCAACAGGTAGGTATGTATAGCAGGAAGTATAGCAGGTAGAGGTCCCATTGTATGAAGTGCAATGCAAACTCTAGCAATATTCAAAAGAAAGCTGAAAACTGTCTCATATATAGATTATTACAGTATAGTGCCTCCAACTCAGTGACTGATCTCTCCGAATAGTAAATAAAATTAAACACCCTGTATTTATTTTTTTATTTTTACTTTTTATTATTTTTTTAAAAACAAAAACAGAGGCCTGAGAACTAGGACTGGTTCTGATAAGGAACTCTAGACATTCCCTTATCAGTACGTTTATCTTGCAAGGTCTATTTTAGATAAAAGATAGATAAATATATAACAACACTGTCACACTCGTGTCACAATATGCAAATGATAATTATTACGTTTGATTTTAAGTAAACTGGAAGTGGAAAATTTCCACTACCTTTGTATGTTTGTTTGTTTTGTGATTACATATATACATATACGGTATGTATATAGATTTTGTACATAGAATCCTGAAACTGATGGAAAAATCTATGTCAATTTAACCCTCCATATGTCCCGAACCTCCCTAGAGGTCTATTTAAATGGGGCTAAACTGTCTAAAGGCTCCTAAAGGTTTTTGTATGAGCGTCTTTTGCTATTAATTTATATAAAAATAAAGTAATATAAAAGGTTCATAATATCGGTCAAGTGCGAGCTAAATATATATATATATATATATATATATATATATATATATTATATATATATATATATATATATATATATATATATATATATATATATATATATATATATATATATATATATATATATATATATGTATATATATATATATCATATATATATATATATATATATATATATATGTATATATATACATATGTATATATATATATATATATATATATATATATATATATATATATATATATATATATATATATGTGTGTGTATATAATGACAAGAACCGGTCGTTTGAGTCGTACTTAATAATAAAATTTGATGCGCAGTTTCCAATATCTTAGAATGAATATAATTTGTACATTTTTATGTAAAAATAACAGGTAAATAATATGGTGGATTTTTCCGCGTATTATGCACTGGGTAGTGCAGTGGAAGTGAGTGAGTCAGTGAACTCGATGGTCCTAGGTTCTCATCACCACTTGATATATATTATATTGTTTTATTATGATATTTTTTAAGGTACTTATATATATATATATATATATATATATATATATATATATATATATATATATATATATATATATATATATATATATATATATATATAGATATATATATATATATATATATATAATATATATATATGTATATGTATATATATGTATATATATATATATATATATATATATATATATATATATATATATATATATATATATATATATATATATACACACGGTCACGGCTACTCGTACATTGTTAGAGTACTCGTGCGCATTCCTATTCCTAAACAATAATGTGTATAACATAAAATGTATGTACATATACAAGTAATGACATTATATGTTTTTATGGTGAAAACTAAACCACAGTTATTATCTCAGATAACGTATATATATATATATATATATATATATATATATATATATATATATATATATATATATATATATATATATATATATATATATATATATATATATATATATATATATATATATATATATATATATATATATATATATGTGTGTGTGTGTGTGTGTGTGTGTGTGTGTGTGTGTGTGTGTGTGTGTGCAATAATTTACGAACAACTCGCTCAGATATAGTCGTAGTTCTAAGTGGCAATTAAAAATTAAAAAAAGGAATATTGATGATAAGACAATACAAATTAAAAAGGCTATGGACCAAGAGTCAAAGAGCAAAAAAATAGAGAAAAAAAAGAACATATTTCCTCATAATGTAATTTTGTATGTGAAATTTAATCCGGCGTTAGGTTCCGTACGTCGTTTTCTTTCTTTTGAACACAGCCATGTGATCTATGTAATCTAGTGTTAAGACAGTCCGTTACCTCACATACCGCCTAATTTTAGAGACATTGCACGCTTAATGGCGGAAGTCAACACTGCGCTTTGTCTACTGAAATAAATATACATTAAATATAATAATTCCTCCCGAGTGGGAATCGAACCCACAACGGCGGCGACAGGCTTCCAAATTATTCGAACCATTATATCCCATATTTAAATTTTTTCTGTTCCATAATGTCTGAATTGGAAATACCTCGTTTCCAGAAACTCCAAATGTGCGGTACTGAAGAGGAGATGAGAGAAGTTGCTGGAAGAATATGCAGAAACTATCTGCATGGTGCTTGGAAGACCGTGGATCCGTGTGAGCTGGATTTTAGAAGGATAAGGTATTTATTATTACTTTTTTACTTCACGCTGTATACCGTATACAGCAAGGCAGAGAGAACCTAGTGTTATAACACTCTGTTCCGTACTTTAAGCCCAATTCCTGGAGCATTTTGTGCTGAGTGGCGGAACTCAACGCCGAATTTTGTGTTCCTACCAAAGTGTAGAAATGGAAATAATTTATTTGCAGGAAAAGTGTTGTATATCGTTTAAATTCTTATTTAATATAGATAACTAAACTTATTCTTAATTAACTTTCATAATAATGATAATGAACACTTTATTGCACATTAAAAAAAATATTACATATAGCTCACATGTATGCATAATATGATGTGCATTGGCGGCCTTATCACTGCAAGTGATCTCTTACAGACCAGTACCATGTGACCAGTGCACATGATAAAGTGAGACAGCACGATGCAAGTATTAACTTATATATATATATATATATATATATATATATATATATATATATATATATATATATATATATATATATATATATATTATATATATATATATATATATATATATATATATATATATATATATATAAGTTTTAATTTTCAACATGTGTGAACTTAATTTGCTGCAATGTGGAAGTAAACCTGGAACCTCTACCAAAAAATTGCATTCTTCCGATGTGGCTATTTTTAAATATATATTAGTTTCTAGGACTTTTGACGTTAAGCCTTAGCCTATTTATTATGCATAAACGAAACGTGTACTTGACAAGTTGTATTATAAAGTTGGTAGCGGTGAACCTTTTATCGATTTGTTAACATTATAAATACATTTCTAAGACTCAGGTGTTATGTAAGGCATGATTTTTTTTTTATATCAGAGTCGATATATAAAGTGTAGTGGTTAGCAGTCTCCGGAAAACGGAGAGACTTTCGAGTGACGGAGTTCAACGCCGCGCTGCCTTGTTACTAGGGCGAGGAAAATGAAACTAATTATTTCCCCCGACTGGGAATCGAAGCCTCTACCTTCACTTTTACAGTCACACTGATTTCTGTTTATAAGGCATGATTTTTGTTGTTTATATTTATATTTAGCTAGAGTATACATATTGTTTAAATTAATTTTTTTGTTTTTGATTTTAAGTATGACGGTTGTGGGTTTGTGGGATTGGTACCACTACCACAAGCTACCACTGCACTACCACAAGCACCAAACTCTGGTGCAATATCCATTGCCTGGTATTCCAAATGTCTTGACATCACGCTCTCTACAGCTACACTGCTACAATAGCAACGTTGTTTTAGTATGAAAACTACTTATTTTCGCATTATAAGGAGAAATCAGAGAGAAGCTAGTGATTAAACACTTAATTTCCTTAGTTTCAACTATAGATAGTTGTGTGCCTTGTGTTCCATGACACGACCGAAGACTTAATATTATACACACAGTTAACCTTCCTCAGTCAGGCATATAAAAATCGATATGGGTGATTACCTTCTCCTTATATTACCAATACGTTAGGTATAGCAGTATCCTTCTTTTTTTTTTAAAAAAAAAAATCACAACTTCACACAAACCAATTTCGAGTGGAAATACTCAAAAACTAAGCTATTATCCTGAAGTGAACACAAAAACTGTTTAAAAAAAGTGTCATTCAATTCACCTTACAATTTGAAATCGACCAAATTCACAATGGATATGGTAAAAAATGTAAACAGCGGGTGGATAGCCTTGGCTCGTTGTTGTCGAACTAAAGCTAACTAATATAAATGCGATTTTTTATGCTATTTTCAACGTTTACGCTTTTTTTTTTCTAGTACTAGTACTGGTGTAGATTTATCAGGATCGTGAAACTGGAATTTCAGTTTGAGGTGACATTTAGGATGTGGATTATAATGTTGAAAAATGTTCTAAAGTACTCAAGATCTTTGGATCCAAATCTGTGTTTTTGTGTGTATGTGTATAGGGAAGGGCTATCATTTTTAATTTTTATATTACTAGATAAAAAAAAAGTAGTCTATTAATTTCTTAATATTTTTTTTATATATTCAAAAAAAGCGACATATAGAATTACAGTAAAAGCTGAAGCTTATAATCATAACGATGAGAAATCCTTGATTTGGTCCTTCGAGCCGTTTTCTTACCTTTTTACTTAGTTCATTAATAAGTCTATATACATACGGCTTTACTTATAGTTTAAAATAATACTTTAGTCAAGTTTAATGTTTTTTGTTGGAATTTCTTTATACACCTCTTACATCAGCCGCAAAATTGTCAATCCATATTTAACTTATTGTATGCGTTTTTACCTAATATCTCTAAAAAGTTGGCTTTAGAGTCTGATTGGCAAAAAGTAAATGCGAAAAAATGAAAACATTATCTTTTTATGGTTCTTCCTTGAAATGGTAAAAAAATTGTAGCTAGTAACACTGGTGTTTTTCTTTGGAGCTGGTCATGTACGTCCAGCTAGTTGGTACGTGTACTAAAAAAAATGACAACACTAACCTCTCTCAGTTACCTTGAGAACAGACGTATGGACACGTTTTAAAAGTACTTGTGATAAAAGTCGCGTTGCCCAAGGACTACGATGTAGATATATAAAAACGTGAATTAATTTAAATAAACATTAGTCAAAATTTCTACTGTATATATTGATGGAATGCAAGTGCAGTATACTGCACTACCAGCAAGAACTGGTATTCTCTGACTACTGGTTGAGAACCACTGTGATAAAAGATGGGGAAACTTGTTTAAATATACTTTTTTCTTACACATACTCACACACATACACACACATAGAAACAGATACAACATAGCACATAGCATTTTCAAAATGAATAGATTTATAATCGGTGGAGAAAATAGTAAAAGCCCCCAAATCCACCTATTTCCACGCAATATCTGGAAAATTATAGTCTGTGGTTTTTTTTTTATACAGTTAACATATTGTTAGCTTGTTGGGTGATAGTCCCATTAGAGGTTTGACCCATGACGCGGTATGTACCACAGCCAGATTGAGGATACAATAACATTGATAACCTCTTCCCGATATGATGCCTTATTTCATATTTATAAGCCAATGCTGTGGAATACACCCATATTGTAT
Source organism: Dione juno (assembly GCA_037127375.1). Lineage (NCBI taxonomy): Eukaryota > Metazoa > Arthropoda > Insecta > Lepidoptera > Nymphalidae > Dione > Dione juno. The sequence goes on along the minus strand of JAXRJS010000106.1, from coordinate 504,732 downwards.
ATTTTATCGAATGAAATTTTCCTCTGGCCCACTTAGATTGTTACGCATATATTTCAAATCTTCATTGGTATCGACGTTAATATTGATAAACGGTCGGCCATATATAAACAGAGGTGAGAGGGAACTTAGTGATAAGACCCTCCGTTCCCTCTTTCCGCCCAATTTACATTGAGCCTTGAGAGCTCACCGCGCTGTTTTGTTACTAGGGCGTAAGTATATGGAAATAATTCATGAGACGAGAATCGAACCCACAATCGTCGCGCTCACAATGAAAACCTCCTATTTGATCTGTCTGTTCTGTGAACTTAGGATCGATGGGATCCTGAAAGATGGACTATATAACTATATCTAAACATCCTATAGTATGTCTTTCTCATTCAATATATATATATATATATATATATATATATATATATATATATATATATATATATATATATATATATATATATATATATATATATAATATATATATATCGTGACCATATGACATGTTCTAGTACTTTTAAACAGTAAACAATGGTTCTACTAATCGCACCTCATAATGTTGAAAAAGATAGTTAATTTGTAACGCTGACGGAAGTTAAGATGTTTTTGAAGGACGCTATTTATAACCAATTTGTGTTTTCAATAGGAAAAATATTTAAAAGATAGCTTCACGCTGTATCCCGCTCTATCTCGCTGTATAGCGGAGTAGGCAGAGGAGAGACCACTCCGTTCACCACAACGTTTCCGCCCAATTTTCGAGACATTGCGTGTTGAGTGACGGTACTGAACGCAGCGCTTTATCTTCGTAAACAATTCGTCCCCCTGAATGGGAATTGAATCTACGACTGTCGCTAATCTTATGGTATTACATACTGATACTGAAAAACTCCTATAAAATCTTTACATACTAATCTTCATTCTACGCAGCAGTTACACCCGGATTAGTACCTATACCTATGCACTAACTCCTAGACATTCTTTTCTAGCGGTGGACTATCAAACTTCCTGTACTACGTGGCATTACCATCAGATACTTCAAAACTTGGCTGTTACGCCAGAGAAAACTCACCGGAAACGGAAGAGGCTCGCTTAAACAAGAAACCTCTGCTGAGCTCCCATTCCTTCTCCTTGGATGAACCTAAGAAGGTATGTAGACTAAATTATATAAAACTTAATTTTTTTTATCTTAAGTTTTTTTTATTAAATAATTTATGATCGTCGTGGTGCAGAGAGACTGCGTCTGCCTGCGGACGTGACGGTTTGTGGGTTCGATTCCCATGAGAGAAGTATGAATTATTTTCATTTTCTTCGCTCTGGCAACAAGACAAAGCGCGGCGTTGAGTTCCGCCACTCAACACGCGATGCTGCGAATAACGAAAAGCGGGAAAAGGAGTGTCTTAACACAAGGTACCTTCAACCTACGGTTCCCTCTGCCTGCCCTGCTATGTGCGGGATACAGCGTGAAGATTAAAAAAAATTGGTGAAGTCGTCGTAGCGTAGTGGTACAGCATTAGTAAAGTTGTGGGTTAAAATGATAAAATACTCGAATAAAATGAGAAAATAGTGGGTTCCCTCTGCCACCCTGCTGTCTCCTTAAAGCTTAAACCCCCCCCCCCAATTTTATTTATTTTGCATATATTTTTTAAGGTATTGTTGAGGATTTACGGACAAGTCCACGGTGAGCGCGCCATGGACGCGATAGTCACTGAATCGGTAATATTCACTTTGCTGTCTGAGAGGCGGCTCGGGCCCAAGCTGCATGGTGTCTTCTCTGGTGGCAGGATTGAACAGTACATACCTGTGAGTATTACAAAATATATATATATCATATATATATATATATATATATATATATATATATATATATATATATATATATATATATATATATATATATATATATATATATATATATATATATATATCTATATATATATATATATATATATATATCTTCTTCTTCCTGGCATTAGTCCCGGCTTTTTGCCAGGGTCTGCCTTCCGACTAAGACCAATCGGTCCATATGAGTGGCGAAGTGGTTTTTTGTGGAGCGATTGCCATCTGACCTCCAAACCCATTACTGGGAGAAACCAGGAAAGGAAAGGGAATAAGAGGCAGAAAGACTTGGCATATAGGGGAGGGACACCACTTACATGGATTGGATCGGGTTATGAAAGTGGTGGCTCGAGGTCCCGGGGTCGCGTACCCGTATGCCGGAAACCAAATATCGGACAGATAATTGGCTAGACACCCTCTGAGATATATATATATATATATATATATATATATATATATATATATATATATATATATATATATATATATATATATATATATATATATATATATATATATATATATATATATATATATATATATATATATATATATATATATATGAAGAGGAGGAGGAGGATTTAAACTCTACATTTTTCTATATTTACACCTGCATTTTCAGGCAAGATCACTCCTGACTAAAGAACTATCAGAGCCTGCTTTATCAATGAAAATAGCGGAGAAAATGGCGGCCATACACTCCATGGATGTGCCACTGTCCAAAGAGCCCAATTGGTTATGGAAAACCATGGGGAAGTGGATAAAGACGGTCAAAGAGGATAGGCTCTCTTCTAATACCAGTGGCAAGGTACGTTCGCCTGAAGCTACCATTTTCTACTATTTGGTAGGACTTGGTAGTTTATTTTAATGTTTCGACTGAAACAATTTTTAATGTACTCTTCTGTATATTGTATATTTTTTCAAATGGCTATAAAAATAATTAAGAAAGAATTACAAAAAGATTATTTATTATAGGATTTGATAGAAAATAGGGATTCTTCTCTATATACATTTTTAGATGGCAATGTTTTTTGCATTTTTCAGAATGAAGAAGAACATAACATAATAAAACAGTTGAGATCGATCGATTTCGACAAAGAAGTAGAATGGCTGAAGAAGTTTTTGGCGACCGTCGAGTCACCTGTCGTGTTCTGTCATAATGATATGCAAGAAGGTATTCTTCTTTATTAGTTAACCGCTTTCTTAAACAAAACATATAAAAATTTGAACGCAGTGGGATTTGAATCCGCGCCTAATAAACCGTCCAAGCGCTGTGACCACTAAGCCATGCGTTTTTATAAGTTACGTTGTTATCTCTGTAGGGAGATTTTTATAAATTTCCAAATTTAGCACAATCATTGAGCAAGAGAGAATGCTATTTAAAAAAAAAATTGATAATTTTTAAAGTGTTAAGTCCACACTTAGGATAGAAAAAAATACTTAAAGAAAGCATATAAAAAAAATTATAAGCGCTGTCAGCTCAAATAATATATATGTATATATAAATAATAATCTCTCAACATTCCATTTTCTCTTTTTTTTTTTGTCAGGAAATATATTAATGCTAGAAGACGAAGTACAGTCGGCCTCAGACGACGAGTTCACGTACGACGAGGCCAAAAAGTCTCAATTCGTCCTAACCCAATTTGAGGACACAAACACGTCTGACTCCATCACTAGTCACATATCGGACTCTGGGGAACCGAAGCTGGTGCTGATCGATTTTGAGTACTGTGCCTACAACTATAGGGGCTTCGACATCGCCAACCACTTCCAGGAATGGTCCTACGATTACACCAATCCGGAGCACCCGTTTTATTTTGAGAACCAGGAGAATTGTCCCACTTTGGAGCAGAAGGTGAGGATTTTTGGTATTTTTTTTTTTTTTTTGTCAATTTTTGGGATTTTTTCCCTCGGTTCAACAGTTAGTTCCATTTTTTTGATGAGATTTTTTAATAAAGATTAAACTTTTTTTTTTTTGTTGTCGGTTTAAATGGAGACATTACTAACGTTTTTTACTCAAGCTTTATTAATATTCACGGCTTTAAAGTTATGCGAGGAATAGCTTTGTAAGGATATTTCACATTATGTTTTGTCCTGTATACAAATGTCTTGGAACTGGCAATTTTGATTTTTGTACAATTTATTTTTCTGGAACGTTTTTTTTTAATATTTTTTTTTTATATATATATATATTAATATATATATTTGTCAATTATTCTGTATGCAAAATTGCCAGTTATCACTTTGCTTTGATCTTGTTTTTTAAAGTTCCAGAAAACGGATGGTCTGTCCGCCATTACGTATCGAGGTTCGTAATAATTGACGTTGAATTGTGTAATGCCTTTAATAAATGTCAATAAATTAAAAAAAAATAAGTTTTTTAAAAAAAAAAAATGGCGGAAGTTTACTTCTGTATTCTTTTTTTTTATTTCAATGTTCTCGACTTCATTTTATTCTATAATTGAAATATTAAAGACGTAGTTGCAATTTGTTAAAGTTTTTTTTTTTTGTAATTTTTTTTTTTTGAAATTAATTATATATTTTTTAGTGTACATTTGTCTAAATTATGTATATTACAATAGAAATGACATTTAATAAAGGCTTTTATCCATGTTCAATTTTGGCATTTAAAATGAAATACGTTATTAAGACATTTGCAATAAGTTCAAAAAAATCACGCAATTTCATAAATTACAGAAAATAAATTATTCATGATATAAAAAAATATTAATTATGTCAATAATATTAATAAATTATATATAAATGTTCTGTTAATGTTTTTTTTGTCAACATTTATATTAAAAAAAATTGACATAATTAATAGTAAGCAAATAGCGTTAAAACAATCACTACGCAGCTTGTGTTTGTTTATGCTTGATTTCTAGCTGCTGTATAAAAAATGGCCGCCGGAGAAAAAAAAACCAAAGGAATATGTCAAAGTACTCTATATATGGACTTTCCACGGTATCGTGTAAAGCGACGTATGGCAACACTTGATTAAGATTTTTTTTTATTCCCAATAATTAATTATCTGTGGTCTTTAGATAGATTATATTAATGAGTCTGTGTGGGTGGTAACCAGTGCCATAATGCATTTTATTTGTACAGAAACAAAATTAAAAGCATATATCTTTTTTATATTTTACCCACAAACAGAAAAATTAAAAATATTATTTAAACTTACAAAAAAAAATTGTTTTTTGATCAAAATCGAACACCTAAGTAAATTTAAATGGTATATAACTACAAAATTGCCTTCGAATTTGTAGGAGATCTTCATAAAGGAGTACTTGAAACATTACCACGCCACCATCTCGGAGGACAAGGACGCCCAGCCCTCCATAGATGACATCAACCAGCTGTTGACGGAAGTGGACGCGTTCGCGCTGACCAGCCACCTGTTCTGGTGTCTCTGGTCCATCGTCAACGCTTCTAAGAGTCAAATACCTTTTGGATATTGGGTAAGGTTTTTTAAACTAGTTTAAAAAAAAATTATGTTGGTGGGTTTACTGCTGTGTGTGACTACATTCTCTGTCTGATTCTCTACTATTCTCTATTCTTTGAATCTTTTAATTAAGGAGTATTCTCTTTTTAAAGTGAGAATCTGTCATCTTATAGAATATTTCTTGGATCTGGTGAGACAAAGTACGCCGTATCGCAAACTATATAACTTTCCACTACAACAAAGAGAAACATGCGTGTGGAAAATGTTGGAACGTAAAAAAAATTACACAATGGGACCCGAACGCGCCTCTTTGCGTTCCAAAGAGGCGCGGGCGCCTCTTATGAACCTACGTCGAAATTCTCATACACTTGTCATACAACTTATTTACATAATAAATGAACAATGTTTCTTCAGGAATACGCTCTGTCGAGGCTCGACACATACCAACGCCTAAAGCAAGAGGTCATAAAGAAGGACAAATTCGGATTTCCGCAAAAAAGGAAAATTTGCGAAGTAGATATATGAGTGGCGTAAATATCTGCTTGTGGGGACGAATCGGTCGCGAAGTGATTGATGATTATTGAACACTGAACAGCCTGTATAGGGACAGTGTCCGTGATAGTGACTCAAAAGTGCATTAAACATGCGTTAATGGTGGTTTTTTTTTCTATTATTGTTTTTGGGACACGCTGTACATGGACGCTTCTGACACTAAATTTTAAAATGCATTTTTGTTGTGATTTTTTCGATATTATCTTTTCTTTTTGTTTTGGGATTTAGAACACGCTGTATAAACGTATGTATATATATTATATCTGTTGTGACGTCATGAATTAGTTATTTATTTAATTTATGCATTTTGATATTTAAAATTATTAAGTTAAAATTATGGTATAACATTTTTTTTTAAGAAATAATTTAAAAAATGTATGTAAAGTTAAATTTGTTGTGTAAATACTACAAGTGTCAAAATTATAGCAATTTGAACATAAAAATAAGTATAAAATAGACATCGTAATATATTTTTTAAAAAAAAAAAAAAAAAAATAAGAAAAATAAGAAAATATATATGAAATGCAGTATTATCGCACAATTTTATAAACATTCCTACGAATTTCAAAAAAATGTTTAAAAGCATTGTGAATAATGTTTTCATGAAATGTTGACATTTATATGACATTTTATGAAATTTTTTTCAAAATTAAAGTAAATTTATGCACGCATATCTTAAACAATTTTGGGCACCAACGATTTGAAAATTTTAGGAATTGGCGGGAAAAAGACGTGCCTTGAGTGTTGCTAGTTGTAAAAGAAATTAAATGATAAATATTCTATTATTTAAACAGAGAATTATGCTTCTGACATTTCTCGAATACTTTTTTTTTTAATTTTAAATGTGTGATTGAATTTTAAGATAGTAATGTTTATGTATAGAAGACATTCCCAAAGAAAAAAAATATTAAAAAAACGCATTTCGTACTTAGTATTTATAACTCGATTTTGTGATTGAAATGCTTAATTTAAAAAATTAACTTGTTTTTTTAGTATTTTAGTGCAGCTATTAGCTTTTATTAAAAAGAAAAAAACGTTGTATACTCATGGACGTCTCTAGAAATATTTCTCAGAGGGGCCTTAATGACGTCTACATGGATTAATAATATGTAATTCTAAAAAAAAGAAAAGTATTGCCATATTTATGGATTTTACCTGTAAGCTGCGCTTTTTTGTGTAAAGCTACAGGCACCAGAAGATTCTGTGGAGGGCACTGACCCTCCCCTCCCCCACCATTTCTACGTACATGAGTATAAAACATTAAAGAACGGCAAGCAATTAAATTTTATTTCTTATATGTTTTCAAATTGTAAGTGTCTGAAATACATTTTAAAATTCAATTAAATTATAAATATATTTAGCTTTTTTAAAAAAAACGAAGTATTTGCATTTGTACTACACTTATTGCTTCAAAGCATTGATATTAAAGTCACCAGAACTTAATTTATCATAGCATAATGGACTGAAGAATACAGTAACTTGCTCTCCATGAAAAAAAAAAACAGCAGTCAGCATATACTCTATACGTAATGGTATTGGATTCGATACCCACTCTGGGGATTGTATATTTAAGATACTCTCTACGTATATAATAGCAGTAGTATAGAAATGATTTTCGTTTGTCTGTTCGTTTTAATTTTTTTTTAGTTAGTATTTTTTTATACGATTTTGTTACAATGGCAATTAATGTTGCCATCTCACCAAAGAGTTTTAAATTGTGACTATTTTTTTTTATAATGTCAAATTTACTTGGCTTGGGTGTTTTTTTTTCCACTCCTTTTGACTTGTATCGTGTAAAAATTTAATTATAATCGATATATTGACTTTGTATGTACTTACGTGTAGTTTGTTTGTAAATTGTTTTTTTTTTTTTGTAAGTATAATTTATGGTTGTAGGTGTAAATAGAACGTGTTGTTTCAGAAAATTCATTTATAAAACGTTAATTTCGTATCTAAAGTTGTTCTTTAATAACATTTTGAAATTTTCAACTTTTCCAAACTTCACCAACTTATGAAATATTTTGATAAGTATGACAAATTGTGAAATGTTTTTGAAAATTTATATTTATCTTTTTATATGTGCTAACTATAATAAATTACTGGCTTACATAAGATATTTGCTTCATAAATGAATTTTCTAAAACAATATAGATTATACATATATAATAAATAAAATGGAAATTTTCTCTGAATAATTGTAATCTGTATCCCGATGTACAAAGTAATAAGTACTTATGTTTGTGATAATGATCGGTCACTCTGTATTCTAGTGACAGGATATTTAATAAAAATTGTTTTAAAACATGTTTGTTTGTTTTATCTATATACATATATATACATATATATATATATATATATATATATATATATATATATATATATATATATATATATATATATATATATATATCTTTATTTCTTTATTCTCCATCTCGCTCTTCATATTTGTTTGATTTTTTTAATTTAGATAATCTATTGGGCTGTAAATAAAACATAAGGCTCATTTCAAAACAGCATTTAATATTATTTCTTTATAGCTTATATTAATATTTTGTATATAAATACAATTCTAGACTAAAAATTATTAAACATCAGAAAAATGTAAGAAAATCTTCCAAAGATAAAGGGAAGAAGAATTAATTAAAAAACAGCGCATTTTTTTGTTTTAGTGAGTTATAATTTATTTTACAAGCCTCAACATCCAAGAGGTGCGGGTTCGAGTCTCGAATTCAAATATAAGGGGAATAACTTAACATTGTACTATATTAACGTATCATTAGCCATATTAGAAAGAATCGGCATAGGATCTGACTGTAAGCGCGACAGTCGCGGGTTCCATTCCAACTTTGGGGTCATCAATTGCCACTTCCCTCCCCAATTTCAACACAGACCAAAAACGGAGAGCCTTGACACTAGAGCCAGCACTAAAGGTGGTACATGGTCAGGAGACACTGACTCACGACTCGCATATATCTTTCCCAGACGCTTTTTAAGTCGGCTTCCCTGAAAAGGAAAGTAATTTTTTTAATAAAACAGAAAGAACCGTCTCGAAGGGTAGTGGGAGTGAGGGGGGGGGGAGGGGAGCGTGAAGGGACACCGACCTCAGCACGTCCATCTGCAGCGCGCACTGCTCGTAGGCGCACAGGAACTGCGCCAGGTCCGTCTTGGGCCAGCCGCCCGCCCGCAGCGGCTCGACACACCTGGACAGAGTTTACAGTCAAAATAAATAAGCTATAGACTGACTGACTTTTCATACAAGATGCAAAAAAATAAGCATACGTCGCGACTGCGTTGACTTTAAGTCAATCAGTCAGTTTTATATTGTCTGTGCTTCAAGAGGTTATCGACTTGGATATTAGATAATAATTTCATATTTCAACTAAAAAAATAGTCATTACAGATGGACAGACAGACAGACAGACAGCAAATGGTCCTATGAGGGTTCTATTGTCCTATCGCGTTACGGTACCCTAAAAAGTGATACAGACAAAGCTAGAACCACTCACTTCTCCAACAGATCGATGAACAGAGACCTCAGCTCTCTGCCTCTGTGCAAGTTACACGCCAAGCTGACTAGAGCGCGCGTGTATAATCTAGAATTAAAAACAAACATTTATTTACTTTCACGCTGTATCCCGCACATGACGGAGTAAACGGTAGGAACGTAGTGCTAAAACTCTCCGTTCAAATTTCTCCGTTCTATATATTTTTTAAGGTTTGGTTATATATAATATTATGTTCTAAATAGTTTCGCCCTCTGCTCGTTTCATTTAAAAAGATCTTTATAAATGAATTTTTTTTTATTTTTTTTCTATAACCTCTCGTAGTAATGGCGCTAATTAATACATTAGGTCTAAGTTTCAATAAATAGTAAACGGAAGTGCGTATCATACATAGGTAGGTATGTATGTATGTATGTAGGTATGTATGTATGTATGTACATACATACATACATACCTACCTCCACGCTATATCCTCTGCAGGGGAGTCAGAGAGGACGGAGCGCCAAACGCCACGGTAAACCCTACATACATACCTCTTTCGCCTCGTCCACTGTCAATAACCTCTCCATACATGGCCTCTGACCTCAGCCTCGTGCTTTTCACGTGACCTTCCTCCAGTATCTTTGTTGGTTGAAGGTCAACCGAGGTCTCCCCTTACCTTACTTCTCTTACCAGATACCATCAACTCTTACACCATATATCTTCTATACCATTCTTTCATTACGGATTCTCGCGACGAGTCCAAACCACGTTCTTTCAGCACCTTCTTTTTCATTCTCAACTCTCGAGATCTCCATTCTTAAGGAAACTAAATTATTATTAAACATATTTAAAAAAACTCACCTAAAATTCAATTCCAATTCTTGATACGACTTCTCCAACAGCTTCGGTTTCAAACGCATACAAATTAAACTGAAACAGAGAGACAGAGAGAGGTCATAAATACACTCTCGTCCTCTATTGGAGAACTTAACAATATAATAAGGAAGTCTGCGAGCTGAAGAGGCAGTGGCAAGCCACACTGTCAGGAGGGAAGATCCTCGAGTGGCGACCTCTTCTAACGAAATGGAGCACCGGCCCTCCAACCAGGTGGACTGACGACCCAAAGAAGACACCGCGAAGCCACAGGTCTACTATCAGCAATGGACCCTAAAATGCTCATGGAAAGATGAATGGAAGATATCACTAGTCCGCGCATCACCAAGTCCCGGGCTCAGCTCCAACACTGCAACACTCACTGCTTGTGCTCCTTGTCCTTGTCCAGCAGGATCCTCAGCTCGCGCAGCTCCAGCAGGAACTCGCGGTCCATCTCCGTGTCGTAGTACTCGGGGCCGGTGCAGGAGTACGTCCAGCTCGTCATTATTGCCTGAGCGAGGGAAATACAGGCACGCGGGTGTATTCTTAGATAACGTGTATAAATATAGAACGCAGCGGGATTTGAACCTGCACCTCTTGGGTACCGTTCAAGCGCTCTTTTAAGTTTTATAATATTCTTTCTTCGCTCTAGATTCTAAAACGACGACTGTGGGTTCAAATCCCACTGTCCTCAATGCTCAGCTCTGTTAAGGGTTTCGACTGCCATAACACTAGGTCCCCTCTGGCCGTACAGCAACTATATACCTGCATAGAGTTAGCTCATGCTAATTCTCTCCGTTTTCTCTCTTTATTATATACATATTACACACTCACCTGAGCACAGTGATAGAAGTCGTTGAAGGTCAAATATAGCAATTTACGCTTCGCGGTTTCGAACCTCATACACGCTATGAACACCACTGCGCCGTATTTTCTATAAAAAAAATTATACGGAAAAATAATATTGAATAATTTTTTTTTTATATATATTAATATTATTATTATATAAATTGAAATATATTTGTTTAAGGCCCTAGTGGCGCAGCGGCACTACTGACTGACTGTAAACGCGAAGGGCTGTGGGTTCAATTCCATTGAGGAGAGAATGAATCTTCATTTCCTTCACTCTGGTAACAAGATAAACTCAACTTAACTCAGCTCGTAAGTGGTACGCGGAGAACGGAGCCTGCTGTTATTCATACGCTGCTCAACACTCACTCTGCATAGCTCGATGAAAAATTCGAGGTCTTACAGCGACCATGCATTTCTCTCCGCTATTTAAAAACACCTACTGGCTCGGACAGAGCGGAAGCTCAACTTCGTACCTGAGGCTCTAGATCAAATGCTAGAAAAGATATCGATTTTATTAGCTACTAAATAATTTTCACGAAGATATATATATCTTTATATAATTATATAAAGAAAACTTGCCCTTAACAAACCCTGTCACATCATGTGTACAAACTGGCGGGGACAAGGTGGAAAGTCATTTTATGTAAAACGCTAATCACCTTAGATCATCTCCAGCTACCTACGATATGTGTCTAGTACACTTAGGTATACTCACTAGGCTATAAATATTAAAAACTACCTCATCTTAAGTGCTATATACAAGTGTCATTAAGACATTTTTCCCTATAAATCCCTATATGCATCGCTAGTCATAATATCTGTATTTAAATTAGGTGACTAAATCCATAAATATAATATATATATTATATATTATATATATAATAGATATATTATAAAAGAAAGACTTTGGACCCCCTCTCAACAACCATGTTCAACTTAGTAGTATTAACCACACAACACTCTGTACGGTAGAGGACAAAGGGGTGGAGAAAGTCAATTTATTATTATATAACGCATTAGATACACTTTAAGTGTATAAAATATATACAACGCACACTACCATATGTATGGCTATGTGACACTTCTGTATGACGTCACATAAACTAATAATATATTAAAAACTTACCTCATCTAAGTCTTTTCTGTGTCTTGAAGACAGTTTTCTTCCCAACAGTTCCCTTATAACTGCATCATCTAAGTCATAATATCTGGTAATTGTTTAAAACATTTTGGTGACTAACAAACAAACATAAAATTTATATATATACATATATATATATATATATATATATATTATATATAGATATTATATATATATATATATATATATATATATATATATATCCATAATTAAAAAAAAGTTCCAAAGCATTTAATTTTGCCACTAGAAACATTTAAAGTGGACTGATAAAATAATATTTTTAAATATTTGAATTTGTATTTAGCACTTAGTATATGAACAGTACTCACTTTTCAATCAGCATATGCTTAGTTGGTTCATCGATTTGGAATATCATCTGCTCGGACAGTTTAGATGGTACCGTTAAAAGTCTTTCTAAGAGAGCAAAAGTCTGTAACAAACATTTATGGGATGGTATTCTATGTAACTAAGTATATATATATATATATATATATATATTATATATATATATATATTAAGAATCCCAGACATTACTTGTTAGCTGATGGAAGTCAATAACTGTCATATTTAGAGTACGATGCTATACCACTGAGCCATGACAGCTTTATCATATAATAATATAAATGTAAAATTTGTATATATATAACATATAGAAATCATTACAAACAATCGAACAAATATTGAAAAATATTATTTACAAGTTCCCGTTACTATATGTCATATGTCATATGAATGAAGTCAAGAAAGCTATATCATAATGTTTCAGCTTACCTATAATGATCCAACACATCGCTAGCAATGAGTTCCACTGTCGCTCCCAGATTTTTTGATGGAGCCCTTTGATGGAGCGTTGTTACGGCTTCACTTGCTATATTATAAATTATTTATTTAATTTAGTAAAGAAAATACTATTATTGGAGAAATTTCTAAATCTATCTATTTCATTTTTATTGAAGATAAAAGTTGGATATATAAATTTGAAAAAAAATAAATTTAAATTATAGTCATATCCATAATCTTGATGCTCCAAAGAAGTAGATGCAAAATTTGCTATGCTTAATTATTGTTATAAATTATTGTTTTATACACAATTCCATACAAACTGCTTGTTTTATCTACACATTTTATCCTAGGTGGGGCTGGGGAAGACGGACCCAGAACAAACCAATAATGAATCCCTTAGAGTGGGAGCAAACCCACAATGGCACATGATGACCTCAATAAAAAATTGAACACAACAAAGTGCTAGTCTAGTAATACATTTTTAATAACACTACAACAAAATATGATTGTATGAGGTGTTTAGTTTTCTTCATCCGTATTTTTAAATTTCGCGCTTTACTTTTATATTGCGATAAGCGATCATTTTGATCTGGTACAATATCTCGAAATTAAAACGGTAAGGTACTAATCTTAGTGAAATAATTATAATTTTTACATATATATTTATTAATAAATTACATATAAATAAATAAATAAATAGAAAGGAAATCGCTATAGTTCTTAATAATTGAAATAAATATTATTATTTTAACTTATAACTTACATGAGCACCCATCTATCCATAGTTGATATATTTCAGGGTCTATTAGAGTGAAGTTGCTGACAAATACATCTACTTCTGTATACATTTTTAAATAAAAGATTTAAAAGAAATAGGTACCTATCTAATTTAGTATACAAAAATCCGATATTTTGACAACTAAATTATTGCCATATATAATAATGAATATTTGTTTTAAATAAGAATCGAACAGAAATCGATCCTTAATCGATTACAATTTTTGGATATTGGTTATAAATAACACAATACACAAATTATATAAATTAATAAAAAGCTTTATGTTTTTTCCTGCATATATTACGGTAGATGGAGGAGTGTTAAGACACTCCATTCCCTACGTATCTCTCAATTCTGAGACTTGACAATATATGCATGCCACAACGTGATTCACTTGTTTTATTTATAATTTAAATGTTAAATAATTATATTAATTAACGTAATGGGTATTTTCAATTTACCAAACATTGGAAGTTATCTTATATAAATTGTCAGTTCAAAAATGTATTATTTTTTATAGCTTTAGTAAATAACTTATATGATCCGATAAATTTATTATTTTATTTTAAAGTTAAAAATAAAATTTAATTTATTAAATACAGAAAATTGAATTCATTATTATTACATTATATATATACATTAATTAACATTGAAAAAAATTGAATAATCCAATTCGAATTGTCACAATTTCCGAACGTATTAAAGCATAATTGATTTTTTTCCAACATCGGATTAGTAAAAAAATGCTATTTTTATTTAGCTTTGTTTTGTAAATATTACAGTAAGTACAGCGTCCTATACAATAATAGTACGATTTAAAATTATTAAAACTTATTGTATACAGTAGTTATAGATTAATGGTAATATCGCTATTCCTATTTAATTTTTCCTTTAAATATATTCAAAATAATTGAAAAGCGACTGAAAATAATATAGTATAGTAATAATTACATTATACATTAGTTATTTTATTATTTTTCTAAATAAAATACATGATAAATATACTTTTTAAGGCTTCAATTTTAGTAGTTTGAAGTCATTGCAAAGAAACTTTGTTTATTGACCGACTTCAAAAAAGGAGGTTATCAGTTTGACCTCTTTGTATGTGATATTGTTGAAATTGAGAAACAAGAGTGTGGTGATGTATTTAAGCTAGTAGGCACAAATAAAAAGTTTTGTAAGTATATATACCTTTATATATTAGTAAACAGATATCTGCTTGTTGATGGGATCTTTTTTGGTATATATATTATCTATTTTCCCAACTGGGGTATAGTCCCAGTTGGGATAATATCAACTCTTTACACATTTATGGAGGGAACAATTAATCTGCAAAATTTTTTTATCAGCTTTTTGTAATTTTTTAATATAGAATGCTATTTGGAATTAAGTTCATAACAAACAGACATTTTTTTTTTTAAGTTTTAAATTTAAATATGATATCAAATTTCTTTTATGTATTATTTTATACTTGCTTTTACTTGCAGTTTTGCCTGCATCTTCCTTCCTCGAGAAATGGTTTAACCAATACAAAAAGAGTTTCTGTGATTATTGCATACCAACAAACAAACTGTTTAGCTTTATATTATTAAAAAATAGATTATAATTTTAAAATCTAGTAATAATATATATATTTTTTAAAATATATATATATATATATATATATATATATATATATATATATATATATATATATATATATATTATATATATATATATATATATATATTTTTTAAAATATACTATTAAATAGTACTGCATTCCGTCTTCACTTGTCAGCCTTGATCTTATTTATTATTAATACAGTAATTTGTAAGAGAAATATCAGGTCTTATATGAAATTCATGGAGAGAATTTCTCATCATTCTATATATAAAACAATATATTATTATTATTACTGAACTTTAACAAAACAGGTTTAACTTATATGTTAATATAAAATTACATAATTTATAATTACATATATTTACACATATATCACATATATAATTTTTGTTTTTAATAATGTGTAATTTTTTTTTATTTTTTTAATCGGCGGAGGAGGCCTTACCTCCTCCATCTCTTTCTATTTCTCTCTATGTACTGGGAACAGCTGGATTTTATCATATAGTATATTATAATATGAATATATGAATCATATAGTATAATATAAATTATGCAACATGTTAAAATTGTTATAGGCTATTTTATTTTTGTTTTTGATTTGGAGGAGGATATCCTTCTTTATCCAGCATTTAAGGAGCTTTCTGTCAGAATTCTAGACTTCTTTCTTCTTTCCCATTCTTATATAAAATAGTCTCATTTTTTTATTTTAACATTTCTTTTGTCGAGAAAGTATGCTCAGTAGATCTAGTGCCTAAGTAAATTTCATTGATTATATAAAAAAATATGAATCTGAAAAATATAGGAAGTTAATGTTGAAGTTACCTTACCAGATCGTAGAAATATAAATTATTGCCTCAAATGGGTATCGAACCTACAGCGACGTTTACACTCAGACCCTGTTGCACACCACAAGTGTTATTATTCCCCAAAGCCGCGCTTCAATTTAGAATAGTGGAAGACTCTAATATATATTAATTATATTGTTAAACCTTTTTCAGAAACAAAATGGCAGACAACACGAGTGCTAAAAGCTATGGGAACCAATCAGAGGACAATACGTCACAGACGGAGCAAGACACGGACATGATGAGCATGTTCGCCAGCGTCTGGGTCAAGGTTGAAGTGGATGATGACGATTCGGGGGCTGAGGAGGCTAGGTATGTCTCGTTTGATTTTTGTATGCATTAAACGGTCGTGCCACAGCGTCTGCGTCTGCGTTGTAAACGCGACGGTGGTGGATTCGATTCCCGTGAGAGGGGAATGAGAATTAACTGTAGGTATATGTAATTGCTCAATGTAAGTGCTTGTGTGTGCATTACATGTATACAGTACATACATGTTAATTAAAATATTCTTTAATAAAGAAAGTCTCAGATCTTCTTTCGGTAGAACAAAATTGGACGGAACGGAGTTGAGCTCCGCCTGTACACACACAATAGCGGGATATAGGACTATATGCGGCGTTCAGCACTATAAGCGGAGTACAGCAATATAAAAGGGGACAGCTCTATAAACAGGGCACAGCACTATAAGCGGGGTACAGCTCTATAAGCGGGGTACAGCCAGCAGCTAAAGTAAACACTATTCTAATAAAAATCTGATTATGAACTTGATAATTGCGGTTCGGGGGAATGATTATAGCTATGTTCATTCTTTTTGTTTAAGATTTAGTTATATAGGTAATATTTTGGTAGCCCTTGATCTAGTTTAATTGAATTGATTCTAGTTTAATTCTCATACTAAGTTTTGTCTATAGAGAATCGAACCCACGTACAAAAACGTTTCTTTTTTTTCAACTGAGTTGAGAATTTACTTAGTGTCCAATCCCTTCTTAGAAAATATAATATTTTCGTTTTCCAGAAAGAAAAAACGCAAATCCAAAAAAGTGAGGCGCAAAGCGAAGACATTCAATTGTGAACTATGCGACTATACGACGGGGTACAAGAACTGTCTAGACCTCCACCAGGCCGGCCACCAGGCGACCAAGCCGTTCTCTTGCACACTGTGTGATTATTCCACTAAATATCCCACCTCCTTGCAGCGCCACGTTATGATCAAACACCAGGCCAAGGAGATGTTAACGGACGAGGAAAAGAAGTCCATGAGATTGTTGAAATGCGAGAAATGCGATTATACGTCGTACTTTAAATGGAATCTGAATGCTCATAAACGGAAACATAATATGGAGAAACAGTTTAAGTGTCCACATTGTGAATACGCGACGTCGTATAGGCACAATTATTTGAAGCACAGTAAGGTCCACAACGAGGGAGTGTTCTTCAAATGCGACAAGTGCCCGTTTGTGACCAAGTTCGAAGGGCACATTACCAGGCATCTGGCGAAAATCCATAACGAGGTGACGGAGAAGGCTAACAAATGTGACGTGTGCGATTTCTCCACCATGGTCCGGTGGAGATTGAACATTCACAAGCAGAGAAGTAAACAGGCGCATGCCTTGAAATGCGAGCATTGCGACTTCCAAACTTTATTTATGTGCGAGAGTAAAAAACATAAAGTTACCCACTACAATAAAATCTACGGCCCCGGGAGTATGAAGCCGATGGAGAAAGAGGAGAGATCGGAATATGTCACACGAGAATGTCTGGAGAGGAAGGACAGTCAGAATCAAAACCAGTACACGCTGGATCCGAATTGTCTCGACTGGAACAGCATTCAGGTGTTAGAGTCCGACGACAAGGAGAGGCCGTTCATGTGCCACATGTGCAGCTATACGTCGAAGTTCAAGGCGGCAGTCCAGAGGCATTTCCAGAGGCACCACACCGGCAGCCAGAACAGACCGTACAAGTGCGTCAACTGTGATTTTTCAACAAAAACAAAAGACCAGATCGCCTTACACAATAAAAGGAGTCAAACGGATAAAGTGCTATATTGTGGCATATGCAGTTTCACAACAAACTTCAAGTGTCAGTTTGTAATGCATCAGAAAGGTCACTACGCGTACAAATGCACCGTCTGTCCGTACTCTTGCAGGCACAAGTATGAGCTGCAGAAGCATTTCACCACTCTCCATCTGGGCAATGGGTTGAAATGTAGCTTTTGTGATTATAAAGCGGCGAGGAAGGAGAGTCTCTTGTGTCACGAGACTATACACACTGGTAATAAACCTTTTAAATGTGGTCACTGCTCTTATATGTCAGTCAGGAAGTCATTGTTGGACAACCATGTCAAACGGTACCATAGTGAAATCAAGAAGGATGTGACAATAGTCAGCGAGGACAAGATCCAGTCCCTGAAGGTGCCGATGCCAGCGCTGATACAAAGTATGAAGGAGCAATGCTTGAAGACTCCTATTGGCTAGTTAGGTCTTGTTTATATTAGACTAAGCTATAACTAACTTGACATTATGAAAGTGATTTAAAATTGTTATTTTTATTTTCCATTTAGATTATATTGATTGATAATGTTAGTCCATATATTTGTTTTAACTTGTGTTTCTGTATTATAGAGTTTAACAAGTGGTTTTGTTTTATTTTGTAGCTGCTGAACCAGGTCCAACGGACCTGGTATCTGGTTTTTGTGCTATATATAATCTTTATCAGTTGGATTTACGAACAAAGCCAGGTCTACGTCGACAGTACAATAATTAAATCTCCTAAGCGTTTTCACTCTATGTTTTTATTACAATTGTTAATGGAAAGCCGATTATGTTGGCACCAGGTCGATTATGCCTGGTGCACACTAGAGTTATGTTATCAAAGTACGTAAAGATCCGTCTATTAGTGATTTTTTATAAGTAATACTAAAATTAATGTATGACGACATCAAATATTAATTATTATTTAATATAAATTATAGACTATGTTGCTAATAGGACTAATAGCGATGAGACAAAGAAGTTTCGCTAAACTCTATTTAGTAGTTACTGCGTGACAGACGAACTGACACACGAAAATTACAAAAATTCTGCTTCTATAAAACCTCTAAAAATTTGTGTTTTAGTTTATAGCGTGAAACCATATTTGTACGGAAAACCAGTATAAATCAAGGGTTTAAATGTATAAATAAATCATCATACTTCTCTTGGTGCTCCCCACATTATTTACTTCATATTTTTCAGTACAAAAAAAAAACTCATTATTTTAAATTAACTTTAACTTTAACTCATTATTTTAAATTTAAGAAAAAATAGAAACATTTGAACGCACCGTGATTTGAACCCGCACCTCATGGAAACCGTCCAAGCGCTCTGACCACTAAGCTAAGCTATGCTCATTTTTTTCCTTTTTAAAATGCAAATGCTTTCGCCTCAACCGACATCCCTCTATCTCTTACCGACCCCCCGTTTGGGAAGTCCTGGTATAAATAAAAGTGAGACAACAAAATAACATAATGGAATTGAAATTTATTAAAATATTATTTACAAAGGTACCTTAAATACTAACTTATGGCATTCTATTTAAAAGTTCAGGGGCCACACACATCCTCATACACTCTCTCTCACACACACGCACACACACACATACAAACAATGAACTGAACAATTAAAAAATTAAAACGTAAACATGTTTTATTTATAATCTGTTGGAAAGAATTTTATAATATTTACAAAAAAAACTAAATTATCAAATAAATAAATTCATTTTTATACATAATATACAAATAATAAGTCGTGGCTCGTTTTAGTAATTATTTATTTATATTATAATTTTTTTCATATGACAACTCTGGGAAGACATGGCGCGGCGTTGAGATACGCTGTCAAACGTTCGAGAACTAATCGCCTCTACTCTAGATTAACAATATTCAAATTTAAATGCTGGTAACATATTTTTTTATATTTAGAGTATATGTTAAAAGAAATTATTTCATTTTATTGATCAAGTAGCAGCGGGTTCGAATCCCGCGTGTATGAAAAAACAATCAAGTAAAATATTCTGCATCAGACGGATTGTCCAAAGTAAAATTTCTTGATCCACGACTTTATTATATATAACAAAAAATCTATGTCCTATATAAAAGAAAAATTTACAACATTTGTATCACATGAAGTACATGTTTTTAAGTGAATCTCATATATAACCTGCACCTACCTTCATAGTAGATGGTTATTAAGAACAATAAAAAAAATCCTTAAATATTATATAAAACAAATGAAATTCGGTATGAAATTCACTCAAAAAAGAAAATACATATATATATATATATATATATATATATATATATATATATATATATATATATACATACATATACATACATATACATACATATACATACATATACATATACATATACATATACATATACATATACATATACATATACATATACATATACATATACATATACATATACATATTCATATACATATATATTCATATACATATATATATATATATATATATATATATATATATATATATATATATATATATATATATATATATATATATATATATATATATATATATATATATATACATACAACGGAATAAGGAGTAAATGCTTACGGACAAACCGATTTCAAAGAAAGAAACATTTTAGCAAAAAAGTTTTCTTTTTAAATACATTTCTTTTTATTAAAAACTATAACAGCCCCCGATTGCTTAATTTACCCCCTTTCATTTAGTAATAATAGTAATTTATCACAATTTAATTTTTTTTTATTTGGAATTTACCACCAAATATCAATTATAGGTTAATTGTTGGAGATGTTTAGAAAAAAGGACTATTTAAAGACCCTCTGTTCTCTATATCTTGTTGAACCCAACCAGGTTGGGTTTAAAACTGTATAACCTACAATTTGAACCCATTTTGAACTCTAAACAGCTCTTTTTTTATTAAAAAATTGACTCAAACAGTCAGACTAGTTATCAACTGTTGACACAACTTGCCATACTCGTTCTGGTCTCCGGATATTCTTCTCATTTTCAATCCTTTCTTCTCTTTCGCTTTATTTTCACATAAGACTAGCTCAATCTGGATACCGCCAGAATATTCTAGATTTAGGAACCCTGTTAGGTTCTCCGCATCATCATGTTTGTCCTTTTGTTCGCTGGTTTCCACGAAAATATTTTGCGGAGGGACCCTGGTGTTGATAGTCTCTTTTAGCAATTCCACTATTCTTTCAGAATCTAACTGTGAACAGACTGTGGATAAGGCAATTTCATAATATTCTTGGACACACGAAATGTTCTGAGGACTTAGTAGAATTGGTATTTTTTGGTCATCTTGGCATATTTCAGATAGCCTTAGATCCATTGTGGATCGTTGTAACTTCTCGATCTCCTCTTGAGGGCATTCTTCTTCGAAATTCTCCAAATTCTTATCTCTGGGCATATATTCTTCGTAGTATTCCTTTACTTCGCCCAAAACACCTTGAGCTGAGAACGAGGATCTTGGCGTTTCTCCTTTTTCGGAGAAACTACTTCGACCGAAGTCGCTTCTCTCCGAAAACGAGGATCGACCAAAGTCTCCTCTCTCCGAGAAACTCCCCCGATCGGAGAAAGAGAAAGACTCCCGATGTTCCGAAAAACTCCCCCTATTTTCACTAAACCCTGAACTTATTGACACTATATTCGAATATATTGACTGTACATTTTGTTCGCAATTCGGCGATACGTTTGCCGAATCGTTGCTAAGTGAATCGTCACTAAAACCTAGTGATTTGTCACTATTTCTCCGCGTTTCTAATTTAGTCTCTACATCTTTCTCCATATCCGTATCCTTATCTTCTATCTCTCTTTCTTTTTCCGTTTCCTGACTAACTTTCCTGCCAATGCCTTTCGTGATGGAGGGTTTGTTATCCAAGTCCGTATGTTCTGATATGACAAATTGTGGTATATGATATTTGGAATTTTCTAGACTGTCCACACTGTCTTCTGACGAAGACGCTACCAGAGTTATCTCTGATCCCAAACAATCAGTCAAACTAATTTGAGGAGGCTGATAACTTTTATGGAACTTTTCATTTTGACCTCCATTACCTATTTCTTCTTGTATCATATCTAAGCTAGGGTTGGATATTGGAGAATTATTTAAGGATCTATGTGTTAAATGGATCTGGGGAAGAATTTGTAATTGGGGGTAATTTGTTTCCATTTCGACGTTATTTCGAAGGTCAAGAGGGGTTGAATGGGGTTGGGGGGTTCCCCTAGTTATGGAACCAGTGTGTAAATAACTTAAGCCTTCCGTTATTTGGTGTAACGGAGAGCCAGGAGAAGGAGAGCTATGGCCGGAGAGGATGCCATAACTTCCATAATGGATGGATTTTAGTAAGTCTTGCGAAAGGTGGGGGGAATATAGGTTGTTTAGATTGATACCTAGTTTTAGTGAGAGATCCTGAAAAAGAAAATTTAGTTTGTTAGCGTTCTTGAACATATGGCGAATTATATTTAATTCTTTATGTTTCTTATAGGGTTAAAAATAAGTCAAGTGCGAGTTGGTCTCTTACACTATAATTAAAGATGTATGCACTCAATTTGTACTAAATTAACTACAAATATAAATTTGTATTAGGATTTCTTGGGACATGTATATATTATAATTAATATTATAAATTACCAATTTTCGATACTTTTCCTTTATTTATACCGAAATTCTGATATTTTGCGAAATTTCATAATTCTAGGTCAACGGGAAGAACCTTACAGGTTTTGATAATGCTGTCATTTTTATATAGTATGCAGCATAAACGAAGCTCAAGTTATTTTGATTGTCTTGACTTAGAAATATGTCAACTATGTGTCTGATGAAGAAGGCTATAGAGGTATGTGTGTATGTATGTATGTATGTATGTGTGTATGTATATATGTATATATACCTGTGCAGCCCTCTCTCTGGCGGGGTCCACCGCACTGAGGTCCAGCGTGGGAGTGGACGCGCCCGCGTGGATCGGGGAACCTGGACACCATGTAGATATATATATGATTGTATGTTTGTTACGCGATAACTACTAGTAGCTTTATGGATATGATGTTATTATTAATTTTTTACTTTTAAAATGACATAAAACTAAACTTTCATGACTATTAAAACAAAATGTATGTCCTTATAAGCTTCCAATTAATGGATTTTCAACTTGACGTGTAGTATAATTATATAATCTAAAATTCAAAATCCTAATATTATGGTAGTATGTCTACCTGGTACAGACGCCGCGGGGGTGTGCAGCCTGTCAGCAGGTGGAGACGCACCCCCAACACCCCCAATACCCCCCACACCCACTGTGGAAGCTCCACTGCGGCGTTCTAGGCCACGCTGGAATAAATTAAATTTGAACATAATAATAATAGTATTAGATAGTACATATAATGGTAGCGAGCTGTAAGATGCAACCATAGTGACTAGTCGAGGTAATCTATTTTTTTGGCTTCACGCTGTATCCCGCATATAGCAGGATCAGGATACATTGTTCTCCGTGTTCCGCCCAAATTCGAAACATTGCGTGTTGAATGGCAAATCTCGACATTGGACTTTGTCTCATCGGAATGAAGAAATGGAAATAGCTTATACCCCCGAGTGATGGGGGGGGGGGGGGGCGGCACCAATCCCACTATCAACCGTTACCATCAGACGTCGTCCCACTGAGCCACGACGGCCTGACTGTATAATTCTATTTAAATTATTTTTATTATCCCTCTATGGACCCCAAACTAAAATAAAGAATATAGTGTAGAAGTAGTGTAGTCTGATGTGTGTGGGTTTACTTGGGGAGAATGAATTAATTTGATTTCTGGTATATATAAAAAATATCGCGTTGTTTTTTTTTTTAACTTATATAAATATATATCATTTACCTGTAATTGTTGATATTCCAATCTAGCGGAGGCTATGTCGTGAGCGGCGCGCGGCGGACTCACCTCAGCTCTCCGCACAGGGGAGTATCTCTCCGCGTGCTCCCGCACTGTAGTGTATAAACTTATATGAGTTATTATATATATATATATATATATATATATATATATATATATATATATATATATATATATATATATATATATATATATATTTTATAATGTATCAAAATTTCTAATAAAACATCTACAAGCTTTCTAAATAATCACACATACAAAAAAACAACGTGCAAACACACACACATACACACACAACTACAAAAGCTATAATTTAATAGAAAATATTTCCCTCTAAAAAAAACAAAAAGGAAAATTTACCTTACAATTAAATGAAATCACCTCAACCCTTACCCAAATTACAAGAAAAAAAATCAAAATTACCCATTTCCTGAACAGTGGCCAACATTTGTAATTTCACACGCTGAGGGCCGGAGTACTTGCGTTGTCGACTGTACTGATTGGAATTGAACCCGGGACTGACCGGCGTGCCCGCGGTTATTGACCCACTGGGCATACTTTGGTTTGGGAAATTTGGATTATAATTATGACTTTGATTATAACCGAATGTACCAAAATTTTTGCTTTCTACGGGAGTTCCAGATACTATTGATCCTTGAGATGAAAATGTCTGATTTTGGGATGCTGAAGCGTAACTCTGACCTTGCATTGGGGTTCCTGTCATAATGGACCCTTGATTTTGTATTGGGGTTCCAGTCATAATTGATCCTTGATTTTGAATAGGGGTACCGCTCATAAACGACCCCTGACCTTGTACCGGGGTTCCTGATACAATTGAACCTTGATTCTGAATATTTTGACCAGACATAATCAACCCCTGATTTTGGATAGGGGTACCTGCCATAATTGACCCCTGATTCTGAATTGGGATTCCACTGACAATTGAACCTTGGCTCGATAAGCCGCCAGTCAACATGCTTTGACTTGGAATAGTGCCAGATATTATTGAACCCTGGTTAGAAATAGTATTGAATTGGTTTTGAACTGGGGTTCCGGTGATAATGGACCCTTGATTTGACACATTGCTAGGATAAGTCTGATTGGCTAAGGGGGTCGATATGGGTGTTCCCGTCATTATTGACCCTTGATTTGACATTGGGGTTCCACTCATAATTGAACCAGTTTGAGGAACTGTTCCGTGGGAAGGAGAAAATTGTGACATAGAGGGAGTAAACGGTGTCGTAGCCTGATTCGAACCCATTATACTGCCTTGAGGAATAGTTTCTAGTACTGGCTTCATTGAATTTTTGGCAAAGTTTGGGGTACCAGCGGTAATGGACCCCTGTGGGTTAGTGGCAGTATTTGAAGGTGGGGGGCTTTGGTAGCCAGTTTGATTCTGATAGTTGAAACCCCCCTGAATGGAGGGAGGTAGGTAGTTCCGTTTCATTCGAGCTTCAACCTCCATAACTAGTTCCGGACTTATAACTAAAAAAAAATTTTAGAAACAAAAAAAATAAAAATAATTAAAAAAAATGTGCGCATGCTCGTGTTAAAAAATAAGTGTAAAATCTTCACATTCATTTTTTTATATAAACAAATAGATAACTACGCACAAATCAGGCGGCAAATTAATCATTTTGATGTTTTAAAATATATATATATAATTTAAAAATATATATAATAATAAAAATATATATAAAATATACGAATTATATTTGCTTAAATAACTTATTATAAATGTCATTTTATTTATAATATATAACAAAACAGCAAAATGATTAAACTAATTATTATTGACTGCAAACAATTTCATAAAATATTCTTTATTTATTTAATTTTAATAATAAATACATAATATTTGAGTGTCTTTTTTATGTAATAAAAATATATGTTAATTTATAACAAAGAAGAATGTAGTTTGTCTGCAGTCAAATTTATAATATACTCAAAAGACAACAAATCAACATAACAGATTAAAAATAATAAATATTAAAAAAAAAAAGATTGTGTTAAAATTGACAATGTAAATTAAATATATTGTCAAATTTTCAGTGTCAAAATAAAAAAAAATGAAAATAGCACATTAATACTTTCTTTAGTATTCTAATTCAAAAAACAAACGTACTAGCAAAATAGCTGTCAATAAAAAAATGTACATACATATATATATGAAGTAGTGAGTAGTTGTAGATTTATTTAAAAAAAAACACTTGTGACGTCATATTGCTTATATTTTAAACTCTGACTTAAATGTAATTTTATATGAGTTGCGAAACTTATAATATATTAAATATGACATATTTAATCTATAAAGAAATAATAAATATATATATTACAACGTAATGTTTATGTGTACTAAAATTAAGCTTTAAGTTAGCTTTATATCGTACTAGCTTGTGCCCGCTACTGCGCCTGCGTGAAATACGTGTAATGGACAGTCATATAGTCATACAAAATTATAATTTTAATAAAGCTAATTTCAGTTGGGAGAAAAAAAAACTATTTGATGACAATTTTAATTCTGTTATATAATGAAATTCAATTTATAATATTTATATATTTTAATAAAAATAAAAAAAAAAACCACTTCATACATATTGTATAGCTACGACAAAAAAATACATACAGATTTATTAAAAAAAAATCTAAAGCATTACTACATTCTAACAAAATATAAAAGTACACTACTCTGTACAATATTCGTCGTTTTGATGATGAAGAGAATCTCTTCTCCAACAAACCGACGAAATACATAGTGTAATGTAGTGTAGTGTCACTGCGGTAGTGACGCGTCACTCACCGGGTGGTCTCTCCGTCACCGTGAGGAGACCCGTCCTGCGCACGCGCATGTTGGTGGTGGATGACGCGGCTGTTGCCTGCGGGAAAGAGACAGTGATATTATGGAACGACTATGTGTAATGAGTGAGTGAGATAGCGATATACGAGAGAGGTTTGTTTCGATAGACAAAAAGTGAGATGGAAATAGAAATATCGTCGAGAAGATTAGTTAGTATGCAGTAGTGTTAATATATGCATAAGCAAACATAAGTATATAAGTACGGATTTAGTTGTCGATCAAGTTTTATTCATAAAATTTTTGAAGTTCAGTAATTTGAGCCATTTTAAAAGTTATACAGAAATTTTCTTCATTTCCAGTTTCTTATTTTAGATGTGTGCGTGTGCGTATGTGAATGTGTGTGCGTGTGTGAATGTGTGTGTGCGTATGTAAATGCGTGTGCGTGTGTGTATGTGTGTGCGTGTGTGAATGTGTGTGCGTATGTAAATGCGTGTGCGTGTGTGTGTGTGTGCGTATGTGAATGTGTGTGCGTTTGTGAATGTGTGTGCGTGTGTGAATGTGTGTGTGCGTATGTAAATGCGTGTGCGTATGTGAATGTGTGTGCGAGTGTGAAAATGTGTGCGTGTGTGAATATGTGTGCGTGTGTGAATGTGTGTGCGTGTGTGAAAGTGTGTGCATGTGTGCCCGTGTGTGCGTTACCATGGGCGCGGCGGCTGCGGAGACGCCGGCCGCGTCCTCCGGCGTCGCCATCGTGTGCCGCTTGCTGCTGCCGCGGTTCAGCATGTACCTGCCGAGCAGCACGCAGTGTACATTGACTTGTTCACGGGGTTTTGGTATTAACCATCGATGTTGTACTCATTTCTCAATTTTCCTTTTAATTTTAAGATAATATGTTATCTAATGTAATCTGCCATAAACATAAACTCTAGTACCCTCGTGTGACTGTGAGACAACATCAGACTGTAAACGCGATGATCGTGGGTTTGATTCTCATTATAAATATTAAATAATTTCACTTCTCATGGCATGGAATTCTGTCACTTAATACGTCTAGGAATGTAAAGCTAGCAAAGTATCGAGTACCTTGATCATTCTTCATCACTTTCTCTCAGTCTATCCTGCTCTACGTGGGAAAGAGCGTGAAGTAGTATATGATATAAATATAAATAAATAAATGTAAATAACCTGCACAAATTGGTATTATAATTTGGATCGCCGCTCTGCTCGTCTGTTTGTTCGCTTTGATCTGAACGTGTTGGTGTACCGCTATCTGATACCTGAAAATCAAATTAAATACCATATATATATATATATATATATATATTATATATATATATATATATATATATATATATATATATAATATATATATATATATATATATATATATATATATATATATATATATATATATATATATATATATATATATATATATATATATATATATATATATATATATATATATATATATAATACATTAACGATTCTAGCATTACTTATTGAAATAGTACATTTGTTTACAAGACCAAGTGACGTCACAGCATCATGATAAAATTAAATGTAAAATGTATTAGTTTATTTTTTCATAGTATCGAATTTAGATATTTTATAAAATGTGTGTAATAATACTTTAGGATGATTCTACAGTATTGCCAGTGCATATAATTAAGCAACTGCAAGAATACCATTTTAGTTAAGAGCTCATTCTTATGTTACAGTCAAAATATTCGTGAACAGTATGTCTGTAGTCACTAGTAGCTACGTACATGGTGCGCGGGCGCGGAGCGGCAGGCGGGCGAGTGGCCGGGCGAGTGCGCGGGCGAGTGGCCGGGCGAGTGCGCGGGCGCGTCCCGCCGCACGTGCGCGCCGCCGTCAGACGCGCGCCGCCCGAACGACGACGCTGCAGAGACACATATCTATCTTTATAATAATGTTGTAAACTTGTTCAACGTAGGCTATAGGCTATATTACATCACGTAAATCGCTCAATGTAGCCTACCACACCAGCAGCTGCGGTCAGAGTTACCTCGGGCACATATACGTAACGCCACACATCCACCTCAGCATCTTCATCTCCGTGACGTGAAGCTCCTGAGTGTGCCGAGATAATGTTGGCCAACATTGGCTGCCGTATAAAAGAACCGGTCGGATAATGCTCTTGTATATCAGTCCCTTCAGCTTGGGCGGTATTCTGCTATCACAGATCACATCAGTGACCTCCCGCCATTGGAGCCGCCTTGATGCCTCCAGACTCATGCGTAACGGATCCAAGGTACCTGAACTTCTCCGACTTAACGGCTGGCTCAGGCCCGCTGTGGATGATGCTCCCGGTCCGGGTCGCGGTCCGGGTTCCCGCAAGCCATGCACTCGGTCTTCGACAAATTCAGTTTAAGATCATCGTTTTCAAGCGCACCCTTCCAGGCGTTCACTTTACGCTCCAGCATCAGTCGGTTCTCATCGATGAGTACTATGTCATCGGCATACATCATCAGCTACGGAGGCTGGCGTTGGATGTGGGCCGAGACAGTATCCAGCACTACATTGAATATGAACGGACTAAGAGCTGAGTCCTGGTGAACTCCTACTGTAATCGGGAAGGGCTTTGTGTTGCCAACAACGGTCCTAACCATTGAAGCGGAGTCGTTCTACATATTTCTAAAAACCTCAATATAGGCTTCAGGGATCCCCTAGGATCACAATGCCTAAAAGATACACTGACATGGCACACAGTCAAAAGCCTTCTGCAGGTTCAAAAAGGCCACATGCAGAACTCTCCTTTCCCTTTCCCTGTAAGCTTCCATCAAAGTTCTGAGGGCAAAAATGGCGTCCATAGTGCCTGATCCTGCTTGAAACCCATACTGAGACTCTAAGACAGCACACTCTCGGCGGAGTCTGAAGCCGATTATGCGCTCAAAGAGCTTCATGGTGTGGCTCATAATCTTAATGCCCCTATAACTACTGCAATCTTGAACACTGCCCCTTCCTTTGTAAATAGGGGTAATAAAACTGTGCCGCCACTGATGTGGCATCTTTCCAGTATTCAAGATACGGTTAAACAGGTCAGTAAGTATAAGCACACCAAGAGAGCCCAACGATTTCCACGCCTCGATTGGGATGTCGTCAGGTCCTACCGCTTTTCCGTTCTTCATGCGTCGAAGACAATTACGAGTTTCGTCACGGGTTATTGGAGCAACAAGTCCGAGGTTAGGAGATAATTCAGGAGGAAGACTACAAGACTGCTGAGTGTTCAGCAGCTCCTTAAAGTAGCTTCTCCATCTCTCCTTCACAGAGGCATGACTACAAAGCAACGTGCCCCGAGAATCTCTGACGCAAAGACATTTTGTAATATCCTGCGTCGCTTTATCTCGAGCACGAGCCAGTTTGTATATGAGCTTCTGCCCCTCCACAGTTTCAAGTTTATCGTACAATGGCGACAAACTTTCTCTGCGGGCTCTAGCTACAGCTCTTTTGCTGGCCCGTTTCGCTGCAATGTACTCCAGTCTGTCTTCAGAAGAGTTGGAATGCTGCCACTCTTTAAACGCAGCCTTCTTTTCCTGAATCACCCCCTGCACCTGGTCATTCCACCACCATGTCTCCCTGTCGATGACACGCCCACCCTTAGTAACACCAAGAACTCGCTTGCCCGCCGCAATGATTGCTGAATGAGCTCGATCCCATGCAGTCTGAGCGGTCTCGGTGTTAGTCAGTAGATTCTGACTCTCCACCTCCGCCAAGAAGTCGGTCTGCATCGGCCCATTCAACAACCACCACTTAAGTCTAGGCTTGCGTTTCTCGGCTACTTTCTTTTTCGGGGTAACATTATAGTCCATGACAAGGAGGCGATGTTGGGCCGTCAGGCTTTCGCCGGGAATGACCTTACAGTTGGTCACCCTGCCTGTATGACACCGTCTAGTCAGCAAATAATCAATTTGAGTTGAGTGGGACCCGTTCTTATACGTTATAAGGTGCTGAGGTTTCTTCTGGAAGAAAGTGTTCACGATGGCCAGATCAGACGCAATGCAGGTTCTTAGAATATTTTCTCCCTCTGCATTGCGAAGACCATATCCAAAACCCCCGTGAACACGTTCATACACCTCAGCGACCCTACCCACGTGACCGTTCAAGTCCCCCCCAACTAAGATTGCTTCGGTAGACGGTATAGCGAGTAGGACCTCTTCACACTGCTCCCAGAAAGTCTCCTTTTCAGCCGCGCTACAACCCGCCTGGGGAGCATAAGCACTGATTAAGTTTGTGATTACGCCCTCGATCAGTACCTTTACCCGCATCAAGCGGTCGCAGCGACGGTCAACTTCAAGAAGCCCATTCTGAAGCTCTTCAGAAAGCGCTACCGCTACACCGTTTTTGCCCGTAGGTGACCCAGTGTATAAGGCGGTAACCCTGCCCGATGTTACGAGACTTATTGCCCTTCCAGCGAGTTTCCTGAAGGAAAGCACACTGGACCCGACGTCTCATGAGTACATCTGCGAGTTCTCTGCGTCGTCCGGTTAGAGAGCCAATATTCCATGTTGCAAAGCGGAGTTTCCGTCTGGGTACTGACGTCGTTAGCCGTGCCCGTACTTGACACGGTAGCCCTTGCCCACTTATCGCAGGTGGAGGGCGATGTGCCTGCGCGTCGTTTAACGGCGACGCCCTAGCCATACCCAGCTTTTTGTCAAATCGGTCCATTTGGTCATTTGTGTGGCGAATTGTGGTTTTAATGGAGCGATTGCCATCTGACCTCCAAACCCATTACTGGGAAAAACCAAGAAAAGAAAAGGAATTAGAGGAAGTATGACTTGGAAAATGGAGGAGGGACACCACTTCTATGGATTGGATGGGGTCATGAACGTGGTAACTCGAGGCCCAGGGGTCGCGTACCCGTATGCCGAAAACCAAATATCGGACAGATAAATGGCTAGACACCCTCTGAAGGTGCAATTACTATGCTATGTGATTATAATTATATTTTCGCCACACTAGGTCACCCACAACGTCAAAAATTTAATTTGAATATGGACAAAAATAATTAGAATTTTCAAGGTTCTCTTAAATTGATTCAAAAATACAAATATAAAATAGAGGCCTGCCTGTAAACGTGACGGTTTGTAGGTTCGATTCCCGTGAGTGGATAATGAATTATTTTCATTTTATTCGCTCTGGCAACAAAACAAAGCGCGGCGTTGAGTTCCGCCACTCAACACGCAATGCGGGGAACGGAGTGAGTCCTACCCTGCTATACGGCAAAACGCGTAAAGCTCTACCAATGTTAGATACAGTATGTATGACAAATTAAAAGCACACCCTGTGTCTGCATAGCAACAGGCGGCTTCAACAGGTGGTGGTCCTTGACGCTGCAGTAGCGCGGCGGCTGGTGCTGCACCGCCGGCAGGTTGGCCGCCAGGTTGGTGTTGGGGAGCAGAGACACCTCCGCCTCCCCCGCGCCCACGCCCACGCCCACCCCCATCACCATGGCTGGGGCTTGCGTTGGTTGCTGGGGGAAAGTTTGTGAGATTACGAAATACATATTTTTTTGGTGTTAGTTTTATACACATAGAAGATATTATTAAAAAAAGTGAATTTGAATTAAATATGTAAATGGGAATTAAATGTAGGCAATTGTCTTTTTAAAATTATAAAAAATAATTTAAAAAGATTATATAAATATCTATGTAACTTAAAAAAAATAACGAACCAAACGGCTCAAGCGAATATTTAAAAGAAACAAAAGACTGAAATAAATATATAAGATTTAAAAAAAACAGCCAGAACAAAAAATAAAAAAGAATCGATTTTCCTGTACCAAAAATCGATACTCATGCCAAAACATCGAGAAGCCAACATCGAGTCACATAACAGCTGTCAAACTACTACTCACAATATAGTGCGCGGAGACGCACAACGTCGCGGGGCGTACCGACAGATCTCCCGCCTATAACGTTTATTTATATATATCCCACCTTTACAATTAATCTATATATATATATATCATGTATACATAATTTAAAAAGCAATTTACTGCTCGACTGACAGAGGACCGACTAGGGAACACTCGTACCTGCGCGTGCCTGCAGTCGCCGGGCCCCACGGTGTGGCGGCGCGCGGCGGGCGCGTCGCGGGCGCGCGCGCGGGCCGGCCCGTCCTGCGCCGGCGACGGCGCGCCGAACTGCGCGCGCACACACACACACACACGCGTATTAATAAACTAAATATGTATGATATTAGGCCAGAGGACCATCGTAGCGTAGAGGCTCAGCATCCGCCTGTAAACGCGGCGGTTTGTGGGTTCGATTCCCGTGAGTGGAGAATTAATTATTTTTTCAAATTAATCATTTTCTTCGCACCGGCAACAAGATAAAGCGCAGGCATAAGTTCCACCACTCAAAACGCAATACCTCGAGAGGCGGAAAGCAAGGTACAGAGTGTCTTTACACTAAGTCCCTACTGTTCCCTCTGCCTACGTGCAGCCGTCATCGCACATCGTGGGTTCGATGCCCACTCGAGAAAATAAATAATATTCATTTTCTCGCTATAGTAAGGAGACAAAGCGTGGTGTAGAACTCTGCCAACTAACCCGGAATGTTAAGACACTCCGTTATCAAATTAATCAAATACTTAACCAAATGTGCATCGTGGGTAACACTCCATACCTTTTCAAAGCTGTCTCCTTGTCCGGAAGTCAAGTACTCAGGTGTTTGTAACATTTCTAACGGACTGCAGTCCTCAGCTTCCATTTGCTCTTCTTCTCCACTCTGGAATTGGTTAAGCTACTTTTAATTTGGAATAAATTGGATGGGTGACCGGTTTCATATATTTACAAAAGCAAGAGTTCCTAACTACGAGATATCAAAGAGTAAGGATTTTTTTTTTATTTGATATTAATTTTTATAAAAAGGTGATAAATAATAATCTAAATAATCTAGCTAATATTGAAGTTTATTTATTACAATAAAAATAAATGTGTATTGAATAATATGAAGGTTTTAATAATATTCAATAAGTAAGAGGTCTGGCCATGAAAATATGATTTGTAGTCCAAGGAGCCTTAATAAAAAAAAAAGTTTGTAAAACCAAAAAAAAAAAAAAGTTTGACTGTTTTGTATATAATGTATATATTTACCTTACAACTAGTGAGATCTAGGGGAAGTCCCGTCGTGGAATCTAGTGAATCTGTAAACCGATGGAAAATTATATATATATATATATATATATATATATATATATATATATATATATATATATATATATATATATATATATATATATATATATATATATATATATATATATATATGCATGTAGATCAAGTAACATAGTGTTAAGACACTCTCTTCTGTAAGTACACCGCGCCCCGGTTCTCCATATCAGTGTGAATACATACCATTATCCATTTCAGAGTCTTTATTCTTCATCTTATCCATTAACAAGTGGTATATGGCGGATATGTGGTCGAAGCGCTGCTCCTCTACCGACTAGAAAAATATATTAATAGTTATTATTAATAACGCAGTTTGCTGTTGAATCGAATTGGATAATTATTTCTATGTTGGAAATGAACTACCATCAGTATTCAGGTAGGTTATAGGCTATAGGCCTATAGGGTATAGGCTACAGACTATAGGCTATAGGCTACATTACACGTTAATCGTTTCAAAATAACCCATTGTACTTGCTGAAAGTGTCATGTGAAATACACAAGTATTACTATTAATAGTATTTAACAAAGTGAATGTTATATATTCATATACAAAATATAATCTGCTCGAAATAACTTATATATATAAGAATTAATTAATAAAGGCCGAGGCACAAAGTCGACAAAGTGCGGAGTTGAGTTCCGCCACTCAACACTCAGCGTGTCCAATTAGGACGGCTGCCGACCTGCTGTATGACGTCGGCGGAGAGCCCCGGCAGCGCCAGCATGCGCGCGAGCACGGCGCCGTGGGGCTCCGGCGCATGCGCGGGCGCCGGCGCGGGCTCCGGCGCGTGGCAGGCGCAGGCGCCGGTTGACGCGTCTGCCGGTGAATGGAAATTAGACATTTTAAACATAATAGAATATAAGTAAAAAATTGAAAAACTTAAATTTGCACTCATTTTGTATGAAATTAACTACAAATATATGTTTGTATTCGTTTCTTTCTGTGATAGACTTGTACAGTTTTAGACTTTTATACTCTGAAATTCTTAATAAATTTCATGACTCTAGCGAATTTCATACAAAATTTGGCAAAAACGATATTTTGATGGCGTTAACTTAGAAGTTTCTATTTTTGTGCTCTAAGGACTCATATTAACTACAACTACTGGACTTTAATGTGATCCTATACAAGGTACATCCCTACAAAGCGAGGCCGTCGCGTCACCGTCGCGTTAAACACGGCGACTATGGTTTCTCATTCTGATAACAACACGTAAGTCCTCTCTGCCTACCCTGGTATGCGGGATAGAGCGTGAAAGTAAAAAACAAATCACCATAATGCCCAGGCCCGGGCCCCGGCTGGTGCGCCTGCAGCCACCTGTGCCGCGCCACGCCGCGGAGGGATAACCTCCTTTCTGGCTCCACCACTAGCATGTGACGGATTAGCTGTTCACATTCTGTTGGAGACGGGAACAAATACAAATAAATATATATATATATATATATATATATATATATATATATATATATATATATATATATATATATATATATATATATATATATATAAAATAATATTAACATCACTATTAAATGTATGTCTGTACCAAGTATCGATTCAAAAAAAAAACATAAAATTTTAATTTAATAATTAGTGGGGTTTATTGGGCTTTATTTTTTATATTAAATTAGTTCATCAAATCAGCCTATTACTGTCCACTGCTGGACATAGGCCTCCCCTAGGGTGCGCCAGAGATCCCGATTAAATTATTTCGAGAGCATTAAATAAAAGAAAATGTAAAAAAAAAAGATGAAATTGAATTTCGCTATAGTTTGGAGTTCAATGTACACTCGACAAATTTGTATGCTTGGACTATTTTTTTGGTGCGGCGTTGGGTTCCGCCACAAACATTCAATATCTTACATAAAGGCAAAACTTTAAAAACCAAATCTTTAAAACTGACTTTGGAACTAAATTTCCATATTTTCAAGAATAAATTACAATGATAAAACAATATAATATACATAACATAAATATTAAATAGCTTATTAATTAAAAATCGAGAAAATATTAATAAAAAAAATTACAAAACAGAACGTGAACCCACTGACCTTGCGACATAAAATACGGTATCCTAAACTTGCCGCTGAGCACTACACTGCGCAGCTCGCTCAGGGTTCCGCCGTCGAATGGCAGAGCCCCGCATACTAACACGTACAGAACCACGCCTAGAGACTGGGAGAACAAAAAAAGTAATAAAATGAGAGCAACAGAAGATTTTTTTGAATATTATATTTTTTATATATATTTATAGTCTTTTGAATTATTATAATCTATTAAATCCTCCTCCTCCATGTGTTTCCATATATATCTGTCTCTAGCAAAAAAAAAATATAACTTCTAATGTAAGGGAGACCTCGGTTGACCTTCGAAAATACAGTGTCGAAGGAAGGTGACGTAAAAAGCATGAGGACGCCCCGGAGAGCATTTATGAAGAGGTTAATAACAGTGGACGAGGCGAAAGAGGTATGCAGGGATATATATATAAATATTATTATATATAATATATATTAATATATATAAATATTAATAAATATAAATTTTCTAGGTCCAAAGCCTATGTACATTCTCACCCATATGTCCGCCTTAGGCCCGTCGTACCGCCGCCCCTCGAAGAGCTCGGGCGCGGCGTAGGGCGGACTGCCGCACCACGTGGACAGCGCCGCGCCCGCCGCGTACTCGTTGCTGAAGCCGAAATCAGCTAGCTGGAGACCAAACATATATGTACAAAAATAATATTACATAGGTAATGTTTTTGAGAAACGTAGCGGGACTTGAACCCGAGAGTCTTGGATAGCGCAAAAAAGCCTTTCAATATATACATGTTCGTTACATTTTTAGTTACATTTTTTTATTCATGATTTGTCATTCGACAGATAGAAAGAAGAGAAAAAAAAAAATTTTTGGAAAACGTTCAAAAAAAATCTGAACTGAGCGGGATTCGCACCCGCGTCCATCTTCACCCAATCTACTGCTGTTTCCACCTCACCTTAATATTCATATCCTTATCCAGCAACAAGTTCTCCGCCTTCAAATCCCTATGCACCACGCCGTTCGCATGGCAGTACCCCACAGCTGCCACCATCTGGGCGAACGCTCGCGCAGCTTCCGATTCTGGCATACGACCTTTTGAGACTAGATGATCTGAGAAGAGAAAGATGAGAGCATAACTATAATTCTTATATAATAAGTCGAATAAGTAGAGAGAGTTCTATATATGTATCCCGCACATAGCAGGGTAGGCAGTGGGAACCTAGTGTTAAAACATCCCGTCTCTCTCTTTCCATCCTTCCAAAAATTACGTGTTGTGTGAAATAAAAGAGCGGAAAAAATAAAAAAAAATTAAAGAGAGAAGAAAATAAAAAAAAAAAATTCCAAGTGGAATAAATGCATAAAATAAATGAAAAGTTAAAAACAAATGGAAAAATTTCGGAGAACTGAACGTTTTGACACTAGACTATCTCTGTCTACCCTGTCAATTGACGTTGTTAGTGACAATTCAATTTAAAAAAAAAAACCTACTTGAAATACACAAGTCATGTTTGACCTTGGGTGAACAATTGCTAGAATAGTCTCAAACAATGAGTCTCACGGGAACAGACATCATCCCATTGTTGGCTATACATACTCGTGCATCACGCACACAGCAGTATAGTCAGACCAGACGACACCAAGTGTCAGATCTCTCCGTTTTTCGCTACTCTATTCATTTTACGAA
Organism: Dione juno; assembly: GCA_037127375.1. Lineage (NCBI taxonomy): Eukaryota > Metazoa > Arthropoda > Insecta > Lepidoptera > Nymphalidae > Dione > Dione juno. Next base: position 466,903 of record JAXRJS010000106.1, on the reverse strand, counting down.
ACAAAACGCTGTAGCATATGATCCTGTTCCTGCTAGAATTTCGGAAAATCCTCTCGTAGAATCCCCTCCACTCCCCAAAAACTCTACATGACAAATTTCAGGTTTCTTTCTTCATCTTTCTAATTTCAGATCTGTGTTATCTGCCACTATGCCATTATGGAGTCATACGTCATAAGATGTAATGTAAGTTCAAAATATATATATACATATATATATATATATATATATATATATATATATATATATATATATATATATATATATATATATATATATATATATATATATATATATATATATATATATATATATATATATATATATATATATATTTAATTTTTTTTATTTAGTATCCTAATCTAACTCACCAAATATTTCACCATTTGGCGCGTATTCTGTGACTAGGTACAACGTATGGCTGCTTTCCATTACCTGAAAATCAATTCACAAAAATATTATTAAATATATATAATACAGAGTGTCCTCTCACCGCTTTCCTCCCCTAAGCTACTAACTAACACTAACCACAAAAAAAAGATTTAAAAGTAAATTCAATGATTACTATAAGGATAATAATAACGTCTTAACCGATTTCACAATATCTACAATTTCCTAATGGACTTGCACTCATAATATATTTTTATTTTTGCATTTTTTTATTTTAGCTTCACGCTTTATCCCGCGTGTAGTAGGCAGTTCGGGTCATAACGTGTTGATAGGCGTAACTAAACCCGCACCATTTGAAATGAAACCCACACCAGTGTCCTAACATATTTTTATATAGGTTTCCACAATGAGCAAAGCACTTGTTACATCTTACATAAATAAATATACCTATGTACATGGGAATCGAACCCAAGGGCTTCAGCCAACAGTCTCATCCACCACTAAGCTACAAGGTGTATAATCAACATACCTGGTAAAGTCTTACTATGTGCGGATGCCTTAACCTCTTCATAATTGCTATTTCTCTAAACGTTTTCTTCAAGTTGTCTTCATCTAGCCGCGACTTATCTATTATTTTTATTGCTACCTGAAAAAGAAAAATTCAATTTACAAAAAAATCGATTTTGCTAAGTGTGGAACGAACTCGCTTCCCGCGTCTACAGTCAGATGCTATACCACTGAGACATGATGGACTATTAATGGTCAAAATGTTATAAAATTGAATATAACAATATTTTTAATACATAAAGGCAAGCTTCATAATAAAATGTATAATTTGCACATTCACTTGTTTAGCTTCACGCTGTATCCCGCATATAGCAGGATAGGCATAGTGTTAAGTCACTCCGTTCCTCACTTGCACCGCGCTTTTTTCTTCCTAAAAGAAATGAAATACTTCAATCCCCTAAGTAGAAGAGGAAGATGCTGTGCCACTGCGCCATATACTCTTACTGATAATCATTTTCTAATATATACAATATAATCAAATAAATATTAAAATGGATCAGAAAGACAAATTGAATATTTTTTATTCTATTTAACATCCTTAAGGAACGGTAATTCCCCTGTATTCATGACGGGAATTCCCTCACTTCACAGTACAATTGATGAAATTGTATGGCTTACATATATGAATAAATGGTCTAGCACAATTAAAATAAAATAAAATTGGAGAGAGTGGAGTGATTTGTCTCTTCTTTTTCAGCAACACTATGCTTTATGCCGTATATAAGATGGCAAAAGCTTAGTTTACCAGGTAGTTTACCACACACATTTAAGCTATAACCTGAGTGGGTAATCGAACCTGGAACTCCTTTACACCTTTACAGTCAAACGGACCTAGTGTTAAGATACTCCAGTCTCCGCTTTACACCCGGATATGAGACATGAAGACAATGTTGAGTGGTGGAATTTAACACTATGTCAGTCCAGACCATGGAAATACAACTTTGTCCTATTACGTCACAATTTCCACACTAAAAAGCACAAATGTACACGTGCATATCGAATCGGAGGTCACGGGTTACATTCTCAGCTCAAGCACTGGCACAAAGCTTTCACAGCACAGTCATAGACAAAAGCTCAAAAAATCTTGAAATCATTTTGAAGTTTGACATATCCTTGAGACTTGCTACGATTTCCACCAAAGGCCAGTACACTCGTCTATCCACTGGCCATGATTCAGAACAAAATTTTTGGGACAATTAACGAGAATATATTTTTCATCATATATATGTATATATATTTTAGTTTGCTTATACTAGACCAGCTTTTACCTGCAGTTTTGCTTGCGTAGCCAAATCGAAATACGTTAAACTTGTGTATGAATAATATTCTGACAGCCGGTACGGTGTTTTACATTAGACTGATTAATATAGCCCTATATCCTTCCTCTATATCTGGAATGTTTACAACAAAAGGGACTTTTCAATTTTAAATCACATTTCTCGAGATTAGTGCGAAGAACCACGCAAACTCTACGTACTACGTTCTAACAATAAGTAGGTACATATTCGTAGTACTCGTATAACGGGATAGTTCGTTGTATCTGGCCGATTAGTAATAATATTTGTATTAGAATTGTAATTTCGTTAGAAAGCTTTCATATTATTTGTATTTATATTTGAATTAATATATTTATGTTAGATGGCTTATAATAGTTCCGTGGAAGCGTCTGTCTGTGAACACTAAGCAGTTCGAACTTCAAACCGAATTTCTTCATTCATTATGCAGCTCTGGTCGATATCACATATTCGGAAAGAGAACAGAGTGTTCAGACACTACGTTTAAACCACAGGATAAATAAATCAAGAAGTTATTAACTAAAAATGTTTTTTATGCGGCGTATTGTTTGTTGCCTACTCGGCTGAATACGGGATTCATCCAGATGAAAAAACAGTTATATGAAAATAAATGTTCTATATAATATTGATTGGGTATATAAGAGAAAGGGTTATGGTGCGTGGACAACTTTTTTAGCTTTATAGACTATACACAATGTCAAAGTCAAGTATATTTATTCAAAATAAAGAAGTTTAAAGCTTAATTTTTTTGAACGAGAAATAATGTAACAGCTTTTTTTATACATATAAAAGCTATAAATTAAGTATAAAGTTTAAAAATTGTAAGAGCTTTTAACACAGAGCTGAGAAGAACTGGGGGACATTAGCATATAAAAAAAAAAAATTCGCAAAACTTATAGCAAATTCTAGCTTTGCCCATCTAAATTTATAATTTTCAAGATATTGTTAATTTACATTAATATTAAATATAAATGAGCACTAAAGAGAAGTATAGCTTTCATAATAACGATGAAGAAACATATTTTATTTCTATGCTAAGTTAATGACATATATATATATATATATATATATATATATATATATATATATATATATATATATATATATATATATATATATATATATATATATCTTCTTCTTCTTCCTGGCATTAGTCCCGGCTTTTTGCCAGGGTCTGCCTTCCGACTAAGACCAATCGGTCCATATGAGTGGCGAAGTGGTTTTTTGTGGAGCGATTGCCATCTGACCTCCAAACCCATTACTGGGAGAAACCAAGAAAGGACAGGTATAGGGGAGGGACACCACTTACATGGATTGGATCGGGTTATGAAAGTGGTGGCTCGAGGTCCCGGGGTCGCGTACCCGTATGCCGGAAACCAAATATCGGACAGATAATTGGCTTAGACACCCTCTGAGATGCCAACGCCACGCGGTGTTCCCATGTTCCCAGGCGGTCACCCATCCAAGTACTGAACGCGCCCGACGTTGCTTATATATATATATATATATATATATATATATATATATATATATATATATATATATATATATATATATATATATATATATACATATATATATATATGGAAAATATTTAAAAAATTTATAACTTGAATTTAGCGTATGTCCAAGCGCTATAGCGAATTGAGCTACAGCTTTACCAGATCCAATCAGTATAAAAAATATTTACTTACTAAATATAAGAAATAGTGATCATTTCAATATAAAACAAAATAATCTAAACAAAAAAAATAAAATATAAAAAAAAATGTTCCATAAAAACCCGAGCTCATGGTATCCCCATTCGACCCAGCTAGCCTGAAGGACGCGACCTCGACACAATAAAGTCTCGTCACGTGTACAAGTCTTCTACTTTAGTATTGTTCAAGTTAAATGGAATTTTTGGCCATTTACTACCACACGGTGCAGTGGTAGCGAATTTACATGTAATAGATAGTGTAGAGTCTAAAATTATAAAAAAAAAATCGAGCGATAGACAGACAGCGTAACTTTTGTTATTAGTAAGAATTAAAGTGTTATTATTTAAAAAAATAACCTGAAAAGAAGACGGGTAGGTCACTTTTTGATGCCCTTAGAAAATTGAAGTTGTTAAAAGTCTTAAAAGGAAGAACACCTTTTTTTTTTTTTTTTTTTTTTTTTTTTTTTTTTTTTTTCGCTGGGAAATACTTTTACGCAGACCATCCCTGAGTAGGACACTTGTGTCCTACAGAGGAATGGTACTGTGGGACTCATCGTACCCGACACTACCCACTAAAACCCAGCGGAAACCCTCTCCACCTATATGAGATGCTGCAGGATCGCTTGCGCATGCCACTACAGCACCTCGGTAAAAGGAAGAACACCTCATGTAAGAGTCCAGGGCCTCGAGGGAAACTAAGGAAGTCAGTTTCCGCGATTTCACTGTTATATGAGAATAATATATAAAACGATAGACCGATTACATCGGTATCGTTTTTTTTTTATGACTACCAACGTACATATCGCAAATGGATGTGGCAATGCAAGAGCTCTTATTCTTTTTTTTTAATTATAATTATTCACAGTACCTTTAGTTAACAAATTTTTAACATTTGCTTTTTTACAAATTCCTTAAAAAAAATATCCTTTATACTCAAAACTGGACTTACATGACTATAATACAGATATAGACATAAGAGTTATCGACTTTTCTATAATAATCTAAACTAGCATTACATAATTAAATTAACTAAATTCTATTCCAGCCATTAATAAGCTCCATAAAATGCATACGGAATACCTATATTATAATAAAAAAATGAGCATCGCAAGGGTCCTATAGTAACACGCGATGCCACGACAGCTAGTATACTATACATACAATTTAAAAAGCTTTAATGCTTTTTTAGCTTCAAGCTGTATCCCGCACATAGCAGGCTAGGCAGAGGGAGCCGTAGGCAGAAGGAACCTAGTGTTAAGACACTCCGTTCCCCGCTTTCCGCCTTTCGAGGCATTGCGTGTTTAGTGGCTGAACATAACGCCGCGCTTTGTCTTGTTACCAGAGCGAATAAATTGGAAATAATTCATTCTCCCGAAGCGGGAATCGAACCCACAAACCGTCGCGTTTGCAGGCAGACTCTGTTACTCCTGCCAAAATTTAAAATGCTCTAAAGCTTCAGATGATATTGTGTTTAAAAAGTAATCACTTTATAAGGTAGGGCATAAATAGATTGACATATTGAGTTCTGAGCGAGTCGAAGCCCACGCTTAGATTTCTTAAGGAATACACCCACTAGGCTATTATAAATTTTTATCTCTAAATTACATCAAAAACTGAGTAGTATTGAGCATATACGCTGGCACAAGGTTCAATTATAACAGATTCAGCATATAGCAGGGTAGGCTGATGGAACGTAGTGTTAAGACACTTCGTTTTCCGCTTTCCGCCTGTATTCGATGCATTGTGTGTTAAGTGGCGGAATTCAACGCCGAGCTGTATTTCCAGAGAGATAAAAGGAAAAAAATTCTTTCTCCAAGTGAAGGAATCAAACCCGCAACTGCAGTGTTTATATATATATATATATATATATATATATATATATATATATATATATATATATATATATATATATATATATATATATATATTAGAATCTAAATCTTTGATATTATTTGGAAAATGATGAAAAAAACGGTATTTGAATATGTTTGTTTATAAATATTGAATTTAATATAATTTAATACATATAAAAGTAAGCTTTACGAGATTATTATTAAAAACGGTTATTCTATAGCGGCGCTTTTCCCGGCCAAAAAAAGACATTACACAGAGAATACATTACACATATTAATTCAAATATAACGTTTTGATCATAATAGTTTTAATAATCTGTAAGAGAAGTAGGGGGGAGCGTGAAGCTGATAATAATCTACATTCAACTTTGAGAACACTCCACTGTCCTGTCTCCAGTCCAGAGGACTCCCCTTAGTGTAGGTATATATAAAGAGGTTAATGATGCTGGACGAGGTAAGAGGTAGTCCACGAGTCCCACATAACCCATTCGGGCGGTGTACACGAAGAAAGGTTTCCTCATGATAAAAAAAATGGTGTAAGAGAGAGTGGTGGAAAAATAAAGCGTGAACCATTATAAATTTTGTAAATGGTGGTAGCTTCTAGTGGGACTGACAATACTGACACTTATGTTAATTGACGATTCGAAAGTGCTTGCAATAGCCTATTTGAATAAAGAATTTTGTTTTTTTTGATATAACCCAAAGGTAGATGCATCACGAGAAATAGAAATAAGACATTACAGCAGGAAAATCTAAATGACCACTGCTTTCACGTAGTGATTTATCTCTCCCGGAATACATATTTCACTATGGAATTACGACAGAGACTTTCTGTAAATGCAATTGTTGTAGAATCGATTCCGACTATGGATAATGGTGTTTGTCATATAGTAAGACAAAGTGTGGCGTTGAGTTCCGCCATTTAACACGCAATGTCATTTTACACTACTTTTTTTAAGCGTATCCTGCTAAAGGCGGGAAAGAGCGTGAAGCTGATAATAAACGCAAAATCCATTAAACTTAAATACTATAACATTTTTAATACAATTGTCCCATGACTACCGAAGTGCTGAGCCAACGAACCTCCTTGAGAGTGGCCTTGTAGAGAAAAAATGTTCTTATACACTTGTACTGTCTACACAAAAGGTAAAGGCTTTGGCTCAATTATCTGTCTTGAAGGAAAAAAGGTTATATATTTCTTTACTTTTTATGGAAACAGTATAGGTATGATTACCAATTTAAAAACATGAAGCACGGGGTTGTATTCTTGTGTCCGTCTGTGAGTGCCTTTACACTACCCCCTCTACCTATCCTGCGCCACACGGGACAGGTATAGCTTCACTAAAAAAATATATATACAAATTTATTATCCAAATACAAATCTACAAAGTGCTTTGTTTATTTAATTATTTTTTAAATTGATCTGCGGTCAGTCGCAAGACTATAACCAGATTAATTCTGTGAAATAAATGGCGATTAGGCGAGGAGACCAATGTCTCATCTGCCTCTTTAGAGCACATCCTACCTCTTCAGCACTTTCGCTGTAAGAGAAGGTTTCAATAGGTCAGAAAAGTAATCGTGTCGATAACCCTTCATTAGTTATTTCGGTATAAACGTCAAAAAATCAAGCTTCTAAGTCAATGCGATTGAAAACCCCTTAAAAAAAAATATGTATATATATATAAATATATATATATATATATATATATATATATATATATATATATATATATATATATATATATATATATATATATATATATATATATATATATATATATATATATATATATTGTTAGCTTACTGTGGAGATAGAGTACAATATAATACAGCGGGGGCTTTTTTTTCTAATAAATTATCGAAATAATTTTATACTCTACATTGTAATATAATCATTTTGAGCTGAGCAGCGTTGAAGCCAATATAAATTACGTTTATTTTTCCTTAGATGTGCTGCCCCATAGACTTTGGCCCTTCATGCCTTTCGTTTTTAAAAAAATAGAGTTTAGCAGTAATAAATTACGTCACGCGGTTCACAAATACAATAGTATACGCGTGACATGTTGCAATTGTAATAAAACTAAACTATATACCTATATATGAAATAGCGTTAAAGTTCTTATCAATTGAAAGTAATAAAAAATGAATTCACATATAATTTTAAATATTAAAGCTATGTATGAAGAGGTCAAAGACAGAGGACGAGGCGAGAGTGGTCAGTGTAGGGTCTATAGCTTTGGACGCTCCATCTTCTCTACCTTTGCAAGATATAAAATTAATTGCATATTTAGCGTGAGAGTAAATAAAAATATTTAACAAGCCAACCTTAGATAGCGCTAGACATTGGAATCAACGTTCTTTTGTGAGAAGATAAGAAACTAGCATTCCATGGTATCACCTTGCGTGTGCCCATGCTTTGTAGGCAGAGGAGCCAGGAGTGGTTCCTGGGACTTGTGATGCAAGTGTTGGCTTAAGGGGCACAGTCCAAGTTTCTGTCTTTACCAACAACAAATGAGAAACTATTCTACTAATGCCACCTTCGAAATAGGTTCTAGAAATGAATAGATTATAGTTCTAGAACTCGAATCAACAATAGGTCAATTTGTGAGGTCAATGCTGTTAGCCCTCTGGGCCTTGACAGCGACACAGCGACGGTTGTGGAGGGAAGAGGGTGCTCTGTCCCTGAGAAGTAGCAAACACTATCAAGTCTGCTTGAGAGAAAAAGACGGCGACGAGGGCATCCCCTGTGGGACTAGAGCCTCGGCTCGACGAAGAATGATATAATTATAATATGAGGAATTGTGCCCATTATGGAACAGAGTGTCTTAACACTAGGTGCTCCTTGTCTACCCCACCTCATCCATAATCTAAGTCCTCCCTCCCTCCCTTATTCTATAGGAGAAGTAGCAGCAATTCCAAATAAAAATCTATAACAAAATCAAATATAAAACAGTCAGTCAGTTTTTTGCAGATCATACAAACGAAACGTTTTTTATCCTCAATTCTTTTTTCGACGCGCCGCCTTAACTAGTAATCTCGAAAGCGTCGTAAATGGTTTAAACGTTACAAGCACAAAATACAATTTTATTGTAACAGACATTTGCATTGAACGCGAATCGAACCCGCGACCCCTAGACATAGCTAAGTTAAGCAATGTTTACATGAATTCAACGTATTTATTAACAAGTTTTTGATTAAGTCTATATCTAATCTAAAGCAAACATTCTTTTTTGGTTTCTTTTATTTAGCTTCTCGCTGTATATTCCTGCATATAACATGGTAAACAGAGAGACTCAAGTGTCTACAAAAAAAGTCTCCATTTTTCGTCCGAATTCTAGACATTGCGTGTAAATGGAGAAATCTTGATACGAGATTAGTCGAATCGAAGTCTTATTGTTTGTGTGTGTATGTATGTGTGTGTGTGTGTGTGTGTGTGTGTGTGTGTGTGTGTGTGTATGTGTGTAGGAGAAATGCAGCACGCTAATATCAATAATAATGCTTATAAAGTACACTATATCAATGAATAAAGCATTATACACACTACCATACATTTAACAATATATAACTTCTGTATAAAGTGACGTACACGTTGCTATGGCAACGCGTCGACGGGCCCTCTAGTACCTATATATAAATACGTTAATCTACTACCTAAGCATAAAACTAACTACCTATGCGAAGGATTCTAATGCGGTTTTCACTACTTTCAGTCGTCGTTTTTAGCCATTTGTTTGGTTAAACGTGCTAATCTCGGGAACTACTAGTTTTAATTAAATATTAATTTTTATATTAATCACCTGCTGTTAGAATGCATTACACGACACGCAATTCACAGTTATTTTTATTCGATCATGGCGGACGAATCCGTACTTAATATTGGTATATTAATACATGCATATAGTTTTAAAGTAAAACCAAAGAGTATTAAAGAATAAGATTTTATATAAAAAGCGGGCAAACCCACGAGCGGAACACTAGTCGCACACACAAGCGATAAAAAAACAAAAACAATCTAAAAACCTAACTCGTACCATTTACTTTCAACGGCTTCTTTATTAGTTCCAAAGAAAATAGTTCTACCTTTAAAGGGTTTCCATCTTCATAATGATTTTTATTGTTCCGATCATATTGTTTTTTTTTTTTTTATGATTATTTATACTGGTAGCTATGGCTGATAAGGAGACGATATCCATGACCAATGTGCTTTCGGAAGCTTGAAAATTCTCTACACCATTTCAAAACCTACGTAATTCAAGTGGAATAGGTTTCCTTCCAACCAATCGCAAGTGAAGAAGGCTTTGATATCGAAATTATAATCGAGGAAAGAAAATATTCTGTCAGACAGAGGAATAACAGAGAAATAGTGAATAACTTATATAGAATATATTTAGAGTAAAACAAATACGCTTTTAAGTATATTTATAATAGCTTTCTGGCAAGGATATCAAATGGCTACTATAAAAAATACTATATTGTCATATAGGTAGGCTTTCGGGGTATCAAGACACGGTCTTTTGCTGAAATTTTAGACATAGGCATCTCTTATTAAGCACCAACCATCTTGGTCACCCCATGGGCACATGTTTAATCAAATCGAAAGCCAAGATGTGGGTCAGTACAGACTTGCAAGATTTTCTAACACAGATCTAGCTAGTACGATAGTTACATAGATATACCAATAATAATGTGGATAAAATTAGACTCCAGAGAAGCCAAAAACAATAATTGCTCAGACACGCACCGAACCTGCGACCGCCGAATAATATTTATTTGAACTAAAAAAAATCTGCATAATATTTATACAAAAGATAATAATTTATTTATATTGGAAGCCGTGAAGCTTGCATATCCAATTTTCTTCAAACGAAGTTCTTGGAGCAAAATGTTTCTCTATTTGTTTGGGCTTATATCCAAAATAAATTTTATAATTATTATAATTGCTTTCAATTTTTTTTGTCGCTTCATGTAGTGATTGGACACTAATTACATGTAGAGTGGCGGAGTCCATTACGGTGCTTGGTTTTAATAGAGAAGGAGTGGTACCCACGACCATATACAATCTATAGAACTCAGGTTAATAACATCATAATGATCAGAAAGTGGTGTGAAGTGGAGTCCAATGCGAGTCTGTCTCGCGCACCGAGGGTTCCGTACCAATTTCATGATTGCAAATCTATATTTTCGATATAGAGCAAAATGTTATCGATGTTTAAGTGTTCTGAATTGCAGATATTTTCTTTTTAGTTACGGAACTCTAAAATGGTTATTATAGCTAGAACTTCACGTCTAGCGTACAATTATTATAAATCTTTGATAAATAAAACTTTCACTGTGCGGTTACACGGGTGATTAAGTACACCGATGACTTTTGCGAGCTACGAGTATATCGTCAGCTTGGCTTACTTATAATGGCGTTAGACATAAACATATAATATGTTATATATCTAATAGAAAAATGTCTATATCATTATATATTCTAGTACATTTTGGGCTTTAATTAGAAATATCACAATAATGTTCTCTCCTAGCTTTATACTTTATCTAACAAGAGGCAGAGAACTTAGTGTTGAGACACTCCGTTCTAAGCTTTCCGCCTGATATTTACCAGATCGAGGATATGAAGGTCATTCAATTCTTTTACCGTGGTGGTAGATCCCACAACGGTTACGTGCTCGGTTTTGACTATAGGTCATTGTATATTTTTCACTTTGCATTAGGCCATGTATAGGCAGAGTATAATACGTCACTGCCTTTTCTACTATATGTTAAGAGTTCCAGATCTTCTTTTACAAACGAAATTGTTTAAATTTTTAAATGAAAAAGGTAAATTTGTCAGTTTTGTAGTTTCGAATATTCTTATTATCATATGCATATGATGGGAATATTACAAGTACAAGCGAGAGAGATATTTTAGAAAATTCATCAATGGAGTATATATGGGGGTTGAAACTTTCAGTTACTATTAAATATGGTTTAAAAAACTCATGTCAACAAAAAAAATATCAACTTCGAGGAAAACAACGCAAATAACTATAGTTGTCTCACTAAATAATGACAAAGAATAAGTTTTTTGTCATTATTTAGTGAAATTAATATGGCAGGGACCTAAAGTGTTGATTTGAGCCCTATCACATTAGGCCTTATTGACTTCCAGTTTCATTGAGAAACGTTGTGTGTCAAGTGGCGGAACCCAATCCCACACTTCGCCTAAAATTACTAAGCTTTTATAAATTTTGTGTGTGTTTTTTTAAATTATTTATTTAAAAGATTTCGTAAATAGGCTAATTATTTATTATATATTAAACAAATAGAAATAATAATAAAGCAAATAGTTTAGTAATAATCTTTTAAATTTTCAGTTACGTTGCAAAAACTACTTTTTATCTGTGGCTTCACCCCAGAGGTAACTCTGACCGCAGCAGCAGTTGCAATGGGCTAAATTATACGATATGATATAGCCTATAGTCCACCTTAATAAATGGACTATTGAAGGCAAAAAGAATATTAATATTTGAACAAGTACTTCCTGAGATGCGATTTCGATTCGCACTCGGTGAGAATGAATTATTTCCATTTTCTTCGCACTGGCGTCAAGGCAAAGCGCGGCGTTGAGTTTCGCCACTCACCGCGCAATGCCTCCAAAGGCAGAAAGTAGAGAACGGAGTGTCTTATCACTAGGTTCCTTCAACCTACGGTTCCCTCTGCCTACCCTGCTATATATGCGGGATACAGCGTGAGGCTAAACATATATCTGTTGAGTGAAAATTGAACTTACACCCATAGTGTACAACCAAACACTGTACTAGTAAGTACTAATCCTAATATGATTTCAAGTAAATCTTCCTTCTATTATAATATATTGAGGATACAATATATAGCCATATTACAATATGAAATCTAAAACCACAAGTATGTTTACATATTATTATTTTATATCATATATTGCTTGTATTTTTTGTGCGTTTGTATTAAAGTAAATAATTAATTAGCATTTATATGCACGTAGAGCACATAGCGTGTGCCTAAATGAAAACTGTACTGGGTTCGATTCCCAGTCACGGGGAACAATGTCTTATTACAACAGTTACAAAAAGGCTTGAATTTATTTTCTATAATAATTTACATTATTTACCTTTATTATTTTATCATATTCTGTAGCCATACATTTAAAAAAAATACAGCAAGATCTTATTCATTATGGTAACAAGAACTTAATATAGCAGTTTTGATGTTATTATTTATTTACTATTTTCTATGGTTTGGTCCCCTAATCAAGAATCAAGAATGTACTGTGGGCTACATTGAAGCATTCAGTATGAAGTTATACTATTAAATATAAAAAAGTTAAACCAACATACTCTTCAGCATTAATCAGTATTATATATATTATAGTATACAGTAGCATTGTTTATTTATATATATATATATATATATATATATATATATAATATATATATATATATATATATATATATATATGTATATATATATATATATATATATATGTATATATATATATATATATATATATATATATATATATATATATTTATATATATATATTTATATATATATATTTATATATATATATTTATATATATATTATATATATATATTTATATATATATATTTATATATATATATTTATATATATATATTTATATATATATATTTATATTTATATATTTACGTCATTACGTAAATAAATTTTACATAATAATTATATAAAAAATAATATTTTGTTTAAAGTTTTCTTACATGAAGAATTTGATGCAATTTGAATTTTATATGTAAACATTTTTTTTTAATGAAATGTATATGTATATTATTTCAATCATAATATAATTATTCACAATGCGAGCATAAAGTTAAAAATATTAGTAATAAAATAATAATAGAACCTATTACTTGACTTTTCAAATATTTTTGCTGCTAATGCCTAACTTGTGACAATTTATATAAAAAAAAAATAATACAACATAAATATTTAGATATTCGATATATTACAAAAAAAACATATAGGATGAAATTTTTTTTTTTACTATAAAAACAGTTTTTTTTTTTTTATAATATAAAATAAACCTGTTCATGAAAATTTCAAATATAAATTAAACATTTATTAATATATGTAAGAATGACTATGATTTGTTTTTTAATCTTTAATCTATATAAGCATATGAATGAGGTTTTATTGTAATAGATTATTATATTTAATAGATTGTTTAATATATTAATAGATATTTAATTTAATTTAATATATTTATATCATTATTTAATGATAATGATGAATTATTGCCTTTAAGACTTTAGAAGAAAGAATCTAATTTTACTTTACTTCAATAGAATTATTTTTTTATTTACATTGTTTTAACTATAACTTTGTATTATTTGCTATAGATAATATAAACTATAAGGAATTTTGTAAGAAATAATTAAACTAAAAACTTTTTATTGGTAATTTTTTTCTATTGGTGTGTTAAAAAAAACATAAATCGTATAACTAAAAAATTGTTCGTTAGATATCAAAATAAAATATATTAATTCCAAACAAATGAATGTTGTCAACAAAATTATAAACACAATTAAAATTGTGTTTTTCTATATTTATATAAATTATTATTATTACATTAAATAGTATTAATTTGAGTTTTGAGTTAAATATGATTTATTTTGAATATTACATTTTAGGAAAACTACTGAGAACTTTGAATGTTTGTAGGTTATAATATAATTTAAAATTAATTTATCAATTAGCTAATGGACATTAAATATATTTCAAATGTATAAACAAAACAATATAACATAAAATCAAAGCAAATGGACATGTTTACAACAAGTTGGTATTATGCACAAAACTTTCTCTGTGAGAGTTGGAGAAAATAAGCCTACAATGGGATTCTAATAAGAAACAACTATTAGCTCCCATGAGTACTTGTGTATTTAAATTACTTATTGTGTACTGTCAGAGCAATAACAAGACCCCATAATTGACTAGAGGACAAGCGATGAACTTAGCAATTGAGCATAATTGTCGCAAAAACACATTTGAAGGTCACAGGTCCACAGATTTGAGAGCCTAGATCCCTTCCCCGTAATAGCACGATGAAAAATAATCAAGAGTAAAAAGTTTGCAATTTCAAAAGAAAATTGTTAAAGTTGTGATATAAGCCGACCAAATTGCGGAGTGCATGGGACATGTACTCGTGTATAGTAAACAATGCACCACACAACTGGTCGGGTTGCGTGTTTTTTTTAACAAAACACGTTCCTTCCATCAGTTGGACTAAGGAACTAGTTCTTAATGCCTAAACTGACTTCCAAATTGATTTGTAGTGGAATAACACATCACAAGCACTGCACAATAAATCCGGTAACAACTGGTATGGCACAGGATTTGATGAAACACAAAAATCACATAAATACACGATACCAACCTTACTCTTAGTGATATTGTGGGTGGCGAGTTTGACGACGGCGAAGTTGCCCGTGCCGATGGTTTTCTCCAGCTCATAGTTGCCGACACACACGAGCTGGTCTATGGGGAAGTGTTTCTTCATCGGTTTTATAGTGGCCATGGCGACTCGGCCGGGACCCGCGCACCCCGACGGACTTTAACTTACTGATTCTAGTTCGCGATTCGACCGCCGCAGCGCTGCTGCTGACGTCATTCGGGGAGGACGTACAACTCAACCCTGCTACATTTCATTAACAAAAACTAATGCAATGCCGAAATGCAATAAGTAAAAAGCGTTTAATTGCAATACGTTTGTTATCGTTTTAATTTAAAGACTACTAAAACGTAGGTGTGATAACGCGAGATAATGTTATCAGTGATTTCTTATCGTTTCGTAAGGTTCAAGTTGAACGTCGCCCACCATAAAAAAGAATTCGATTCACAAGCTTTACGTGAATCGCCCCATTTCATTCGCACGCTTGCATTTTGTACTCGTGCGAGCGAGATAGAACATGTGTAGAGGGCGTGTGACGTCAGAGGTTAGTTTTACGTCATACGCGGCAATTTCAAATGAGTTATAGAAATACGTCAGACAAAAGTATCGATTTTTCCCGCCGAAACAAGTTTTAGCCCGCCACAATCAGCAAAATCGTAAGTTTTATATGTTTTACATTATAAAATACGTATTTGAGACAATTTAAAATGGAACAAGCTTCAAACAATAATATTAATGTCTAATGGCGGCAAGAAGCGTGACTTTGCAGTGATATTTACATTACACAAAGATAAAATGTTAAAATGCTAAACAAATTGAAATGGCTCACTTCCTCATGATTGTTTAAACAATAATGACGTATCGATTTTGTGAACAAATAATATTTGGTTGGAAAAAAGTTCAAATTATGTTTGTAAAGACATCTTGATATATAATAATAAGCTATGTTCTATATTCATAGGATTTTAACAGGAATTGTATTAAAAATGTATATATATATATATATATATATATATATATATATATATATATATATATATATATATATATATATATATATATATATATATATATATATATATATATATATATATATATATATATATATATATATATATATATTGTTTTGTTTTTATCATTTATGTAATCTAGTTAATTGCATGGGTAATTTGTAAACAACGTCCCCAACGTTCTATATTAATTAATCTTTGAACTTGGGTAAATATATACAAATAAATGGGTAAATATAAATAAATAGTGTTGTAAGGAGAGGAGCGAGGAGCGGTTCTCGGGACTTGACACACAAGTGTAGGTTTAAGTCAGACTATAATATCATTTTTTTTTCTATTTTTTTTCTATTTTCTATAATAACGAACACTAGGTGTTGTTTTTTATTTAAAAAGTATAGATATTTCTTTTGTAAATTTTGGATTTATTAAAAAAGTAATCTTTAAATATAGATTATAAAATATACTTATCGTATGTAATTTAGTTAACCTACACTATAAATGTTCCTGGCGAAATATAGTTTTTTTTTTCCTCTAAAGAAAAAGACAGAGCGTACGAATGGATTTCAAATTTACATAATATGCAAAGTAAAGAAATTATGCATTTGAATGTATGTATGTATGTATGTATGTGAATGTCGGTCGG